>CM071926.1:84816000-85299941 GCA_016081115.2 Rehmannia glutinosa
TAGTTACGTATTGCTGAAATGCAATGAGTATGAATTCAACAAAGAGTCGTGGACGGGAAAGATTTCAGTAAGGTATAAGCAGAGTGGAAAAAATACTAGACAGGGGGTTGCTTGATAACTAAAGCACCTAATGGTGGTTTAATGAAAGTGTGGTACATGAGCAAAATAAGCGGTTTAGTGTGACAATGAGTTCTATGATAGTGACTATGATATGGGAACTTAAGTGATGAGAATATTGAGGAAGAGTCCAAGTGGTCAGTGATGATAGTGAAGGTGATAGTGACTATGATATTGAGAATCTATCTAGTGAAGATGGTGATATGTTGTTTGATGAGAATGTTGATGGTTTAGGTGAGAGTGATAGTTCGGGTGAGAGTGATAGTTCGTAGTCGGGAGAAGATGATCTTATGCGGAATGAAGTAGACTTGGATGAGCATAAGATTAGTGATGATAAGAAGGGGATGGACTAGTTATCCCATGTTTAATCCTGCTATGATATATGATCCTGTGTTTGATATTGACATGGTCTTTAGTTGTAAGGATGAGTTTAAAAGCAATAAATTCACATGCAATTAGAACTAAAGAACTTTAAAATTACAAAATCACCCAGGTGAGGTGCTATGTGAGATGTAGGGATGAAGAATGTGGCTGGGAAGATGAATTTAATCAAACCGAAAGAGCAAGAGCTTTAAATCGTGAGAATACAATCCTAATCACTCTTGTGCACCAACTACAATGTGAAAAATGTTAAAACATCTTGGTCGGTGAGAAAGAACTTGAAAGAAGCACGTATTTAACAATATACTAAATTGTGGGACTATCTTTGAAGAGGTTAGGAAGTCTAATCCTCGGATCAACCTTGTTATAATAGGGACCGAGGAGGATGAAAATGGGCAGATAGGTTGATGAATTCTATACATGTTTTGCACCTGTTTTGACGGTTTTGGTGGTATGATGGTTGTCATTTGAAGGGCCTCATAAAGATCTTACTAACGGTTGTTAGTGTTGATCCTAATAATAATTTGTACCCTATCGCTACCGTAGTTTGCAAGAGGGATTGGAAGGCCATCAAAGTCAAGGAGAAGCGGAACAAGATGAACCATGTTTGAAGGAAAAAAAAAGGAAAGGAAAACTACCAATGAAGTCATGAGACAACAAAGAAAGCGATCCATTTAAGACTTGTGGAAATCGGGACATAATGCAAAACATGTCCTGCCAAAAATAAAGAAGGAACGCAGTCCAAACAATGCAAATCAAGAACCATTTACTGAGACAAATAAGTTATTTGCATTTATATATTATATTTATTTGAGTATGTTCCAATGAATAACTTGTCATTACTATTTCATTTACATGTTTGCGGGTCACACATGACTTTGAGATGAGTCTGGTGATTTGGAGAATGAAATGAATGCGGGATTTGGAGAATGAGATAAATGCACATGATGTGGTAAGTTCCAATGAATAACTTAACTTAACTATGATCAACTATGACCATTAACATATGTTTACTTGATATGGTTGCAAACTCCATGCAAAAAAGATTTTTATTCCACGAGGCCCGAACTAATGCATCATCCAATATTGTGTTTCTCCACCATCTATCCACCTACTCAAAGTGAGGTTGAAAATGAAGCGGATTCTTTGAAGTTGACAACTTTGTGCCAACACAAAATCTCAGCCATTTCAGTTCCAAGAAGCCAAGGTCCTTCGCCAGGGCCAATCGGGCAGATGTCCAAAATGCTCGAGACCTCCGCTATTTAGTCTAGAATATCTTCTTTTTTTGTATGAATTGTGAACTGTGTTTTGTTAGAATAGCAGGATGTTTTACTCTTGCATATTTGTAAAGATGTTATTTTTGGTTTGTTAAACCCAAAACAATGCCATTTTGTATTTTGTGACAAGATTTGTACTTAATGGTTTGGTTACAAAATGTGCTTGCCACTCTGAAGATAACACAATAAAACAAGAAAAAACACACAAAAGGATGAAATATATTACAATCTTTATGATATCCCACGAGACAAGACAATATTTCAAGTTCAAATCAAAATTACAATAACCAAACATCACTATTCTTAGAATACAAGAAACATATCACCAAAACAACATACACTTCTACCTAAAACCGAAACACTTCTACCAAACATCATCAAAACATAAAATTCAACATCATACATCATCTTCAAGCTACCATCTTGAATTACGAACCACGGACAAACCATTTGCAGACGGACCACTTGAATCGAGACCAAATAACGCGGAATATGCCAAGAACAATTGGAATCTACAATAAATACGATAATTAGTTTCTTGTTTTATGACTTCAACTTCCCCACTTCTTGCAAAAGAACCGTCGTGCATTCTTGTCTTTCATCTTCTCTAATTCATCTTGAATCTTGTTTATCTTACTGGCATTAAGAATTATTTGTCTAGCTCATTACACATTGGAGGATCTTCCCATGAGAAAATTGACATCCACCTCTCTGTTTTACAAAGAAAAAACAAGAATGTTTTTTTTTTTCGCAACATTAAATTAAAAATTTATTTTAACTTCATTCCAAAAATTTAAATTACAACTCGAATCCTTACAGCAAATTGAGGCACGATTGAAACCTTCTCCCGGATTGTCGTCCGTCCATGAGGTTCAATCCACGATCGTTTTTCACGAAGCAACTCTCATATCCGGTAACATGAGACATTTTCGGATATTGATGTTGAAGAATGGAAGAAGATGAAAGAACGACTCATTTTGAAGAAGGAAGGAAGAGGAATAATCCAGGGTTGGGTTTAATTTGGTTTTCTATTCTGTTTTCATTCCCAAAAAAAAAAGAGGGGAGAATTTTGGGAAATTAGGGCTCTTTAATTTTCCCTCCAAAATATTCCATGTGGGCATTTTATTAAATATATATATTTATATAGTTATCCACATCAAAGAACTCCTCGTTTAAAATCATAAAATTCCTAATTGTGGGACCACTTTGGGATGCCACGTGAGCAATTGACGAGTCCGGACTTTTTTAGGCCTGATGTGCCTGAAATTTTAAATTGAGTGCAAACATCAAAAGTGAAACAATAAAAGTCCGAAAATGCAAAATGGCCTAAATTACAGGGCATATTTTGCAATTAAGCCTATCTTCTGGTGCACTGTTCACATCTTCAAAAGAGCGCAGACTTTGTCGCAGTGTTGAAGCAAGTTTTTGCTCCAAATTGAAGATAGAGTGATCACTTTGAGATGCTCCAATGTACGTATATAATTGTTTTTTCTTTGGGTACTGATCAAATAACTAAAAAATGGGCAAAGTAGTCCATCTTTCTATGAAAAGAAATCACACGGAATTTAAAACTTGCTCTCTTATTGTTGTGGTGTATTTGAAAGATTTAAAAAAAAAAAACTCAAAAGAAATTATGAAAAAGAATAAGATATTTACTCAAACAGCAGCACATAATGAACAAACAAATTATAAAATATATTCCCAAGAAAGAGAAAAAAAAAACATTTTTGTCTCAAAAATTAAGTGGACTATTGTCTTGCTAACAAAATTGAAATGCGCATATTGTTTTGGAATTTGGCTAACGATATTTTATTGTAACACCGATGGATGGTAGCTGCTATCTTTAAGAGCAAACTATGGCTAATGAAAGATATATGATGTTTAGCTACCTTTAAGAGCAAACAATGGCTAATGAAAGATATATGATGTTTCAATTTTTGCGGTTGTGGTAAATGCCACAAACTTTTGTGAAATTGGGTGGGTTGGGAGTGTTTGGATATATTATGTGTAGCGCCATTACCATTGGCGCTTTTCTAGGCGCCACTTCCAAGGCGCGCATTGGCTGCTTCTTCTTTTTTTTTTTCGACAGAGTAGGCGCCGATCAAACGGCGCCTACTCCTTTTTTCTTTTTCCCTTTTTTAAGTTTTGAAAATTAATTTTAAATATTAAATAAATACACAATTTTTGGATAAACTAGAATGTAATATATTACGGAATAAAAAACGCTTACATAATAAAGTGTATAACACATAATTAAAAAAAATTACACATTAAAATACTGGAATAAGTTACGACACGCCATTAAAACATAAGTACGACTACACTAAATTATATTTGTAGGATATTTATGAAACCCGATTACACTAAATTATAATTGGGAAATTTCTTGGACCCTCTCCCTTTTTATTCTTATTTGTAATATATTCGAATATATATTTTTATAGTAAAACTAAATTTGTAAAGTTAATCAAGAAACACATTATCTTCCCAACAATAAAGATGGATTGGATACACATATTCAAACCGATTCATATATATTTGAATATATTACAAATAAGAATAAATTTTTTTCCAATTATACCCTTTATACCGGACGTGATCAAACTTTAACTTGTCAACTCAAATACCCCATAAATATAATTTTGTGGGGGATATTTAGTCAAATTAGCCAAAAATGAGTTTCATTTATCCGAAATGATAATATGTATTTTGTAATTTATAAAAAAATCAAATTAAAAAAAATGTGTAATCGGGTTTCACAAATACCCCACAAATATAATTTAGTGTAATTGTGTAATCATAACTTATTCCAAGATTTTAATGTATAATTTCTTTTTTTTTTAATTATGTGTTGTACACTTTATTATGTAATCGCGTTTCATTCATTATTTCACATTCTAGTTATCCAAAAGTTGTGTATTGTATTTATTTAGTGTTTAAAATTAAATTTTGAAAATAAAAAAAAAGAAAAAGAGGTAGTAGGCTGTACTTAATTAAAAAAAAAAAAAAAAATGGTCAAGGGCGCCCAGGTATGGAGTTTTCTTTGTAGCGCCACTACTAGGGCCTACACATAATATCTCAAAACCCTCTCAACTCACCTTAATTTCACAAAAATTGTGGCATTTGCCACATTCTCAAAATTACCCTAATGTTTCCTCAAAAAAAGATATATGATGTTTTTAATTTTAAAATTTGAAAAAAGTAAATTCTATAAATATATCAAGTCTAAGAGAAAATATTTGTGATTAACATGCATGTCAGTTGTCACCTTTGAGTTTTATGTTATATGATATAACATAAACTTTTAAATATAGAATATATATGTTGTATTCATATTTAATAGCCCAATAACATTACTTATAACTTGCAAGGATATAAAATAATTTATGAGGGGCGTGAAGGTGATTCCAATTTGCCTACACGCAACTTGGAATGACCTTGGGAATAGTGCTTTGAAATTTAGGCTAAGGGTGGAAATCCAGTTGGATAAGGTACGCAATCAAGGATGATAGAGAAGTGGGTTTGATTTGCATATTTTCGGTTGAGGGGGATTAAAATAGTCAGAGCGGATGATAATTATAATAATAATAATAATAATAATAATAATAATAATAATAATAATAATAATAAATATTTGTGAAAACAGCACCAACTGCTCCATATAATTATCACGGTATTTGTTTTTGGCTGCAAATGGGACAAAGTTTGTATGAATGAAGCAAAGGAGAATAAAAAACAGTTATACATTGCTTAATAATTTTTCTCCAATAGGAATTATATATAAATTTTGTAGGAACTACATAAATTTTTTTAAGTGAAACTAGCTAGCTATTAGTGGGATTATCTTCTACAATAGCTTACAAAAACTACAAAATAGAACCTATCGATTACAAGGTCTGAACAACAACTTGAGAACTGAAAACTAATGTAGTGCTTACTTGTGAAAAGTTTTTCACCCCTTCCACTTTTTGGACAAAAGTTCGCATAAATATGTGATTACTTGCAAAAATTTCAAAAAATATACTATTCACTTTTCCCATTTTTTAAATCATCAGTCACATTCATTTATTATCTAAACAAAAAAATATCACATCAACTATCATTATTATACAATCATATCATAACTATACTATTCACTCTCTCTTATTTTTCAAATCACCAATCACATTTAATCATTATTATAATAAAAAAACTATCACATCAACTATCATCACCACATTTTCAGCTTATATCCAATCACTCTCAAAATCCATTCTCATTTTTTTTTATATAATTTTTTCATACTAATCTCTCTAAAAGTAAAAAAAAATGGAATGAAAGGTCAAGCAATCACTCCTTAACTATTATAACTTCAAAAAATGAATCCTAGTCGAGAATGAATCTATGTCCGCAAGAGAAATACGTCTCAGCTAGTGCTCACGTATGAACGTGTTGTCCTCAAAGATAAAATATTTTCGTCTTTTGGATAGAAACACCTCTAATCCGGAGAAGCATTCAAACTAGATGGTGTAATAGACTTAGGTGTGACCACGATTCGAACTGCTAGTCCCGATTTAAAATCATCGGTTCCGATTTCTCATTTTGTAATCAAACCGTAGCCTCACGGTTCCTTTTTTTGGAACGAGCCGGCGACGTTTTGTTCGATTTGGAACCTAGTTCTCCACGGTTCTAGTTCGGTTTTAACCGAACCGTTTGTTTATCTTTTGATAATTTTTGACTTTTTAAAATGGTTTATCAATTTCAGTTAAAAAATAAAAGGGGAAAGCGAAAGAAAATACTTGGACTTAATATTCAATTAAGTTTTGTACATAATATTAATAATAATATTAAACTATCTATATATACTTTATTAGAGTATAGAGGATTCAACGTTCACGTAGTTAAACTTACAACATTTGGTTTAAAACTTTTCTCATGTAGTAAACGAATATAAAACATCATAATAAACATTTAACATTTCTTCTAAGCATATTTTTACAAAATAATAAAAATAAAAATCGTTTGTTTTAACCTTGAAACCGGCGTTTTAACCGGTTCCACCAACGGTTCTAACCAATGGTTAAAATCACTAATTCCACGATTTTTAAGACCAATGGATTAGAATCGGAACCGGCCTACACAGTTCCGGTTCCAATTTTAAAACTATTGATCAGTCACCGGTTCCGATTGGTTCTCATAACCATTGACCACGATTTCAATTCTGGTTTGGAACCCGTTTCGATTTCATTTGGCCACCGCTAAATAGATCGTGTGTTGGACGCAGATGCAGAAAGGAAGAATGCATATAGATATGTGGTATAACTTGTTGTAACACTTATGTATTATACGACTTACCTTCCAACTAGATGGTGTAGAAGACTGGGTGCTGGACATAGATGCTGAAAGGAAGAATGCAGAGAGGTGTGTAGATTCACTTGTTGTAACCCTTATGTATTGTACGACTTTATAACTCTTACTGTGCAATGCAACCTATGCTTACATATGCATCAAATCCAACACCCTCAAAGAATTGAAGTCAGGTGAGTGAGCTTTGATGGCATCAATGTCCAATATGTAACTTTCATGTGTTACATCTACCAGATGACCTTTCCAATTCAGGAATTATAATTCTTAACAGTTACACGAATCTGGACACCTAATATGTCCAAATTCATTCAGCCAACCAAATAGATACTTGAATTTGTGTTGAGCCCATGTTTTGAATGACAAAACTAGATTGAACCTGAACTAGAGCCCATAAGGTTGGCCGTAGTCCAAGCCCTTGCCTAGGCAGAAGACGAGTCGGCCGACACGCGTATGGGCCCCTGATGATCACCATATGTACTATGATTTATCTAACTCATAACAACTTCTAATATGTATACTAGGATAAACAAGACTGAAGTACGAGTGTGGGATAAAGCTTAACTTTTCAACTACCTTTACACAATGTCCATTCGTGTGGCCAACTTCATGTATTAATTTTCCACTTAAAGAAATTCAGTTTTGAGAACTTAGATACATTACGATCATCTACTCGGAATGAAGATTAATATTATACCATTTAATTCCTCCATTATGAAATATTTTGCCATAAAAAATGGTCAAAGTCGGGTCATTGCCAACTTTATCAAAACAAAAAATGTCTAATAATCCCATACGTGAGTGAAAATTATTGAATGTGTATGACTGCAAACACGCAACCTAGTCCTCAAGAGATAATATTGCATCTGAAATTAAAAGATAGCTTGTGGTAGTCTTTTCCTTTTAATCTAATTTTATGAATAAGTTTGTCCTCATATATGACTTTTGTTTGTCCCCAATAGGTGATTTTTGTTTCAATTTAATCAACTTGTTCCCATATGTGGACTTTTGTTCAGAATATTCGGATGAGCCATTACCTTCTGATAATTCGTGACATAATCGAGACTAATTTCATAGGCATGCCTTTTGTCCAGCGACTTGGTTGCGGTTTTCTGGTTTTACTGATCAATTAAATCTGTATAGATTTAAAATTTTATTTTAGATCTGTATATGTTTATGATTTGTATGCCTTTGAACTATTTCTTGTTCGGTATTGTAATAAGTTTTTAAGTTACTTTTGATGCTATATATATATATATATATATATATATATATAGGAGAGGGATCCTGTGATGTGAGACCACCCTCCTGGGTGCTACCCCATGGGACCAAATCTACACCATCCAAATAGTAAATCAATGGTCAAGATATATTACAATATATACAAACATTTCATAAGTAAGTATACAACAGAAGGGATAAAATAGGAATCCAGGAAATTAAATATAGTAACCGCTTCCTAAAAATTAGAGACGTGATTTTTTTATTGATCACGTCCCCATAATCAAGCGATTCACCTTTCCTTTCTCTCCCTTCCTATTCGAACCTGCAAATTATTCAAATATGACAACAAAATCGTGCAACAATTAATGAAAAGTATACAATTACACTAAACTAACTATACATTAAAATATTACTAAGTATACATAAATAATTAACTAAGTATACAATTACACTAAACTACCTGTACATTAAAACTTTACTAAGTATACAAAAACATTTAACTAAGTATACAATTACATTGAACTAACTATACATGAAAATAATACTAAGTATACATAAATATTTAACTAAGTATACAATTACACTGAATTACTTATATAACTAAGTATACAATTCCACTGAACTAAGTATACAAATCCACAGAACTAAGTATACAAATTCACTAAACTACTTATTAAACTACTTATATAACTAAGAATTATACGATTCCACTGAACCAAGTATACAAATTCACTGAACTAAATATACAATAAAACATGACTAAGTATACAAGTCCACTGAACTAAGTATACAATAAAATGACTGTTCACAAATATGGCGGAAATAATTATCAATTTTGAAAAAAAACGCTTGAAGTTGATGAGTTTTCCTCCTAAAAATCAGAATCGAAAAGGTAGGATTATGTTTCCTTAAATATAGCTAATAACCGTCCAATTAACATAACTAATTAAAAATAAAAGTACAATTATACTCTTATATGCCTAAATTAACTAAAATGATCTACACCATCCAAAATTTTAAATCAAGAGTCCATAAGTGTTCTTATGGACTAACCTAAAGGGATTGGTCTCATTTGAACCAATCCCTATATATATATTCTCTTTTTGTACGTGTTTATGTTTTCATTTTAAAATTTTCATTTTGGAAAATAAATGGTACGGATTTTACGATGATCAACACGACTATTCTAAAAAAAATTGTTTTGGAGGAAACATTAATGCTATAACATTAAAAAATCTCATGTCTATGATAAATTATTATCCTCTAAGAAAATCTAACTTCATATAGGAACCTTAATAAAAGGGGGCTAAAAAGACGTACATATTATTTAACAAGTTATAGCAAATACATTAATACTTGCAAAGTTAGCCTATTTCACAGAAGTGAAGGACCCATTAGAGATTAGGTGAAAGTTCAGGCATCTCTTTGCAAATAGAAAAAAGATTAGCAGATTAAGGCGGGATGATCAAAGATTAAAAGCTTTCTATAAACCAAGTCTTAAAAACCATTTTCCAAAAGAGGAAAGATAGAGAAACTGTGTACTCTTCTCCTACTATAGAAAATATCCACCGCTGCAGCTTTCTTCAATCGGAAGATGAAAAGACAGAAATCTAGAAATGGGTTTCTAAGATATAATATAAACAAACAATATTGAGCCAATTTTTTTTTGTATATTCTTTACTTCAGAAAAAGAAAAGAAAATAAAAAACCACGATACGTTTTGGATTCTGATTTCCATAAGTATCCAGTTTTTATTGAGTCAGTTGTAAAAAAAAGGTTTGGAATTTGTTTTCCTTTTTTGGCATCTGGAAAAATGGGTTTTTGAAGTTAAATCAGAAAGAGAAAAGTACCCAATAAAATTTGAATATTGGGTGATTATTATTTTTCATTTTCAAGAACTTTTTTTTTTTTTTTTTTTTTTTTTGTTTAATGAGTGTTGTGTGATCCTATCTTGCTACTGAAAATGTCGGATCTTTATGGAACCAATGAATCTGAAGACATGTCTTCGTTTCTTCAAATTCTTCTCCAAAATTCGTCGTCTTCAGCCGCCACTACTGATAGTACCCCTGCTTCTGCGGCTGCTGGCGGCTTGTTTAGCGGCGGAGGAGCGGTGGTGCAGTCTTCAACCAGCCTCAATTTCTCTGATCCCAGCTGTTTCTTCGCCAGAGAATCTGATGTAATGAACCCTTCTAGCAAAAACCTGGCTTCCAGCTGTGAGGTCTATAAAATTGAGTTTCATTTTTATTTATTTTATTTTATATTTTGGGGGTGTGGGTGCTAATAACACTCTGAAAATTCTGGGCTTTGCAGTTTATTAGTTTTTCCTTTAACTGTTAAGTATTTTTTTATTTTCTTTAGAAAAATATGATTACTAGCTTCTATACTTGGATTTTGCTACTTCAGTTTTCCATTTTTGTTATTTTTATTGTAAAATGAGCTATTAGTTTAGTAAGCTTCCTATAATATGTTCTTTTATGGTTACACCAAAAGCTTTCAACTTGAATAACTTCTTTGGGAATTATAATTTATACTCGTTGGGGTTTGTAATTTATATTGGCTATTTGCTTGCTAGGAAGTAATATATGAATCTTGTTTGATCAATGACTCACTTTGATTTTGGATCTTTTCTTTTTGTCGTTGTTGTTGTTATTTTTATTGAAATTAAGGGCTGAAGTAAATCCTGCTCCACCACGGTCATTGAAGAGAAGTAGAGCCGCGGAGGTTCATAATTTGTCCGAAAAGGTTTGCTTTTGAATTTTGATTGTGAAGATTTATTAGCACTTCAGATTTGTCTGATCAATAGTTGTTTTGGACAGAGGCGGCGTAGTCGATCAATGAGAAATTGAAAGCACTTCAGAGTTTAATTCCAAATTCTAACAAAGTAATTGTTTCAATTGTACTTATCTTTTCACTTCTTTTGCATCTAAATTACTATTGTGGAGTTGATTTACTGGAAAAATGTTGTTGGTGTTTTTCCTATGCTAGACTGACAAGGCATCGATGTTGGATGAAGCCATTGAATATCTGAAACAGCTTCAACTACAAGTTCAGGTTTTTTTCTTTTCTGTTCTCTTTAAACATATGGCATGTAAGATTTTGAAGTGACATTTTCAATCTATGCCTTCATACTTATTTGATTTCGTTTTGGGTAATTCATTTAATTCAATTTGTTTCAATATTTCAATTGAGTTGAAGGAGATTCTTGACTGTTCCACCTCTCAAGTCGTTAGAGTGCAAAATTTCAACTAATCTTCGGGTTATTTACAAAACTACCCTGAAGTTTAGCTTAGTTACAAACAAATCCACTACGGATATCCCCTTGACTTTATTTTACAAATTGCACCCTAACGAGGGTGTATTTGTAACACTTTAAGGGGTATTTCTGATTTTGTAAGATAATAATTAGGCTAAACCTCATGGGTAGTTTTTGTAATTATCCCACTATCTTATACAAGTGTTTTTAGTTATGAGTTCTGTTTCTGGTGTCATCATCTACCATTGACCTTTATGTTGTTTCTGTTTGTGACTTAAGACTAAATGGATTTTCAAAATTACAAATGATCAGTCTACAAGTACTATGAAATTTGAATCTATCCATATGGAGACAGAATAGATTAAAATGTGGATGGTTGTCAATGATCCCTTCTTACATTGTCTATATGGCTTCACAGTAGGAGGAAGTTTAGAAAAAAATAAAAAGATAGCAAAATTATTTTCCCTTTCCTTTATATTTGGATTCATATGACCCTCTTGAGATTTTATATTGCAAATTCCCATGAACATATATTTACTAGCAGCCATGATATGTGCTGCAACTCTCTTTGGTGTATGCTCTAATTGACCACCAACTATTTACTACATCAGGTGTACTTGAGTTTGAACATGCATAGTTAGTACTTGATGGATGGGCCACTGTTCTTGTTCAATATAACTTGGGCATTGCCTGAATTTCTTTAATATCTCTCGAGTGCTCATATGATAATTCTGTTAATGACTTTGCAGCAAACTTTTTGACAAAACGGTTATCTTAATAGTAGTACAATTGATCATTTACGTATAATGTGATGGGTAATTTCAGTGTTTTCTAAAAGAATAGAGACAGGAAAATCTTTTCACATCAAGGAACAAACTCCAGTTTACATGCATCTATGAATAATTCATACATATATACTAAAGTCGTAGATTTGGCCCTTTAATTGCTTGACTACATCCATGTAATTGTTCCCTAATTTATTTGAATGATTTATGTACTGAGAAGAATGTAACTACTGCGGATGGTGCCTTTATTAAAAATCCTTCTCTTGTGCTCAGTATACTCACTCTTTCAAGTTTGATGGAATTTGATCTCCTGATTCTTGGAGATTGGAACTTCAACTTGTTTTACATTCTCGTATAACGTGTATTCCGAATTCTAATTGTTCGAAGTCCGGTGATGAGGAAGTGAGAAACTCCATATTTATTTATTACAAAAAATACCCTCGAAGTTCAGTCTAATTACTGAAAAACCCAACTATCTCTAAAAATTACAAATACCCCTTCATATTTGTTTCTATTTTACAAATTGGCACCTATTGAGGTTGATATATGCTAAGCAAACTCAAGGATGTGTTTGTAATACTTTAAGTAGGTATTTGTAATTTACAGAGAAAACTGGTTTTTTTTTTTGTAATTAGGCTAAACCTCAGGGGTAAATTTTGTAATTTATCCCTTTATCTTATGTGAAGCATGGACAAATGAACTCATACACGAACAGTTCTAGCTGACCGGAAAACCTTTACCTTTCTCAGAATCGTGAATGTACATTTATATGCATCACATTTGCAGATGTTGACGATGAGAAACGGATTAAGTTTACATCCCGGCTACTCACTGGGGTCATTGCAGTCGACTTTGGCGCCCTCCACCGGACTTGACTTGGACGAGGGGAATTTGTTGCCAAATGCAAATAGAGGCACAGACACTCTCTCTAGGGACCAAAATGTATTTATGCAAAGTGTTCTCGAACCAACGAACCATGGTTCCTCAACCCTGCCGATGCTCATGCCCTCCTCGGCAAACGCTACTACTTCAGGAATTCTGCCGAGTTTTGTACCATCGATGGAAAACCGTTACGGATTGTTTAATCATTTGGCCTCCACAAAGGTAATATACTTTTCAAGGTTCATTACGAAGATTACTCCTCAAGTTAAGTTAAGCCTAATTATGAAAAGATCCCGTTATATTACAAAAATTACAAACACACCCCCTTCAAGTTTGTATTTACTTAACACGACTAGCTTGTAGCTCAAGTGGTATCGTTCACCCTTTGTAAGGGTATTGACTAGGTTCGAACCATGTATCCTTTAGTTTATTTGAAATTTATCCCTCCCCTCCAACCACTACTCCTAACATATTAAAATAAAATGTTTGTATTTAGTTAACAACTACAACCTTATCGATGGTGTAATTTGTAAAATGGAAACAAATGTGAGGGGGTATTTGTAATTTTGAAGATAACGATTTTTTTTTTGTAATTAGACTAAACGTGAAGGGTAGGTATATTTTGTAATTAACCCTATTTTTCATGGTACGATTCACGTTATTAAATTTCTCACAACTGATTCCTTTCGTGTACCTCTGTGCAGGATATTTGTCGGATGATACATTGTCTCGATTGCAATTAGATATAAGTTGCTCGGGGAACAATTCATCGCCAGGCATTTCTTCGTAGTAATAAGAAAATAGAACAAATTGGAAGAGGGAGATGTGTATTGAATTTCTGGAGATGGAGATGGTGTGAAATGAAAGATATACTGACCTTATAACTGTGAACACAATTGTTTTCTTCTAATTATTGAACCATCTTTTAGCTTATACATGAAAAAATACATTATTGTAAGTGAAGTTTTACATTGGCACTTGACTGACTTCTTCTGGGTTTGAAATTTGAGTGAAAGATTATCTTGTACTTTTGGTTTGAAATTTGGTTGAATGATGGTAATGTGCATGATTAATTCCTATTTCATTTTCCAGTCTTATCATATGGACACAATATGTCCTATTATCATGTTTGTTTGATGGAATGTGATGCAGGATACAAGGGGAAAGGGATGGAAAAAGCATCCCACCCCTATAGTGGAATATGGTATCACTAAATGAGCATGATAAGGGACCGGGCCTTGTCTTTTTCATGGGCCCAGCCATGTTGAACCAAACAAAACAATGTGCTTGATTAATAACAAAAGTGGTTGATATCCTTAGCATAAACCCCAACCAAACAAGCCCTTAGGGTAAACTATAAAGCATTATCAATCTCTTTCTTCAATTTGTTTTCTCTTTTTCGCCATTTCTCCATTTTAGGGAGGATGGGGAACCATCTAAATTGTCTTTTGGTGGTGGGGGGGGGGATAATTTCACTTTTGGTACTCAAATTTTACTATTTTTTTTAGTACCCATTGTTTCGACTTAATCAACTTTTGTACTTAATGTTTTCTATTTTGATCAATCCCACTACCAACCGTTAGTCTGTCGTCCAAATAAACAATTTACATGTTATAGCAGGTAAAAGAAGGGGGGTGATTCCTATTTAGTCGGTCAACCATACCATTTTTCCCAGAATCTCCAAGTTGTTCCCTAAATAATCATTCAAACCCTAATTCATTCAATATTCTCCAGATTTTGCATTATTTCATGTTGTTGGGCCTCAAGCGCTTTACTGGATTGACGATTGTCCCTACAAACTAACACGAGTTTTTTCTAGCGCGCTTTATTCTCACTTACGCGCTCCCTGGAAAACTTCCCAAGAGGTTATCCATCTTATGTCTATTCCAGACTAAACATGCTTAACCTTAGAGTTTCTATGTAATGAGCACCAGAAAAAAAAAAAGATGCATCTGTTGGTATCGGTAGTCCAAATTTAATCATTTAAACTCCCATTTAAGCTCATGCGATCCAAAGCCTCACAAGTTCGAATGGCGATGCGCCTCACGCATATTTTAAAGCCCATTGCAGGCAGGATGCTGGACCAAAGCCCAACAATCCCCCTCCCAGCACCTGCCAACATCTCAACTCCAGTGCTTGACAACCTCCACTGCTCGCCAAACTTCTTCAGTTATAACGCCAACTTCTTCAGTTCAAGCGTCTCATCACGCCAGACCTCTCGATTTAAGCCACCAAAGAACCTTTTCGATTCGATCAGTTTACCTTAGTTAGGACACCGCAACCTACCTTGATTCTGGTCCATTTAACTCATTGCGCCCGGCATCTCGAGTTCCACCGCTTCTGGTAACCTCCTCTACAGCGTGCTTCCAAAGGAAATCGAACCCGTGACCTGCTCTGATACCAATTGTTGGACCTCATGCGTTTTTCTTGGATTGACGATCGCCGCTCCCACAAACCAACACGGGTCTTTTTATCGCGCTTTGTCCTTACCACACGCTCTCTTGAAAACTTCCCAAGAGGCCACCCATCTAATGTCCGCTCCAGGACCAATCACGCTTAACCTTAGAGTTTCTATATAATGGGAAAAGAAAAGAAAATGCATCCGTTGGTATCGGTAGATGCATCCGCTTTGTATTGGTAGTCCAAATCTAATCCTTTAAGCTCCTATTTAATCAGACATGCGGGCAACACTCACAAGTTCGAATCGCGTTGTGCCTCGCGCCTTTTTAAAGCCCATTGCGGGGCGATATTGGACCAAAGCCCAATAATCCCCTCCCAAAGACTGTCAAAGATCTCATCTTTTTTGGCAACCTCTGTGCCCGCCAAACTTCCTCAATTCTAAAGCCAACTTCTTCGATTCAGCGTTGCGTCACACACCTCTCGATTCCGGCCACCCAAAGAATCTTGATTCTAGTCACCTGCAACCTACCTTCAATTAGTCCGTTTACCTTTTGTGCCAAAGATCTCGCTTCCACCGCTCTTGCAACCCTCATGCAGCGTGCGTCTTCAAGGGAATTTGAACTCGACTTGCTCAAAAACCAGATGTTGGACCTCAAGCACTTTACTGGATTGGCGATGGTCCCCACAAACCAACACGAGTATTTTCTAGCATGCTTTATTCTCACTCACGTGCTCCCTGGAAAACTTCCAGGAGGTCACCCATCCCTTGTCTACTTCGTGCCAAACACGCTTAATCTTAGAGTTTTTATGTAATGGGCACCGAGAAAAAGATGCATATATTAGTATGGGTAGTCCAAATCTAATCCTTTAAGTTCCCCTTTAATTGTACATCCAAATACTCATAAGTTCAAATCGTGAGCCACGCCTCGCGCCTCTTTTAAAGCCCATTCGGAGGATGTTGGACCAAAGCCCAACACGTGTTGTTTGAATTCAATTCCTTCTCGATTTGAATTACCCAAGCTAACGTTATTTCATATTGGACAACGATTAACTCCATAATCAGATAAAAAAAATCAAATATCGCTTAAATATTTTATATGAAAAATGAGATATCTCCAAATTTTGCATCAATTCGTAGTGCTTTTGTTCAATTTCTTAGGATTTGGATTACACAGGGTTATTGTATATTGCCCAATCATTAATTCCAAGATCTCTACGAAAAAATTAGATTTTAGATCAAATTTTATGATTGGAAATTTTTCTTTTTGATTGCAAAAATGAATTTGAAAAATTATTTGTTTCTTATCCTAAATTTGTTGGAATTTGTCTGTTTTTTTACTTTAATTTGTTGAAATCGACTTCTTTGTGCATTAAATCTTTCATAAATCCTTCTTGGAGCTTGATGTCATAGCACAACCATCTCTGACTTCATGCGACTTTCTTTGGTTTGTTGGGTTTATCTTGGGCAAACTGGGGCTTGTGTAGGATTTTTTTTCTAGTTAAGTAAAAAGTAATTTATTTTTTTCAATTATTAATTTTGAAAGTAATTAATTAAACATTAAAATTCTAAATTGATACTAATTTATCAATTAATTACATTTTAAATTATAAAGCATAATCATAATAATCAAAGTTATTAATTATAAATTGACTTATCACTTAATTTATATTAGTTAAAATTAATCATTAAGTGTTAGAAATTTAAATATACAAATTAAAAATTAAAGATATAATTTATTATTCTTTATGATTCTTTAAAACAACTAAAGTTAAATATTCGCTTTGCTAAATATAATAAATGTAAAAGAAGGTCAGTTGTTCCTATTTTAAAATTATTGAGGATTAGTAGTTTTGATTTTCAAAATTTTGATTAAAATGAAAAAAAACAAATAATCTCTTTATTTCAAATTTTAATTTTAATTTTTAAGAAAAACTAAAGTTTAGAAATGGGGCATATAAAGAAAGATGAAGAAAAAGGTCTATCCCCTTATTTCTACCTACTCTAATCTGTTGTAATAAATCAATTGTTAAGTTTTAACGGTCAACTAAATGATTTGTATTGAAACTGATTAAAAGAAGAATCATCAGTTACCAAAATTGATGAGGTCGGAAAAAATGGTACCAAAAGCAAAAAGATAGTAAAGTTTGGGTATCAAAAGTGAAATTATTCCTTTTTTTTTGGCTTCTTCTGTAGTTCCCTGTCAGTCCCAAGGGGTGAGTAGTAAGGTTTAGAGGGGGAAGGGGTTGAATAAATCTTACCAAATTTTCAATTTAGTCCTTTTAATTATTTTCAGAGTTAACACAAATCAGTTTTGTCCTTGAGCGGACAGTTAGGTTGGCTTACTCATCAAAGTTACCCACTCAACAGACTCGACTGAGCTGTTGATAGTATAACTTAGTTGTATTCAGCTAACGCTTAGAATAACAGTTGATTTAGTTTTTGTTTAGCGGAATACTTTTCACCTTGTTGTTTTAAACTTGTTTTGCAACACTTGTTTTAGCAATAGTTATTATCAGTTGAGTTAAGCAATTATAACCTATCAGCAGATATAAGATATATGCAAGAAATGAAAGTGTTGTAAGTAAATAAGACACAAGCAATTTTTATAGTGGTTCAAGGATGGGGTAATTCCTCTAATTCACTCTTCTCCAACTCCTAGAGGAATCCACTAAGTAACAAGATCTTAGTTACAAAGCAGTCAATAGTCCGAGTCAGCTTCGATCACACAACCAGCTGTTCTTGGGATTCAGCTTCTTCACAAAACAGTTGTCTTGCTACTTCAGCTCCTTCAAACTCTTGGATTTGATTACACAGCCCTCCAACGAGTCTAAAGCCTTTGGTTCAAGCTTGAACCTCACTACTTCTCCTTCAACCTTGGAGAGTAGACCCATTTTTTCTTTAAACGAATTTTTCCTCTGTTACTGGTGAAGTAATCTTTCTTTCACTGAATGTGTTGGATTGAGTTCCTTTGAATTTAGGCTTGCGGATATCTTTGAAAGATTGAGAGTATTTTGCAAGTTTTGCTTTCTTGAATGCTTGATAGTCTTATAAAATTTGTAATCTTCTCTCACTTGCTTCCTCAGTCTTTTATAGTGCAAATTTGAAATTATGTCCGTTGAAGAGATAGACATACATTTCAAATCTCACTCATAGGTTGTTGGTTTTTCTTGTCCTTGCAGCATTAATGATGATTGTACCATGAATTCAATGCTCTGCAGCCTTTCCTTAGTCTCTGCAGGTTTTCAGGTACATCCCATTGGTTCTTTGCTTTTTGCACTCTTTTAGCAATACAACTTAATTACTGGCAGCCTCACACAAGCCTATTTCCAGCAAAATCTTGACTTGTGTTGACAACGGATCTCTTTCAGCTTTCTTTAGGTCTTGTCTGATGTATACCCCTTTGACATTCAATTCCAATCATTGTGGAATGACTTAGCTGTCAGTCAGCTGACTAAGACAGCTTTTCTGTCACTTGACTGAACCTTCTCTTGGTTTCATACAACTGAGTCTTCTCTTCAATCTTCAGTCGACTCTAATAATCTTCAACTTAGGCGACTCAACTCAAACATTCAAATTTTATCTATTACAAGTTGAATTACATAGAAAATGGGGTGCCAACTTCCTAATCTAAGTTTTACATGGTATCATCAAAATCTAAACATAATTTTTCCTAACAATTTCCCCCTTTTTGATGATGCCAAAACTTAAATAAATACAACAAAGTAAACAGTGCAATAACAAAGAATGTATGTGTAGAATATGTCAATTTATTTGAACATATCATTCTTGTACTTTACAAACACACTTTACAAAGCTTTTACAAAGTATAACTTATACACTGTATCAGAGCTATACTATCTATACAAATGCATCAGAGCTTATTACAATTTTGTACAAATTGTATCAGAGCATGATCTTAACATTTACAACAGGTATCAGAGTTTCAAAGCTTTACAGAATACTTACAATTTTGTATTTATAGCTAAGTAAAATACAACGAAGGGGTTTCAGCCATCTTGAACGCCTCAGTTGTTTCTTTCTTCTCTCTTCATATTCCGCTCTCCTTCGGTCTTCTTCAACTCTTTTCCTCTTTTCATAAGCTCGTTTAGCAGCAGGGTCTTTCCTTCTCTACCTTTCAACCCATTCACGGTCGACTCTTTCCTTTTCAGCTTCTTGTCTTCTTCTTGCCTCTTCATTCTTTCTCTTCACTTCTATGTTAGCAAGGGTGTCATACCCAGCCCAGTAGTTGACTACCTTTTTCTGTGGATCACCATATCTAACGTCTGTAGGTCTTGGCTGTGATAGAGTACCTCTACCTCTGCCACCACTTCCAAACCTTCCCCTTCCTCGGTATGAGTCAGCTTCTCCTCTAGGAGTGTGTTGTACGTTGTTTTCCCATTGGTTGGGATCGATCTTGAACTCTATTGCCTCTCAGCTAATTTGCATGAGTCGAGTCCTTTCTCCCAATACAAGTCCCACGCCTAGGGTAGAGTCATGTTCTTGAAGTAACCTTATGTAGGTAGAGTTTGAAACTCCTCTAGTGATCTAGGTTCAGATCCTGCATCAGGCATCGTGATTTCTCGAGGGGGTCTTACGGCTGAGGAATCTTTGAGCAATCCAGCTGGGTGGCATTCGAACCTTGCTTTTATGTCTTTGATTCTTTCGGAGTGCTTCTCAGCTACTTTCTCGAATTCAGCTTCAATGGCTTGTCTTGACTTTTTGTAAGTCAAATTAGCTTTCTTTTCTAAGGATAGTTCTTTCGGTAGTTGGCTGAGAATTGAGGCTTTCACTTCACCTTGATGGAGGGTCTTAGAAAACACAATCTTCAAGGGTGGCTTATTCACTTCACTGCCTTCCTCCTTGCTTGCTTCCCATTTCTTTCCATCCTTATCACTCCTTTGATGTTCTTTACTTTCTTCTTCCCCCTTTTTGACATCATCACCAAGGGGTAGAGCCAACTGAGGGAATACTCCACCAAGGAGTAGATCTATCTTGCTATTCATCATATCTTGCTTGTCGTGAGTCGTGGAGTATGTTTCTCGGAATTCAGATCTCAGAGCCATTGTCTCGGCTGCCATCAGTTTCATCTCTATTTGGAGCACCTTGATTTTTTGTTCCATATTGGCCTCCATCTTCTGTAGTTCTGATTTATGTTGAGCCTTGAGCAACTCCATGTCACTCTTGTGAGATTGATCCATCCTGACACATGTGGTCCCTATGTCGCTGCTGGAATTTGGCATTGTCTGAGCTCTAGATCGCCATTTTTGTAAATAAAGATTTGAAGTAAGTGACATGCTCATGCCTTAGTACCTTAGTCTGCCCGATCCATTCCCGTATTCTCAAAACTGCTCCTCGGATATCTCATGTGATGTTTGCATCGCGGTTGTCTAGCCGTTGGTCTAATGCTGCAAATCCATGCTCCATATTTTCTATCTCTACACAGATGGCTTTGAAGGCTTTGCGAAAGTCGGTTGCATTAGCAGACTACTCTTCTGGCCATACAACATCAAATCAAACCCAATCGGCACCATTGTAGTATCAGCAGAAGTTCCAAGTTCTTCAGGTGGGACTTGGATGGTATATCTGGCACTTTCCATAGCTGACTCTGATTCCAAAGGCACATGTGTCTCGAAGGGAAAGTATTCAGCAAAAAGATCTTCGGGAAAAATAGGAATTTCCACGTCTTCAACCTGTGGAGTTTTTTCCTTTTTTTCTTCAAAATTTCCTCAGCTCTATGTGTCTCGGCTGTCTTAGCGTCATCGGCATTTTGTGCAGTTATGTTAGCCTGCGGAGCTGACTGATCCTCAGTTGTCTTAACAACTTTCTCGGCATCAGTTGTGGCTTTCTTTTTAGTAGACTTGTCCTCGGCTGACTTATCAGCGTCATTGGAGGGTGATGGCACTATTGGGGGTGGGCCATCAACCATTGTGAAATTCACAGGAGCAGCCTTTTCACTGGCTTGCCTCTTTTTTGCTTGTGCCTCCTCAGCAACTTTGTCCGCGGATGATTTTTCAATGGGGTTGGACTCAGCTTCATCATCAGTTCCCAAGAACTCAACATCTACGTTCTCTTGGAGTCCTGAAGAGCATTGATCTCCTCTTCTTCAGTGATTTTTTCATAAGGGGCAGGCACTACTTTCTTACTTAGGGAAGTCTCAACCTCCTCTAGGCCTTCATTACCCTCAGCTGTCTCAACTGTTGATGGGCCTTGAGCATTCCCTTTTGCAGTCTCAACTGCAGCAGGGTCTTCAGCAGATATCCCTTCAGCAGATGGAGTTGCTTTAGGGTATCCGGTAGCATTCTTCGGAGTCTCAACTCCTTGGATTGCACTTTCATGGCCAAGAGTCTCAACTCCTGTGGCCTCAATACCATCCTTTGCCTTGGCTGCATTAGCAGCTTCATCGGCTTGCATGGCAGCTGAAATTTCAGCTGAGATAGTTGAAATTGTCTAAGCTTAGTCAACATTAGTCTAATATTCTATCAAGGTCTCACCTTCGCGTCCTAACTCCTTTTGAGTTTGGTCTCCCATAGCCTCCTCTGACCCGACTGTGGTGATTTGAGTTTCCCTCTTAGTTGGCTCACCAACTAAGTTTCGAGCATTGGGGTCACTCGAAACTTGAGACACGGCTATTTTTCCAGTTGAGTGTTCAGCCGTTAGGGAAGGTGTCTTAACACCTTCTGCAGGGAGTGACTTGGCTAAGGTGCCCTCTACATCACTTTCCTTAGCTTCATCGCCAACTTTCCTGGAACTGTCATCCTCATAGTGCACAGGAGATGTGGTGGCTTCAATGGTTCGCACCATCTCCATGATATCTGGGCTAGGAGTAATCATAACTAATGAAGATTCTCCGGGGCCCCTTTTCAAACTCTGCTTGTGCAGCTCTTTGGATTCCCTTATGGCTTGCCTGAACTCAACTTTCTCTACTGCAACAGTAGGGTCAATCTCCTCAATATCACTGTCACCTGGTTCTAAGGCATATTCAGGGGCGGCAATGAAGGCACAAGAGTGAGGCTTCTTTGATTCTTCAATAGCCTTTGCCTTCTCAAGGGCTTTGATCTTCTCATTGTCCTTTTTTCTCATAAAGAATGGATGTGCAAAGATCTGGGTTAAGGGCGGAGCTAACTGAGATGTCTCCCAGGAAGCTTAGAAGCTCTTTTTCCTCCTCAATAAATTCAGGACTCTGGAATTGATGTCTGGCATAGCTTAACTTCCAATGCCTCAAGATCCTTAGTCGTCCTTGGATGTCAGGATAGGCAGGAGACAACATTTCAAGATCATCGTCCTCTTTCTGGATAGGCTTCAGGGGAGACTGTTCCTCCTCAATCTTTCTAGCATCTGTTTGAGGGAACTTAATGACCAACTCTTATCGATTGGTCAAGTCACCGTGTGTCGACTTCTTGTTCTTCAAACCGCCTCTCACGAACAACTCAAGCTTTTCTCTTCTTCGGTCGACCTTCATCAAAGAGCTTCCCAACTTCTAATGGTTTCCTCACCACCTTCTACTTCCTTAGACTGCTACTCTTCGACTTCAGCAGTCTCCTTCACATGTTTAATGCCAGACTCAGCTTGTTTTTCCAAGGCCGATCGCTTTACCAATCGCCTTCTTTTGGTTGGAACCAAGGAAACTTCGTGCTCTACATCCTCAGGGTCATCAAAAGTGAAATCCTTTCTGCTAGTCTTTAGCTTCTTTAACGCAACTGCCTTCTTTGGCATGATAGTACACTTCTTCTTCACGACTGGAGAAGGTACAAGAGGTTCCTTCTCAGTCTTGGCTGCTGGGGTAAGTGCAATTTACGGGATGGGCTCAGCAGGGGCGGTGCTTGTTCCTTGATACGCTCGAATGTTTCTCACCCACCTTCTCAAACTCAAACTTGATGGCTCTTCTTGATTCTTTGATCGCCAACTCAGCTTTCTCTTCTAGAGTTAGTTCTTTCGGTAGTTTGCTGAGAAGTGAGGATGTTACTTCTCCTTGCTGAAGAGTTTTGGCAAACATAATTTTCAAAGGGGGGTGTTTCGCTGAACTTCTTTCCCCCTTAGCTGCATCTCCTTTCTTCTCCTCCTTATAGCTCCCTTGCCCTTCCTTTAATTCCCTCATAGGTTCCTCTTCCCCCTTTTTGGCAACATCACCAAAAGATAGAGGTAGGCCAGGGAACATTCCACTGAGGATGAAATCAAGTCAGCTTTTGGTTGAATCATGCTTATCATGCGACTTGGAGTAGCCTGTTCGGAATTCAGACTGCATAGCCTTCGACTCAGCTGCCATCAGCTTCATTTCTGTTTGGAGAACACTAATCTGCTGACTTATGTTGGTCTCCAATCTGGCAATTTCGTTCTTGTCTGCAGCTTGAGTAACTCCATATCCAACTTATGAGATTCCTCCATCCTCACAATGTGATCCCTTTGCCTCTGCTGGAACTTTAGATTATCGGAGCTCCAGACCACTAACTCTGCAAATAGGGACTTAAAGTAGCGGACTTGCTCTTGTCTCATAGCCAATGTTTGTCCAACCCATTCTCGGATTCTTAATACAACTCCGCAAATATCTCCAGTGATGTTGGCATCAAGATTACCCACCTTTGGTCTAATGATGCAAAATCATGCTCCATTTTCTCAATCTCAGCATAAATGGCTTTAAAGGCTTTTCGGAAGTAGGATGTTGAAGCGGACTCATCCTCTGGCCAAACTATATCAAAATCAAAACCTATAGGCACCATTGTTGTATCAGCTGGAGTTCCGCGTTCTTCTGGTGGGACGTGGATAGTGTACTTGGCTTGTTCCTTAGCTGATTTAGCTTCTAGGGGAGGTAATTGGGCTTCAAAAGAAAATATGTTTTCGAACAAATCATCTGGGTAAAGAGGTATTCCCACAGCTCCAGCTTGTGGGGCTTTACCCTTTTCTTTCCGAATTTCTTCACCCCGACTTGCCTCAGCTGATCCAGCTTCATCGGCATTAGGAGCAACTGTGTTAGCCTGCGGAGGCGATTGAGTTTCACTTGAGCGTGTGATGAGCTTGCTCACCGACCGGTGGCCCGACCCTCAAATGTCTTAGCGACTACCTCGATGTCATTGGGGCTTCCTTATGAGTTTTCTGTTCCTCAACTGACTTATCAGCGTCATCGGAGTGTGATGGTGCCATTGGGGGTGGCCCATCAACCAATACGAATCTCATCGGAGCAGCTTTATCACTAGTTTCACTCCGAGAGGCTTGAGCATCCTCAGTTGTGTCCTTGTTAGATTCATCAATGGGGGTGGACTCAGCTTCATATTCGGATTCCAGGAATTCTATGTCATCATGTTCCTGGGAATCACGAAGGGCACTGATTTATTCTTCGTCAGCAACTGCCTCCACTTGAGGAATTTGCTCATTTACAGTGTCTTTACCCAAGGAAGTCTCAACCTCCTTTGGGCCTTCAACACCCTTAGCAGTCTCAACCACTGGATGGCCTTCTACATCCCTGTGTGTAGTCTCAACTGCAGCAGGGTCTTGGGCAGATCTCCTTTCAGCAGACTCAGCTGCCTTAGGGTCTTCGGTGGCATCTGTCGGAGTCTCAACTCCTAGGATTGTACTTTCAGGGGGAGGAGTCTCAACTCCCATGGCCTCCTTTCCATCCTTCGCCTTAGCTGCATCAGCAGCGTTATTGGCCTGCAGTGCATATGAGATTTCAGCTGAGATAGTCTCAACCGTCCAAGCTTCATCAACTTCACTCTGTTGTTCAGTTTGTTTCTCACCTTCGACTTCTAACTCCATAGGTTGGTCTCCTACATCATCCTCTCGACCTAGCTATGGTGGTGAGAGTTTCCCCCTCAGCTAGCGCACCAGCTAAGTTAAGAGTTATGGGGTTGCTCTGCACCTGAGACTCGGTTGTTGTTCCCTTTGAGTGATCATCCGTGGGGGCAAGTGTCTCAACACCTTCTGTAGGAGTTGGTTTGGCTAGGGTGCCCGCTTCATCACCTTCCCTAGCTTCATCGCCACACTTCTGAGTGCCATTTTCTAAGTGCACGGGGGATGTGGTGGCAGTAATGTCCACTACTCTGTTTTGCACTACATCCATAGGGTTAGAGCTGGGAGAGAGTTGAGAAGACTCTCCCGGACCCTCTTGCATTTTTTGTTCGTGCATGGCTTTAGATTCTTTGATGGCCTTGGAATTGATTTTCTCTGCTTCTTCTGGCGAGGTCGATCTCCTCTATGTCGCATTTAACTTTGTCGATTGATTCCATTCATGCTCGGGTCCACTAGTAAACATACACATCTTTGACTTCTCAATGGCCTTGGCCTTCTCCAAAGCTTTTCATTTTCTTCTTCCTTCATATCACGAAGGACATTCATACAAAAATCTGGATCAAGGGTGGAGCAAAGAGATATGTTCCCCAGGAAGCTTAAGAACTCCTCTTCTTCTTCGATGAACTCTGGGTGCTCAAATTGTTGTCTCGATTAACTTAGCTTCCCGGATCCTTCATTCCTTAATCTTTCTTGAACATCAGGATATATAGAAGATAGCATTATAACATCATCATCATCTCTTTCATCCTGAATGGTGGCAAGTGGAGCATGCTCCTCCTCAGGTTCATTGGCATCGGTCTGAGGGGATTAGACAACTCTTTCCTCATTGATCTCAACTGTCTCAGCTCCTTGCACTTCCACAGCGGTCTCTCGAGCAGCTGGGTCTTCTGATCTGTTGATCGGCATCATCAGTCGTCTCTTTGTCCTTGGTAGCTGCACCTCCACCATCTTTTTCTTTCGACTGCTCCACTTGAGTTTCAGCAGTCTCTTTCTGAGGCTTCTCTGGCTGAGTGGCAGACTCAACTTTTTCAAGCTTAGACTTCTTGAACAGTCTTCTTCTCTTGGTTTGAACAAGAGGAATTTCATCCTCTTCAGCTTCTTCTATGGTGGCTTCTGAATCCACCATCTTTATCTTTTTCGCAGCAGCTGGCTTGCGAGGCACAATTATGCGCTTCTTCTTCACGATTGAAGAAGGTTTAGATGTGGCCTTCTCGGTCTCATTTGTTAGGGCGGGTGCGTCTGATTCGGCTGCTAGGGCAGGTGTTTTTGGCTCGGCTGCAGGGGCAAGAGCCTTCTTTAACTTGGCTGCAGGGGTAGGTGCTGGCTTAGCTGCAACAACTCTCTTCTTTTGGATAGGCTTAGGAGAGAGAGGCTGGGCGGTTCTTGTTGTGTTCTTCGGGTGGGGTCGGTGATTCACCTTCACTAGTATCGCTTTCCTTGCATGCGCTTGCCTCTGAGCACCTGACAAGTTCGCCTTGAACATCTTACATGGAACGGATTTCCATGTTTCAAAATCCCCCGACTTCCATGAGTTAGCCAATCACCAAGCCATACCCCAATGATCCTCCAAACGAACTGTTTTCCTTGATGGTCTTGTTGATCACCTTCTAGCATATTTGCTGGAGATAAACTCAGCCCAATTTATCTTCTTCTCTTCCATAATCGCGGCCATCACCACTAGCTTAGTTCGAGATAGCTGGTTAAAGCTACCGAACGTTATGTCAACGCACTTGGACACAATGTCCATCAACTTGTGGTAATCATCTTTTATCAAAGCCTTCTTGGCTGTATAGACAGCCTTTGCAGCTGACTCAAGCTTGGCTATTTCCTTCCAAGCGGCAGCTAGGTTCACGTCCTTCTCGGCAATCTCCTTGAGCCCTTCAGTAGGCAGTTTGCAATGTTCAGCAAGGTCAGCATCAGTTATATTGATCTCCTTGTTGTGTACAGATGAGCGAATCTCATCATCATGGACTTCAACGTTGACATAAAACATGGAAACTTCCTCCAAATACGTATGAGAAAACTCCATCATGAGAAACTCCTTGAGACCGGATTTCTCGAGTTTATCAGCGATCTTCTTCACCAGGGCATTATCAGCACCCTGCTTTAGTATCCCCTCGAAGTCGACTATAGATCCTGAGTGGATCTTCTCGGACATCTTGACAAAGTCGTACGTGGTTTCTATTTTCTTAGAAAATAAATGGTGAATGAAGAGAAAAATCTCGATTTTGAAAGTAGGGTTTTGCACTTTTCACAGAGAGAAAATTTCCTTTGCTTGTTGAAGACGAGAGAGTATTGTGAGGAGAGAGAAAATAGGTTTTGGCTTATATTGGACTTGAAAGGACAATTTCTGGAATTTGAAAAATTGGATCAAAATCGACGGTCAGGATTTAACCTTTAAAACTGCATTAATTTTCCCGCATTAAATGCAGTAGCATTTATATCCAATCATAGGCTAAACATGCAGCCTTTGTTCTGACATCATAATTACGCTGACGTAATCCTTAAAAACATTCCCGCTTGCAGAAAATGACTGGATTTTGTCACTTAGCTCATAAATAACTCAGCTATCGTCCAAAAGTGAATTAACTCTGCTTCTCTCTTCTCATGAGACCACTCAGCGGTCAATTACCTCGATACAACTAATTTCCCGTCTTGGTTGTTTCACTTGGTGGAAATGTGAAACTTGCTTATTTTTATCTCTCTTCTTTATCTCTGTTGATTGAGTCTTCTAAGTGTCCTAACTCAGCTCAATTAGCCCTAGCTCATTCTTGAGCTCTTCAAATCTCGATTCACATAAAGGCTTTGTGAATATGTCAACTAACTGGTTATCAGTTGAGATGTATTCAAAGGTGATGTCTCTCTTTTCAACATGATCTCTCATAAAATGATATTTGACATCAATGTGCTTTGTTATTGAGTGCATCACTGTATTCTGAGTAATTGCAATAGCACTAGTGTTATCACACATAATTGGAATTTCTCTTTCTTCTATATCATAGTCTCAGTTGTTTTCTCATCCAGAGAAATTGGGCACAACAGCTGACCGCATCTATGTACTATACTTCAGCTATGGATGTAGCTATTGAATTTTGTTTCTTGATGAACCAAGAAACCAATCTATTTCCAAGCATTTGGCAAATACCTGATGTACTCTTCCTTTCCACTCTACATCCAGCATAGTTTGAGTCTGAGTAACCTACTAGCTTGAATCCTCCTTCCTTTGGATACCATAAGCCAACTTCTTGGCATCCCTTCAAATACCTTAGGATTCTCTTAGCTGCAGGCATGTGACTCTCTTTTGGTGCAGATTGAAATCTAGCACATATATAGTCTGCTTCCTATTAAATAGAGCAAAGATCCAATAAGGGCTCTATACCTAGTTTGATCAAAAGCTTTGCCATCTGCATCCATATCCATCTTGATTGAAATGTTCATAGGAATATCCGCTGATGATTTCTCTTCCATACCAAATTTCTTCATTAAGTCTCTGGTATATTTGGTTTGACCTATGAAGGTTCCATCCTTCACTTGCTTGAATTGAAGTCCTAAGAAGAAAGTTAGTTCTCCCATCATGCTCATTTCAAATTTGCCTTGCATGAGGTTTGAGAACTTGTCACACAACTCTTTGTTTGTGGATCTAAAGATAATATCATCCACATATATTTGAACAAGTAGTATACTCTCCCATCTTGAATCCTGAAGAGTGTTAACATCGACTTTTCCTTTGGTGAAACCATTGTCGATTAAAAATCGAGACAATGTGTCATACCATGCTCTTGGTGCTTGTTTCAATCTATATAATGCTTTCTTGAGCTTGTAGACCTTATCTCCAATAGTTTTCTGCTCAAAACCTGGAGGTTGTTCAACATAGACTTCTTCCTCTAATAGTGCATTCAAAAATGCACTCTTCACATCCATTTGATATACAGTGAAGTTCTTATGTGCAAGATAAGCAAGAAACATCCTTATTGCTTCCAATCTAGCAACAGGAGCAAAGGTTTCATCAAAATCTATATCGTCCTCTTGGCGATACCCTTTGGCTACCAATCTTACTTTATTTCTGAAAACAGATCCTTCCTCATTCATCTTGTTCTTGAACTAATTCCCATACTTTGTTTCTCTCAAAATGATTCAGCTCTTCTTGCATAGCCTGAATCCAATGTGTGTCCTCCAATTCTTGAGACACATCTTTAGGCTCTATTTGGGAAATAAAACAAGTAAACATAGCTTCATGCTGTGCTCTGGATCTGGTTTTTATGCCATCTCTAATATCTCCAATGATTAACTCATGTGGATGGTCTCTCAGCCATCTCATATCTGGTTGCAGTAAGTCTACTGGATTCAGTCGTCTTGCAGCTAAGTTGTCTTAAACAACTTCTTCATCATCATTCAGCTACAGGCCTTCCAGCTGTCTTTGAGATTCAACTATCTCATCATCTTCAGGGTTGAGTGCTCTCACATCTGCTTCAACATAAGGACTCTTCTGCATAGTTGGTTGATTCTGCTTCTCAGCTAACTCATCAATGTCTTCTACATTTACATTTGGCTCATCAAACACCACATGGATAGATTCTTCTGTGACCATAGTCCTTTTGTTTAGCACTCTATAGGCTTTACTCTCAGCTGAGTATCCCAAAAAGATACCTTCATCAGCTTTAGCATCAAAAGCCTTCAAATTATCCTTGCCATTGTTGTGGATGAAGCACTTACATCCAAATATCTTAAAATATCCAACATTTGGCTTTCTCCCTGTCCAAATTTCATAGGGAGTCTTGGTTAATTACCTATTGATCATGCATCTATTCTTAGTGTAGCATGCTATATTTATGGCTTCAACCTAAAATCTTTTAGGCAATCAAGCTTCAACTAACATTGTCCTAGCAGCTTCCTTGAGAGTTATGTTCCTTCTTTCAGCTACTCCATTATGTTGTGGAGTCCTTGCGGTGATAACGCATGAGCAATACTATTTTCAACACAATCTTGAGTTATAATCCCATTGACAAACTCGGTTCCCTGTCGATCTTATCTTTATAATGGTTTGGTTGTTCTCATTTTGAACTCTTCTCATCAACTCGAGGCAATTTCTACAGTGTTTCCTTCTTTTTACACATGAAAATTGTCCATGTATATCTTGAATAATCATCCACCACCACTAAGGTGTATTTCTTTCCACCGATGTTAGGCGCTCAACAGGACCAAATAAGTCCATATGCAAATGATGCAATATCCTTGTTGGAGAAAAGGACTTGGCTTATCCTTGAATGATGATTTGATTTGCTTTCCCATCTAGCATGCATCACATATACTTTCTTTCTTGTATAATGAGTCGGCAATCTTCCACAAGATGACTCCTTGCGAGCTTATTGATTGTCTTGAAGTTCAGGTGACTCAGCTTCTTGTGCCACAACCAACTGGATTCGGTTGTACTCTTTGCTAGCAGACATGTGCTTGGTGTAGCAGTTGACCAATCCACTACATACATGTTCTTTTGCCTTGTTCCTTGTAGAACAATTTCATTTGATTCAGCATCCTTGATCTGGCATATTCCCATGTTGAATCCCACATTGTAGCTTTTGTCATAGAGTTTGCTGATGCTTAATAGGTTGAAGTTGAGACCTTCAACATATGCAACATCTGTGATCTCCAGTCCAATTTTCTTTATGGATCCTATGCCTTTAATTCCTAAGTCCTGGGGGGTTAGTGCTATAAGATGCTCAAACCAACCTATAGCACTACAGGAAATCACACATTTTATGACGAAATTCTTTACCACACATAAATTTTTGTCATAATTTGTTAACTAATAGTGACGAATTTTATTTTTGTCAATGAAAATTACTTTTTGATGACAATATTTATGTGTGTCACTATTGATCTTATATTTCGTCACTATTGTTCTTATTCCATGACGATTAACCGAAATCCGTCATAGTAATTTTAGACGCCGGAATTTCGCAGCAAAATTTTGGAGGGAAATCTTTCAATGACAAATAGATTATAATCTGTGACGCCATTTGGTGTCATAAAATATTTTCTTTCATGACAATATCATATTTGTCATTTATTTCCTCAAAAAAGTAGTGACGCCATTATTTCGTCACGAAAAAATTTATTTAGTGACAATGAATGTGCATTTGTCACCATTTTATATTGTGGCAAAATATTTTGTCAAATATTTGTCATAATTTGTCAATTAACAGTGATGAAAATATTTTCTTTCATGACAATATCACATTTTGTAATTTATTTCTTCAAATGAATAGTGACGCCATTATTTCGTCACGGAAACACATATTTAGTGACAATGAATGTGCATTTGTCGCCATTTTATATTGTGGCAAAATATTTTGTCGAATATTTGTCATAATTTATTGATTAACAGTGATGAAAATATTTTCCTTCATGACAATATCACATTTTGTCATTTATTTCTTCAAACGAATAGTGACGCCATTATTTCGTCACGGAAACACATATTTAGTGACAATGAATGTGCATTGTCGCCATTTTATATTGTGGCAAAATATTTGTCATAATTTGTTGATTAACAGTGATGAAAATATTTTCTATCATGACAATATCATGTTTTGTCATTTATTTCTTCAAAAAGTAATGACGCTATTATTTCGTCATGAAAACACATATTTAGTGAAAATGAATGTGCATTGTCACCATTTTATATTGTGTAAAAATATTTTTACTTTCTATTTGGAGATTGCTTTAGTTTCCTCTCCTTTTTACTTGGTTATTATTATTGTTCTAAAAAGTACTTTAGACTTAGTCGGGCGGCGGTGCTGGACCTGCTCCTGAGACAGAGCCTCGGCGGGGTTAGGCAAGGCTTAATCGAAAGAAGCTTTAAATACTATATTTCACCAAACAATTTTTTTTATAAAGGGACGAGCTTGTATTTCAAAAAGCTTCATTTATCATAAAAATCTTCAGAAAAAACAGAAATCCAGAACTTAGAAAATGCACCATTTACATGGTTTTCAAATGGCCGTTGCAATATGAAGCCAAATATTAACAATGTTCCAAGTATCGACAATGACTAAGATAAAGAAGATGAATTCTCATTTTATAGTTTTCATTTTTTTTTTTTTTGGCTTGCCACAGTCTGCACTCTGCTTACAATTTTCAATCTTTGAGTTAAAATAAGCATAAGCATTCTAGGACATAAACATACTTGCAACATCAGAAGTAAAACAAGAGGAATAATGGGTACTGATTGAACAAAATTAGTGTCCGACTTTTTGTTTTTCATGTTTTAGTCATGTTCTCTGTTGTATCCATCTTAGCAAAATAATGATAATAACAACAATGATAAAGATAACAAGAACAAATGCTCTTAGCGATGCATTTGACGGAAGAATGCAACTTAAGTGATTTTTTTTTTTTTTGTAAGTTCAAAGATGCAATTATATAAAAATGTAACTCACCAAGTTCTCATTTCTCAACAAAAATAAAAATAAAGATCGGACAAAATAAAACTCCGTGTTACGCAATGCGGATAAGCAAAAACATTTCATGAGTCCATAATTGCGACATTAACCACTATTTTAATAGTAGCTCCTAAAGCGAATGTAATAAGATAAATAGGCCAGGTCCAAACAACAAAATTTCCCCAAAACTTCAAGCTTCCACTCTCAACGGTTGGCCTTGGCAACTCTCTCAATCTCGTCCTTCTTTTTAATAGCATAGCTATTTGAAGATCCTTTGGCTGTTGTTGCACAAAATAAGATCACATCACAAAATAAATTGCAAAATCCAAGCATTCAAGATTTTGTCCTTGAAGGAACAAAATGTCTTCCTGAGACCTGAACATAATCGAGTGGCTGAGTTTCCTTGAATTTCCTTGAAGCTGATAGTAAAGGCTATATCAACATGATATAGATTAATAATTGAAGGAATGCTAGTTATGCTGCCAGAAAAAAAAAGGAAAGAAAATGCATTATGGTGGAAATAAAACTGATATTGAGAAATTTTAGTAGGTTTTTCCTACCAGGGGATAAGTGCATGTTCAGTAATTGGTTATTTTCTCAGGAATCTTTGTGGTGACTCTACGTGGTTGCTCGTCCGCCAATAATTGATAGGCTTTAACAATTGTTTTATAATGGGACAAGATAAAAGACATGGACCAATTAATACAAAAGCCTGACCAAGATACTTAAGTGAAACAAGTTCATAATAAACAAAAGCCTCGTAGTATCTGTGTAAAGAGCACACTTAGTTATTAGTGTAGTCTGGGCTAGCTCAATAGCCAAGAGGTCATGGCTCGACTACAGTTCCACAAACCATCAGTACATCCATGTCATATTTTTTGAACTTGACATAAAACATGTTTGTTCCATTCTTCCAACAGCAACCAACCATTTTTTGAACTTGACATAAAACATGTTTGTTCCATTCTCTATTTTTGTTTGTTCACTGAGATGACACTGACGGTAAGTTACAAAAAAGGGCTTTTTCTTGACACAAAAAGTGCTTTTTGTGTTTTCAGCCTCAGTTCTCGATTTTTAAGAAGGTAAAATTGTTTTCTTTAATAAGAGTTGGTATTCACAATTAACCAAATTCTTTGGCTAGCCTAGTGGATTGGGTCTTGTTTTCTTCTCACAGGTCATGTGTTCAAATAAAGAAAATAAAGGATATATGTGTGTCTATGTATATGCATGAGAGAGTGCATACTTCTGCTTGGATATACTGAACCTCCTTCACATGAAATTCAGCATTCTCATTCTTTTCCTCATTCTGTAGCATATATCGAACCTGATTGCCCCTGGTGTCTCTCAGATTCTGATCGTGACTGAAAAAAGTCAAATCGATGTCTCCATAAGGTAGATAAGTTTTCAAGGGTACAGATCCAAAAGTACATACATGCAGCAGTGGAAATAGATTTAAGAAAAACAGCAACAAGAAACTAAAAGGAGAAGCCCACATGCATATCACTAAAGCAAACCAATAATGTCATTCAAAATGACGTACAGAAAATGAGCCTTCAAAATATATAGCAAACAGTTGTTAATCATCTGAGTTTCACAATATGTAATACCAGTTACTTCCATACATAACAAAAGTTGGAATTCCTATTTAAAAGAAGTCTCTCAGTAGAATAACAAGTTCAATTTAAGTTTCAGAGCATCACACAATCACATGTCTCATTTCTACAATTTTTGGTACCAAGTGTTCTATTACTGCAATCGAGCACATAACCGCAACTTGTTTGACAATTCTTTACACCATCAACCAAAATTTCCAGCTCTATCAATCTCGTCATCATATCAGAGGTATTAGAACCTTGCATCAGACAACTAAAACTCAAGACCTTGCAAGTGAAAGATGTTTCAGGTATTGCATCCAAAAATATTCATTCCTATGAGCATTATAGTTCTTCCCAAGTCAAAATAAAAACATTCTAAATAAAGAAACCTTTTAATATGTATCAAACTCCAGTGCCTCCATAGACACACAAGACAACTTTAACAAAAATATATACATCCATTTGAAACAACACCACTTTACTTGCAAAACTACTAAACAACACCCTAGAAACATTCCAACAACCTGGCAGGGGAAGCACTTCATAATGAGTCGCTGCACATATTCTGCAACAATATTCATGTGCTCCTCGGACAGCTGGTTGGGCTTAATTGTATTAGCCCTCTTACTTTCCTTTTGATTAACTATCTATATTTCCACTCTCATAGAGTTTCACAATAATAAAATTTTTCAAATAATTACAAAAACATTTCAGCAACTATGAAGGTGATGTATTGTCCACAATTCAATAGAAGAGTTGAGAAATAGGAAAGGGAATGGCCATTTTGGACTCATTTGACAGCTTAGACTACAACATCACAATATTAAAACAAATAGACCAGTCACACATGTTACCAAGAAACTTCTGTTTTATCTTTTTATGCAATATTTTAATACAAATTGGTCATCTTATACAAGTGTAATCCTACAATGTTACATAAGTAAACTAACAGTCTAACATCAATTCATATAAAATAACAAGTGAGTTGAATGCATTATTACTACTGGGAAAAGTGAAGAGCAGAAGCAATGCAGTCGGAAAGGCTCAAAATTTCGGGTTAACCGAAACACCAAACAAAAAACGAAAATAAATTCGGTTTTGCCCGAATCGAACCGGCTAATACGGTTTGGTTTCGGTTTTGTATTTCGACCAACCAAATTTTCGATTAACCGAAATTGCAGTTCGGTTCGGTTCAGTTTGACCGAGTGAACACCCCTATGAGTTCCCAATGCACTAGAAAGATTTATCCAATGGTATCAAAACGCTACAACAATAGAAACAGATAGAATGTGATCTTTTACCAAACTTTTAGTATAAGTATTTCAATTGAGAAAAACAAATTCACTCTGCACTTTAAAATTGACTGCTCATTAAGTTTAAGCCAGCTCTAGACCAGTTATACTAAACCTCAGGGTATTCAAACATTCAGCAGAGTAGGTTGTCAAATTCATTTGATTCAACTAGTATGAATGTTCAGTCTGTATATGTTACAGGAGAATAAATTTCAAATTCAGCAACAAGCATCGTTCCGATGTGTTTTAATTGATGTTGTAGAGTGTGCCTTCATACCTGACCTCACTCTTCGAAGTCAAGCTTATCAAGTTGCCGATGTACGAGTCCGCCGATGTGTTTCTCGAGAAATTGGGGATTTCTGGTGATTGGCCAAAGAGGAGTTGGCCGCCGGTGGACGCCTGGGCGGTGATTTGGTGGGGCGAAGTGGTTTGATGGCGCGATAGAGAGACAGGGATGTGATAATTTTGAGAAGCAAAAACAGAGCAAGTCGTTAAGGGGGCTGGGTATTCTTCTTTTCTGAATTTCTTTTCAAAGGTTGATTGCATAGATAAGGTGTCATTGCACTAAGATAAGTTGATATATTAAAGTAGCAACTTATACAAGTCAAATAGATAAGGTTACAAAAATTTTACAACCTGGTGTGGTTTATTACATTGGTGTTGGTTCTTTTGATTTTGTTTGATGTCTTGGGTTCAACCTTCCACTACAACAAAACGTTTAGTTTTTCCATTTTCAATGAGACTTTCATTTAATATGACTATACTAAACTTTTTTTTTTCACTAAAAAGTTTCAAATGTCTCCTACCCGAAAAATGTATTAACGACCCTGGTCAAACTCGATTATATTTTTTCGACTTTTGTTTTATTTAGTTTTAGTAGCAAAAGCTTTTTCGAGAGACATTAAAATTAGATTAGGCTGCTATTTAAAACCATGCATTAAATGCCGTTTTGAAAGAGACGACCTTTTACTTGGCGTTTTTTATATATATTTTCGAATTTATTCAAAAAACTTGGCGTTTTTTACTATATTTTTTAATATTTCACTTTATGCAGTATTTGTGTAAATTATTTTGGAAAACAATATTAACTAGGGATGTCAATGGGGTGGGTAGGGCCGGGTATCTAGATACCCAGATCCACCCCATCCTTAGAACAGAGCAGGGCGGGGCGGGCCGACCAGTCCTGTCCCATATTAAATTTAATAGAAAAAATAAAGGAAATGAAAAAAAAATATTTTAAATATATTTATCAAATATTCTTTACAAAAATTATTATTTTCAATTTATAAATGTTGGATAAATTATTAAAATAAAAAAATAATATTATAATATATTATATATGAAAAATATATATTAAATACATTAAAGAATATATGCAATGTGGGTACACATGGGTTGGGTCAAAATTGCAATTCCTAGTATTAACTGTTAAAAAGGACATCACATTACAATAATTACATTTCAAATAATATGGTATTTAAATATACTTTTTATTATTCAAATAAGAATATTAGTTATTTGTGAATTTATGAAATATTAATTGAAAATAAGTTGTATTTTTAATTCCCACCAATTAATTGATATTCATATTTTAGTCGCGCTTAGACTAACTAGTCTATACACTAACTAGATCTATATTATTGGGGGATTGTTCATGGTAACATTTAATAAATATTAACAATAATATTGTTATTGAGAAATCAAATGATACTCTGATTTTATTTATTAAATTAACTTATATAGTAATTTGTTTGTATAAAATTCGAATATGTTTCAAATGATTTAATTAAATTTTAGTTTTCAAAAAATATTAAGTAAACATATAACTTATAAAGTTTTAGGCTACTCAACAAAGTTTTCAAATAGATGTATAAACTTGCTTAAAATATATAAACTATTTATTTTCTTAATTTTTTTTATTTTGCTAAAGTTTTAATTTATTGTTGGACATTTAACATAATATTTTGTGAAAATATATTAAATTAGTATAATAAGAATAATAATTTAATAAATCATAATTATTTTGTTTTGGGTCAAAACATATCATCTTGCAACCCTTTCATAATTCAATGGATATGGTCGGGATGATCCTTGAGATAGCCGCCCTACCACACTCCATTACCATTTCTATAGTATATCAATTATTTAATATCAAAATTATATAATATATTATTATATTACACTTCGTGCATCGCACGGATGATATCTCTGTTAGTTAATACGCGTATCATACCTATATAGTACTCGTACGTACGGATAATTGAAAAATACTTATGTTTCCCGTACAAATTCTGAAGCGGCGTTAAATACTCTGTACTTTTCAAGTAAAATGTCTAATACTCGTATTATAGTTATCCGTATAATACTTGGCGAATAAATATGGTAATTATTAGTAAATAATTATCTTGGATTTATGTTAAGTTATAATCTAATATAATAAAAACATATATATTAAGTTTTACATAATCTAAGTATAAATACAATTCACTTAAAAACTCACTAACTATTATTAAATGATTATTGTAATTTGTGTTATAATTTAAAGTAACTTAATAAATTACCTAAAATTGATTTTAATATAAACTAAACATAAGTATGAATTACAATTTATGTAAATGTAATGTTAGAATAAGCTATATTATTACTCCCAAACAATTATATTATATTCGTATTAAACCCGTACGTCCACGGATATATATTAAATATTTCCGTATTTTTTGCCGATTTTTTCGTCGTAACTTTCAAAAATATTCATATTATACTCGTGCGTGCTAAATAACGAATTTTTCTATCCCGTATTTAAGCGTAACGATATACTAGTATATAAGTAGTAGTTTAATAGTTTTTTTAAATAAAATTATTTGGGAAAAAGAAATATCATAAGAATGTATATTTTAGACTTAACCTCTCATCATCACCATTGTATATATACAAAATGCCCAATTTCATAATCAAACAAAGCCTACAACCAAACAAAGCCTATCTAACAAATTGAAATTCTCAAAAACATCCCCAAATCTCGTCCAACAATCATCTCCCAATTCCAGCCATCTTCCTACACAATCAATGAGACCGTCTACAGCAACATCGGCTAGCAACAAAATCGCTGCAATTCATTCCCAAGAGCACACCAATTGTCGCCCTTCAATCCGTCGACCACCACCGCTCGTACCAGGAGATATGCACTTTGTTAGCCACTTCATCAAGCTATGGACCGCAGCTCGGTGCACGACCTCTTGACAAATCCTGCTAAATGGTGCCTCCGAAAAAGAAATACGAGCGGCATAATAGCATTGTGCAATCCGAGACCAGGTTATTTGTTCCTTACTTTCTTAAAAAAATTTTCAGGGAGGGGTCATGAAATAATTACGAATTTATTTTGTATTGTAAGTAATTTCATGTACCCAGCTCATGATTTTGAGTTTGATTTTGAATGTGGACAACATAGTTGATATGGGTCAAAACTCACAAGGTTTGATTTTGATATTCGATAGTCATATTTTTTGTATTTGCCTTTTCTTTATAATTTGATATTTAATTAAAAAAGTATTTTGACATATGGTTACTATAATTCTGCAGTATTCTATTTTTGGCTATATTGAATTTTTATTTTAAAATAAAAAATTAAATAGCTATATAAATAAAGTCTGTAAAAAACAATTCACAGCCAAAAGATTTTTGGCGGACTAAAATTTGTTTACCGCTTAATTTTTTAACTTAATTAAATTAGGTTCTTATCTAATTAAGGTAGATAAATAAAAGGATTCATTGGTATCGTGATTCTCTCCATCAATTCCCTTTTTCTCTCATTCATATATATCCCCACGTATTAGGTTGAGACTTGAGAATATATCAAAAGGATCTCTTGCGCCCCTTCCCTCCTCTCTGTTTCTCATCAAACTGCAGTCGCTAGACACAGTCCTGGTAAATATCTTAGTTCTTCACCTTTTTCTTAATTGAAATCACTCATGTCCTATATTTTGACTGGTATAGAAACTTGCTTACATGTATAATATAAGTTGCTTGATTTAGAATGTTGTGTTATGCGTATATTAGAGATGTGTGTATTTTTATGTGAAGGCTTGTGTCGATGAAATTAAGCATGATTTCAAATGCATAGTGTCTTGGATGCAAAGTGTTTTGTGTTTCATATTTTATATGTTTTTCCTAGGTGTGATTACGGTTTTGCGGTTTTTTACACTTTTATGCCCATGCTTGAATCTATTGTACTAAAAGTCAGTATGCAAACTCCACACAAAAAAAAGGATAACAAAAATTTAGACATCCAACAAGGCAAAAAATTTATTTGGAAATCGAACTACTATATAAGAAGTTTTCAAATTAGCATGACAATTGAATTTTTTGGTAAAATATAAAGCTACTATTGCATCACTAGAATTCTCCATGTGATAGCTCAATACAAAATAAGCCTACTACGGTATTAAATTGATCATTAAACTACTGAATCTTTAAACTACTGATCTTTTCCATTAAAAGAAATCATTTTTAATCTATTAGAGCTTTAACATCTTCACTTTTATAATTGTAATGGAAACACCTGCAACATATTTTATGACCAATTGACTACCAATTTTCCCTATTTAATTGCTCTCATGCCGTATCTCATTTTTCTCCGACTAGTTTCGGTATGCATGTAGAGTTTTAGAAATGGCTCCGGTGGTCGTGAATCAAAATGAAAAACATCCCAAATAAGTCCCTACAAAGTATCATAAATCACACTACCAAGAATGCTTTGTAATTCGACACCTCGAAGAAGTATCAGACAACTTTTAGACAAAACAAATGTGGCAAACAATGGTGTGACTGAGTCTTTGGTAACATCTGGACTGCATAATGGATCCTTCGATAGAGGTGAAACTAATACAACAAACAACACCAATAAGAATGAGAACATGCCACAAAACTCTGATGTTCCACCAAGTCAAAGTCCTGAACTTCAGTCACATTCAGAGAACACACAAGAGTCGGCTCATGAAGCGAATGATATATCAGGTATACATCACATTTCTAATTTTTGTTTTCTTTCAAGTTTGTCCACTTTCAATATGAGTATAACTAATACAAAAACAAAAAAGAATTAATTTGAGTGTCACATTGTAGGCAATCAGAAACGTGCATTGAATATATGAATTGCACTCGCACTTTGAACTTTAAAGTGCTTGGTCTGTTACATGAGCTACTTGCACTTAATTGAACTTATACTTTTGTCTCTCATAATTCCATTGTCTATAGGTTATTGTAGGATATGAGCTTTGGCTTTGTTTGGGTTATGGTTAGTCCATACTCTCTGCAAGGACTTTATATTAGCACATTGTCGATGCAGATCAAATGTGCGTCTTGGATTTTCGATTTGTAGTTCAAATTCTCCCGACCTTGTTTTAGGTTGTGCATTATATTTTCCTTATCCAAAAAGGGTTGTGCATTATCTTTTCGATTGTGCAATTGAGGATTCATTTGAGACAATGAAATGGGAATAAAAGTAGAAATAACATACTAATTTGAATTGATTTATCATGGACCAGTTATCTGGTTTCAGCACGTGTGACTGAGCATGACTTTGGATGTTAATATTCTGCTTTGGTGTTGGCACTCTATATCCAAGTCAGTAGCATCATTGTAGCGATGTTCGTTGTGATGTATCTATTTTTCTGTACTAAAGAACTCATTTTTTCTGTGTTGTTTTGTCACTTTATATCTTGGCTAATCCCAAAGAAATGTCTTCATTGCCTTTCTGTGTGTGAGTAATATTAGGGTTAATTACCAAACCTACCCTATAGGTTTAGCCATAATTGCAAGAAAAATCCAGTTATCTTTCAAAATTACAAATAAACCCTTGACAATTGTTTGTATTTTACAAATTGCACTAAAATGCATCCTCAATAGGGGTATTTTCTAGGTAAATACAAACTTCAAGGACGTGTTTGTAACAATTTAAAGACAATTATGGAATTACACATGGTCTTTGCCGAGAGAGAAATAGGTAAAGGGTATTTAGTTTCATGTATTTTGGTTGTCTAACAAGCAATAAGCCCCGCTTAGCAATGCCATTTGTTTATTAGAAATACCCGTTGAAAAATGACATTGACTTATATTATTGGTTAGTGATGTGTTAATCGCTTTCGAGGATTATTTTAGTTGAAAGTTGGAACTATCATATTGGTACATTTTGCATATTTTGTTCATATTCCATTAGAATTATGTTCTTATGCGTTATGCTTCTTGATCAACTTCTAACACCAAACAATGCCAACTTTATGACTAAAACAGATTATCATTTCATTGTGGAGATATTGCATCAAGCAGATAATGTCATAGAAATATAAACTTTTATTCTATCATCCTTTTTGATGTGCAGATGTGCCGTCTGTCTCAAAGAAAAGAGGACGTGGTCAAACAATGGGCAAAAAATATCTCAAGTGAGTGGGCTTAAGTCACAGGTGGGTGATTTGAAAGACCAGCTCAATCAGCAAGGTGCTTGTATTGAAAAGCTTATGGCATTCATGGTTGCGAGTGGGAATACTCTTTAAGCCGATATAATTAATCTAAGTACTCTTTTGTTTTGGTTTGAATATTTAATGTTATTGTCCATTTGAAATATGGATATCTTATCATTTCTCTTATATTGATAAATAATCGTATTCTACTTAATCAAACATGATTGATTTTATTTTTATTTTATTTTTCATGCTTAACTGCATTTGAACATGCACTTTGTAGTATTATTAATGTATTGATAGAATATTTTACAAATTAATATTTAAATAATTATATATGTACAATTAAAAAAAATATGCCAATTACATTGCCTATAATACTTATTTTCATGACAATTATGTTGTCATGTAAGAAAGCTATCAATTGGTGACAATGAAATATTTCGTAACTTAAACACTCATTTATTACAATAAACTTAGTTGTCACCAAAAAAATCTATTCTCTGACGATATACAGTTTGTCATTAGAAATACACTATAATGATGACTTGTATCGTCACAAATATTTTCAAAACTTGTCACTATATAAATTTATTATGTGACGATACATTTTGTCACCACATATTAATTTTTATGACGGACGATTTCATCATTATTTCGGTGCAATTAACGACGCTGATAAGCTTTGTCATATATAGCGATTGTTTCCATGACAAACAAAATCATCACGTTACATATTCTTTTGGTGACAACACATATCTCGTCGTTGAATTGTAATTATCGATGACACATTATTTTGTCATTATAAATATACATTAAGTGACACGCAATATTTCGTAACGTTAAATCACATCTTTCATGACAAGTTGTGTAATATATGATGAAATTATAGATACAATTGTGACACCAAAATTCGTCATTAGAATTCGATGAATTCGGCATTGCGATCATTTTCGTCACTAAAATTTAATGCTATGATGACAAAAACATGCTTTTGTCATTAAAAAAATATTTTTTTGTGACAAAGAAACAATATAAATGACAAAAAATTTATCGTTTATGTGACGATGTAGGCGTCACAATAAATGATACAAATCGTGAAAATCGTTATTAGTGTGGCCAAAGGTTAATTTTATAGTGACAAATTGCAAAAACGTCATGTATACCTTTTATGACGGGGCTACAATGACGATCTTTATGACGCTCAATTTTCGTCACCAAATACATTTAGTGATGAAAAAACAGGTTTATACGACGATATTTTTCGTCATGAAATGTGTGATTTCTTGTAGTGTAGCCAGATGACCAGACTCTAAGAGATTGCCATCTATCAGTTACATTATCATAATGCACATTAGCATATTGCTTGGGGGTTTTTAGGATCATACAGCTGTCTCTTTTGTTTTTATGCCTCTGTGTGTGTTTGAGCATTTGCTTTCTTGGGTTAATAGTGGAATTTCTGGGTGTTGTGCATGTGTGTGCTGATAATAGCTCTTTTGCCTAGGGAATGACCTTTGCTAAGGTTGAGGTCTTTGCCATTTTGGCTTGTATCCTATAGGTTTTTTTCTTTGATATTTCACTTGGTTATTCCAAGCGACTTGGTTTGGATAGTTTCTACCATTCCCTTCATATGAATTTTTTTGCTTTGAAATCTTTGAGGCTTTTGGTAGCTCTGTTAGGCTTTTTACGAGTATTTTACGCTTTGGAGTCCACGATGGATCTAAATTTCTTTTCACTGTCCTCTCAAATACTCTCATCAAGCGTTTTCCTTTACCTTTGTATCCAAGGCTAGTATGATTGTGATTGTGTTTTGGTGTGGGTGTTGGTGCAACATATGGTATTTTGGGCTTTTGGATTCCCTCATTGCTTGAGGATCCTTTCTCCAAAATCACTCTGGAGTTTGACTATGCACAAAGGAATTGAATATTGTGCCTGTCTTATCTCCACACTCTTTTTGACTCATTATTAGTTCATCCAATGATTTGGATGCTTTTGTAGATGAGGCAATCACATTTTTAAGATCTTTTTCTCTCTTTTTAGTTGCAGCTAACTCTGCTAAGATCTTGGCATTTTCAGCCTTCAGCTTGGTGTTCTCATCAGCTATTTGACTTAGAGTACTCAGCTCTTTAGTCAGTTGTGAGTTTTAGCTTTTAAACTAGTTGTTTTCCTCATTTAAAAGTGTGTGAGGTTTTAATGTGCTCAAAATCTTTCATATTTTTGCCTAATGAATCATAACAATATGTGGGTGATGAAGTGTGTGTGTCACAGTCACTATCACTAGAATATGAATGAGATGAGTTAGATTGTACCTCATCCTCTTGATCCTTTTGATCTTGTTCTTTGGCCATGAGGCAGATCAAAGCCTCTTCCTCAGTATCACTTGAGTAGTCAGCTTCACTGTCCGAGTCTGCTGGCTCTTTACACTTAGCTGGTTCAACAGTCTCAGCAACTAACATGGCTTTCTTCCTTTCTTGTCTTCTTTCCCTGAAGACTCTTCTTTCTTCCTCATTTTTGTATTTGTTGACTGGTGGATAGGAACAGTCAACAGCAAAGTGTCCTGGTTGTCTGCAATTCCAACACAGGTTTTCAGCTCTCTGATAGTCAGCTCTTTGATGTTCAGCTCTCTTGGGTGGCCTGTCCTCCCTTGCTTTGGAAGGTGTTCAGATCAAAGCTCTCTTGATGTTTCTTTTGTAGTTCTTGTTAAAGAACTTGTTGAACCTCTTTACCATGAGATCAATTTCCTCCTGGTCAATGTCTCATTTGGCTCAACTTTCTTCCCTTCACTGGCCATTAGTGCAACTGTCTTGGGTACAACAGTTTCCTCTTGCTCTTTTCTTCTCAGCTCAAACTCATAGGCTTTGAGATCTGAGGACAGCTCATGATTTGATGTTTTTGAGAGATCCATGGAGTGTCTCAGGGCCATGAACTTCATTTCCCATTCAACTGGGAGGGCTCTTAGAATTTTCATGCACATCTTCTTTTGAGTGTACTCTTTCCCAAGAGCTGAAAACTCATTTGTGATCTCTGTGAATCTGGCATCCAACTGATCTAGACTTTCACCTGGAAGCATTTTAAAATTTTCAAATTTTTGAACAACAACTGTTAATTTATTCTCTTTAATCTGTTCTGATCCTTCACAAATCAGGGTTAGCTTATCCCAGATTTCTTTGGCTGATTTGCATGACTTGACTTTATTGAACATAGCCTTGTCCAATGTCTTGTAGAGAATATCCTTGGCCACATTGTCCAGGTTGTATCTCTTTCTATCTTCATTTGTCCATTCACAACGAGGTTTCTCAATAATGGCTGGTCTAGGCTTTGCTGCAGCATCTTCTCCTTCATCAGGAGGTGCTCTTCTCACAGCAGTGTTAACCTTCAATATTTGCAGTGGCCCATCCTCTATCACAAACCACATTTCATCGTGTAAGGTTGATAGGTGAGCCTGCATGCGAATCTTCTAGTCATCAAACTCTTCCACAGTAAATATAGGAATACGAGTTAGATTGGCTTCCATGATAATAACTTTGCTTTGAAATGAAAGACTTTGAAAACATAAGTGTTAAATCTTTTGAAAAATATTGAGATCTAGTTCAGTAACCAGTGCGGAAATCTCAATGAACCAACCGCTCTGATACAACTTGTAGGTCCCAAGGGATATGGTGTAAGGTTTAAAGGGGGGGTTGAATAAACCTTACCAATTTTTCACTTTTTAGTTGTTTTAAAATGCTTCAACAGAGTTGACTCAAATCAGCTAAGTCCTTGGGGGAAAGCTAGGTTGGCTTACTTCAACAAAGTTACCCACTCAACAGACTCGACTGAGCTGTTGATAGTATAACTTAGCTACGTCAGATAACACTTAACTTTTTAGATGATTTGGTTTTATATACAGCGGAAGACTTAACACCCTTGTAAATTTTAAGCACGTTTTTAACACTTGTTTTTAGCAATGTTATTATCAGTTGGGTTGGCAATTTAACTTATCAGCAATTATAAAAGTATGCAAGAAAGTAAATGACAAGAGTAAATTTTATAGTGGTTCGAGGATGGGGTAATTCCTCTAATACACTCTTCTCCAACTCCTGGAGAAATCCACTAAGTAACAGATGAGGTTACAAAGCAGTTCTTTAGTCTAGAGACAGCCTTGATCACACAGCTGGCTTTTCCTGCGACTCAGCTTCTTCACAAGACAGCTGCCTTGCTACTTCAGCTCACTTCAAACTCTTGGAAATGATCACACAACCTTCCAATGAGCTCGAAACTTCTGGTTCGACCTTGAACCTTACTACAACTCCTTCAATGTGGAGAGTAGACCCCTTTTGTTCTTAAAACTTTTTCTCTTCAACTCGGTTGAAGTATTCTTTCCTTCACAACGTGTGTTGGATCGAGTTCTTTCGAATTTTAGGCTTGAAGAATTTCTTGATAAGCTTGAGAGAATATTTGCAGGTTCTGCTTGCTTGAAATCGCTTGTTAGATTGGTAACCTTTTCTCAAATGCTTCCTCACCCTTTTATAGTGCTCATTTGAAAATTCGCCCGTTGAAGAGATAGGCTATTTTGAAATGACACTTTCTTGTTCGTTGGCTTGTCTTTTCTTGACCTGCAGCATTGTGATGTTGACCCTTCGTCATATTAAATGGCTCTGCAGCTTTTCAGGGCCTGACACAAGCTTCAGTGTTTCCCATTCGTTTATTCCTTTTGCATATTTCTGGGACAAACACTTTAAGATAGGGCAACTTGGACTTATTACTATATTGAGTAATATTATTGACTTCCTTCCAACGGATTAATGTCAGTCGACTTGACTTGACAACTGCCTTTACCCATTTGACTTGAGTCTGCTTCATCTTTAAGGAAGACTCAACTGTCAGTTCAACTGGTAGACTTGGCTCTTTACTGACTTGACTGACACTTCTTCAATCTTTACACAATTGTTCCTCACCGGATCACCTTGATCACGAGTCCAGTGCCTTCCATCTTGACCACACTCACCGACACACTACTGGTCTTCACTTGATCTTGATTGACTTCTTGCATTCTTCGACATAGCCGACTTCAGTCAGCTCATGCAGTTCTATCTATTACAAAATAGAAATACAAGGAAATGGGGTGCCAACTTGCTATTCTAAGTTTTACATGGTATCATCAAAATCTACTAATAAATTTCCTAACATTTGTTCATGACATTCTGGCAGATTCGGCTGAAGATGAACTCAGCCCAGTTCACTTTCTTCTCTTCCATTATTGCAGCCATGACAGTCAGATTCGTCCGAGACAACTGATTGAAGCTGCCAAACTTCATGTCCACGCATTTGGACACAACATCCATCAATTTGTGATAGTCTTCCTTGATCAACGACTTCTTGGCTATGTAAATAACCTTAGCAGCAGACTATGGCATGGCTATCTTCTTCCATGCCGCATCCAGGTTCACATCTTTCTCAGAAATCTCCTTCATCCCACTTGAAGGAAGGTGTCAATGAGCATCTAAGTCCGCAGCAGTAATCTTTATGTCTTTGTTGTGGACAGATGACCTTATCTCTCCATCGTGAACCTCAGCGTTCACTTAGAACATTTCAACCTCCTCAAGGTATGTGTGTGAGAATTCCATGGTGAGAAATCCCTTGAGGCCAGACTTCTCTAACTCAGTAGCTATTTTCTGGGCTAGAGCTTTGTCAACTCCTTATTTCACCAATCCATCAAAATCCACTGAAGAACCGGAGTGGATCTTCTCAGCCATCTTAACAAAATTGTAGTTTGAATCCATTTATTGAAAATGAACAGTGAAAAACTTGAAGTTCGAACGCTGTAAGAACTAGGGTTTTTGCCTTAGGTTGCAGAGAAAAACTTGTGTTGCTTGAGAGAGACGAGTGTATTGTGATGAGAGAGAAAATTGAATTTTGGTATATAAGGACGTGAGAGGATGGTTTTTAGAATTTGAAAAGGTTGATTAAGATAAACAATTGAGACTGAAAGCTTGAAACCGCATTAATTTCCCCGCATTAAATGTAGCAGCATTTATATCCAATCATAGGCTAAATGTGTACAGGCTTTATTCTGACACCATAATTAAGCTAACGAAATGCCCAAAAACATTCCCGCTTGAGAAAATGACTGCGTTTTGTCACTTTGCTCATAAATAACTCAGTTATTTTTCAAATGTGACTTAACTATGCGTCTCTCTTCACATGATGATCACTCAGCTGTCAGCTAACTCGATATAGTTGATTTCTCGTCTTGGCTGTTTCATTTGTCTGGAAAATAAAACTTTGCTGATTTCATTTCTCTCTTCTTTGACTCTGCTGATTGAGTCTTCTGAGTCTCCTAACTCAGCTCAATCAAACCTATCTCATTTTTAAGTTTTTCAAATCTTGTTTCACATAATGGCTTAGTGAATATGTCTGATACGTGTAAAATATATGTGCATTTAAGGGCTTATTCTGATATATAATTGATGCATTTGCATGCATATTTGGTGTATTTTACTTGATTTCCTTTGTTGGGCGTGATACTGCATACTCTTATGAATTTTGCAGAAAATGGAGCTAAATTGGACAAAAGGTGATGGAATGTTTCAAATGTATGTCAAAATACAAGGTACGAGCAAAGATATGAAGGAAAGAAGCATGAACGGTCAAACAAAAGGGAATTTCCTTCAAAAAACATCAAAACGCGCTAACAAATGATTATCAAGACCTTTGGCGGTTTAGTATTTTGGCGATAACTTTCTCTATAAAATTGATATTGAGGTGATTCAAGTGGCTATGGAAAGCGAAGAGAAAGGGATACAATTTTCGTGTAGACCCCATAAGCCAATTCCGATTGCACGACCCGACCGTGTGGATTGACACGGGCGTGCGACGTAATTGGGGCTGAATTGGTCTCCTTTTCCTACTCAAACTCTACAAGTGATCTCTCCAAGCATCTATAAAAGTGACCTAAGGCTTGCACAAAAATATATCACTTCATACAGAGAAAACACATCAAATAACACAGGAACAAAGGGATCGAAGAGCTTCTAAGAGCAAAAGCCTAGGTCGGGAAGAACACCACAAGGCTTTCGCATCTAGGAATCACAAGAGCTTCGAGGGCTTAGGAGGGTAATACATCCTGACAAGAAGGGGTTTTCTTTCCATGTCTAAGAACTCTTGTCTATGCTTAAACGATGTTTTTATATTGATTCGAATTTGTCTATGAGTTTGTAATCAATGTTTGGCATATCTTTTGGATCTTAAGGGTATAATCGAATCTGTTGATTTATGTTAAATATTATTATTTGTTTTCTTAATTAATTCATGCTTTCTATTTTATGAATTCGAATGCTTATTCTTAATTACTTTTTATATGGCCAATAATTTGCATGTCATACTTCTAGTCCATAATCCAGGAGGTGAGTTCTAGTAAGACGAAAATTGAATTCAGACATAAATAGAGTAATATATCGGGAGACTACTTCTGTTTGTGAGGAGTACTTCAATTCAAAGATCTTTTGGGAGTTAATAATAATTTTGATGGATCGGGAGACCTCAATTATTATTAATCTACTGTTTATGCGCCACCCGGGGAGGGGAATAAAATGTTTTAGGAATTGAACCCATAGAATTGCATGAATTGGTTTTTAAAACTTTAATTGCATTTAATATTGAAGAAACATGTTGAGATTATGTGCCTAAGGTTGCTCCTATAGATGGTGAAAATACTTGTGGGGTTCGAAATTTTTTTTTCTTTATTTTTGATTTTAGTTAGTTATATACTCAATTTTCGGTCGCTTCAATAAAATTGGAATATGATGTTATTATAGCCTAAGTGTTTCGAATATCAATCCTTGAGGAAAACGACCTTGCTTGCCACTATCCTATAAACTACACTGTACACATGCAGTTGTATGATCCAAAATATTTTTGGTGAACAAGTTTTTGGCGTCGTTGCTGGGGAATTGATTAGATTCTACTTAGATATAGTAATAAGTAGTCCAATCATAATTGAAGCATTTTTTTGTAAATATTTTTTTCTTTTTTTTTTCAAATTTTTTTATTTTTCTTATTCTTCGTTTCTAACATCGTTTTTGTTGAATACAAGACTGGAATCTTTGGAGATACAAGAAGCCCAAATCACAACTGCAGTGGGAGGCCAACATCAAAAGGGCAAATTCCTAAGCGATACTGAATTTAATCCGAGAAAACAGTGCAACGCCATTTGTCTGATGGATGGTACGGAATATAAGGGCTCAAGGATTTCAACCAACACGATTCAATGAAAGTGATGTTAGAAATCTGAGTCTGACTAAAGACGAAAAACTTAGCGCTTTGTGGGAGGCAACTGAAGAAACATCGCGACAAATCCCGGGGGTAAAAGAAATGAAATAAAAAGAAAAAAATAAAAAACAAAAACAAAAAAAAATGAAAAAAAAACGAAAAAAAAAACCAGACACGCATGGGCATGTGGACGCACACGACCCTACCGTGCGATCTGCTCCTCCAGTTTCAAATTTGATGGACAAGCTCCCGACTTCACCGGAACGACCCAGGTAAGTACTCTTTACGCATTCCTCTTTCTTTTTGATAATTTCCTCATATGTTCGGGACGAAACATATTTTAAGTTTGAGGGGGTTGTCAAGAAAGCGTAATTTAGTACTTTCTTGCATTTAGTACTGCATGTAGAGCACTTTGCATTAATATTTTTGAAAAAAAAATTCAATTTTTAGTTTATTTTTAGTTATTTTGTTTTAGCATGTTTACCGCTTTAGCACGTTTACCGTTTTAGCACGTTTAATTGTTTTTGTGTGTGGTTTTAATTCAGCTTTTATGCCCAACACTCGTATGATTTTACTATGAATATTTTATGGAATGAGATAATATACTTGTAGGAATAATGTGATAAATTGTTAGGAGGAAAGTTATTTATTTGCTTGGCATTTATTACGAAAATTGGGTATTTGAACATGTTGCGAAAAATAAGCCTGTGAGCTTTTGTGCCTTAAACTGCTTTATATTATGCAAACTTATTTTTTCTGGAGTGTGTCATTCATGATTGGTAGAACTCTAGAACTTGGTCTGGTATCTTTATTGAAGCCATGTGTGTGTACAATTTTTGAAAATGATTAAGGCCATCTTTGTTTAGCCTACTTAGCCTAAACAAGTCTATCTATGAACTCATGATTCCTTAGTTAGCTAATTTTGAGCCAAAACAATTATTCTAAGCCACATTGATCTTTAAACTTTAAATATATTTTTATCCCTGAAATTTGTTGAGTCTATAGAAAATGAATAAGTGTGGGGGAGATGTGGTAAAAATACATGAAAAAAGAGAAAGTTGGTAAAAGAATGAGGGATGAGCAGTATCTGGGTAAAAGAAAAAAATACATGAAGCTCGAGAAAGAAAGAAAATCTCTGAAAAAAATTACATAGAGAAAATCGAGCAAAGAAAATTCTGAAAATATGAAGAAGAAAAAATGAAAGCTTGAGGCTAAAGAAAAAGAAAAGAAGGCAAAAGGCCTAAGAATGAAAAAGGAGAAATAAGGGTGGATATCTTGAAAAGAATGAGTATTATGTTGAAATTGGGTTGGTGAATTGCAAGTCTGTATGCTTAAATTCTATTTGCTCAAGTCAAGTCACTTAATCCAAATTTTCTCTACCCTTACCAAAGAGCCTACATTACAACCAAATAAAAAGTCCTTTTCGATTCTTAAATTGTGCACACAAAAGTGGTCGAGATGTTAGACGATTTGCAAGCCTATGGTAGTTCTACTTTCACTGAATTGAATCTGAGCATAAACACTTTCCATACACTATCAGAGTTGAGTGATACACTACTACTACTTGTGAGTCGCGATGTCAAGTACCCAAGAGAGTATTGATTATGACAAGCTTATGAATGATGACTTCTTGATAATGAATTACATGATTTGCTTAAGTATGGAGTCGAATAAAATTTAATGTTCATAGTGTTCTTGTGTGTTCTTTATACCCCTTGATATTAATTTTCTTAATTTGCTCGAGGAAGAGCAATGCTTTAAGTTTGGGGGATTTTGATACGTTTAAAATATACGTGCATTAAAGGGCTTATTTTGATATATAATTGATGCATTTGCACACATATTTGATGTATTTTACTTGATTTCCTTTGTTGGGCGTGATACTGCGTACTCTTGTGAAATTTGCAGAAAATGGAGCTAAATTGGACAAAAGGTGATATAATATTTCAATTGTATGTCAAAATACAAGGTACGAGCAAAGATATGAAGGAAAGAAGCATGGACGGTCAAACAAAAGGGAATTTCCTTCAAAAAACGTCAAAACGCGCTAACAGTTTCCAACACTGGTAGGGTTTATTATTTTGGCCATAACTTTCTCTACAAAATTGATATTGAGGTGATTCAAGTGTCTATGAAAAGCTAAGATAAAGGTATACATCTTTTAGGAAGAACCCAGAAGCCAATTCCAATCGCAAGACCCGACCGTGTGGGTTGACACGGGCGTGCTACGTAACTGGGGCTGAATTGGTCTCCTTTTCCTACTCAAACTCTACAAGTGATCTCTCCAAGCATCTATAAAAGTTATCCAAGGCTTGCACGAAAATACATCACTTCATACAGAGAAAACACATCAAATGACACAGGAACGAAGGAATCGAAGAGCTTCTGAGAGAAAAAGGCTAGGTCGCGAAGAACACCACAAGGCTTTCGCATCTAGGGAGCACAAGAGCTTCGAGGGCTTAGGAGGGGAATCCATCCTGAAAAGAAAGGGTTTTCTTTCTATGTCTAAAAACTCTTGTATGTGCTTAAACGATGTCTTAATATTGATTCAAATTTGTGTATGTGTAATCAATGTTTGGCATATCTTTCGGATCTTAGGGGCACAATCAAAACTGTTGATTTATGTTAAATATGATTGTTTGTTTTCTTAATTAATTCATGCTTTCTATTTTATGAATTCGAGTGCTTATTCTTAATTGCTTTTTATTTGGCCAATAATTTGCATGTCATACTTCTTGTCCATAATCCGGGAGGTGAGTTCTAGTAAGACGAAAATCGAATTCAGACATAAATAGAGTAATGTATCGGGAGAGTACTTCTATTTGTGGGGAGTACTTCAATTCAAAAATCTTTTGGGAGTTAATAATAATTGTGATGGATCGGGAGACCTCAAATATTATTAATCTATTGTTTATGCGCCACCCGGGGAGGGGAATAAAATATTTTAGGAATTGAACCCATAGAATTGCATGAATTGGTTTTTAAAACTTTAATTGCATTTAATATTGAAGAAACATGGTGAGATTATGTGCCTAAGGTTGCTCCTATAGATGGTGAAAATACTTGTGGGGTTCGAAAATATATTTTTATTTTTTTTCTTTATTTTCGATTTTAGTTTGTTATATACTCAATTTTTGGTCGCTTCAATAAAATTTGAATACGATGTTATTATAGCCTAAGTGTTTCGAATATCAATCCTTGAGGAATACGACCTTGCTTGCCATTATCCTATAAACTACATTATACACTTGCAATTGTATGATCCAAAATATTTTTGGCGAACAATGTCAGCTAACTGCTTATCAGTTGAGATGTATTCCAAAGTGATTTCTTTCTTTTCAACATGATCTCTTATGAAATGATACCTGACATCAATCTGCTATGTTCTTGAATGCATTATTGGATTCTGAGTAATTGCAATAGCACTTGTGTTATCACACATAATTAGAATCTCCATTTCTTCTATATCATAATCTCTCAGTTGTTGCCTCATCCATAGAACTTGGGCACAACAGCTGCCTGCAGCTATGTACTCTGATTCAGCTGTGGATGTAGTTATTGAGTTTTGTTTCTTGTTGAACCAAGAAATTAATCTATTTTCAGGCATTTGACAAGTACCTGATGTACTTTTCTTGTCCACTCTACATTCAGTATAGTCCGAGTTTGAGTAACCAACTAGCTTGAATCCTCCATCCTTTTGATACCATAAGCCAACTTCCCCGGCATCTCTTCAAATACTTTAGGATTCTCTTGGGCTCAGATCATATGACTTTCTTTTGGTGCGATTGAAATCTAGCACATACACCTACAACAAAAGGTGATGTCGCCTACTTGCTATTAAATAGAGCAATGATCCAATGAGAGCTCTATATCCGGTTTGATCTACTGACTTTGCCATCCGCATCCATATATATCTTGATTGATGTATTCATGGGAATCTTTACTGATGACTTCTCTTCCATACCAATTTTCTTCATTAAATCTCTGGTGTAATTGGTTTGACTTATGAAGGTTCCATCCTTCAATTGTTTAACTTGAAGACCTAGGAAGAAAGTCAGCTCTCCCATCATACTCATTTCAAACTTCCCTTATGAGGTTTGAAAACTTGTCACACAACTGTTTGTTTGTGGATCCAAATATGGTGTCATCCACGTAGATTTGAAAAAGCAATATGCTCTCTCCATCTTGAATTCTGAAGAGTGTTCTATCAACCTTGCCTTTGGTAAATCCATTGTCAATTAAAAACTGAGGCAATGTGTCATACTAGGCTCTTGGTGCTTGTTTCAATCCATACAAAGCTTTCTTGGGCTTGTAGACTTTATCTCCAATAGTTTTCTGCTCAGAACCTGGAGGTTGCTCCACATAGACTTCTTCTTCTAAAAGTCCATTCAAAAATGCACTCTTCACATACATTTGATACACTGTGAAGTTCTTGTGAGCAGAATAAGCAAGAAACATCCTAATTGCTTCCAATCTAGCAACAGGAGCAAAGGTTTCATCAAAATATATGCCTTCCTCTTCTCAATACCCTTTGGCTACTAATCTTGCTTTATTCCTTACAATAGATCCTTCCTCATTCATCTTGTTTCTGAATACCAGCTTAGTACCAATAACATTTTGGTGAGTAGGCCTTTGAACCAATTCCCAAACTTTGTTCCTTTCAAATTGATTCAGCTCTTCCTGCATAGCCTGAATCCAATGTGTGTCATCCATTGCTTGAGATACATCTTTGGGCTCTATCTGGGATATGAAACAAGTAAACATAGCTTCATTTTGGGCTCTGGATTTGGTTCTTACTCCATCTCTAACATTTCCAATAACTAACTTAGGTGGATGGTCTCTCAGCCACCTCACATATGGTTGGAGCAAGTCTATTGGATTCAACCGTCTTGCAGCTAAGTTGTCTTGAACAACTTCTTCTTCATTATTCAGCTGCAGACCTTCCAGTTGTCTTTGAGATTCAACTATCTCATCATCAGCAAGGTTGAGTGCTCTTACATCTGCTTCAACATAGGTACTTTCTGCATAGTTGGCTGATTCTTCTTCTCAGCTAGCTCATCTATGCCTTCTCCATTCACATTAGATTCATCAAACACCACATGGATAGACTCTTATGTGACCATAGTCCTCTTGTTCAACACTCTATAAGTTTTACTCTCAGTTGAGTATCCCAAAAAGATACCTTCATCAGCTTTAGCATCAAAAGCTTTGTTGGACCTCCAGCGCTACTGGATTGACGATTGTCCCCACAAACCAATACGAGTCTATTCTAGCGCGCTTTGTCCTCACTCACGAGCACCCTAGAAAACTTCCCAGGGGGTCACCCATCCCATGTCTACTCCAGGCCAAGCACGCTTAACCTCAGAGTTTCTATGTAATGGGCATCAGAAAAAAAAGATGTATTTGTTGGTATAGGTAGTCAATATCAAATCATTTAAGCTCTCCTTTAACTGTGCAATCCAGCGCTCATGAGTTTGAATTGCGGGTCGTGCCTCGCGCTCTTTTTAAAGCCCATTGCGGGGATGGGATCTTTGGACCAAATCACAACAAGCTTTTAGGTTGTCCTTGCCATTGTTGTGGATGAAGCACTTACATCCAAAGATCTTAAAATATCCAACATTTGGCTTTCTCCCTGTCCAAATTTCATAGGGAGTTTTGGACAATTGCCTATTAATCATACACCTATTCTGAGTGTGACAAGCAGTGTTGATGGTTTCAGCCTAAAATCTTTTAGGCAATCTAGCTTCAACTAACATTGTCCTTGCAGCCTCCTTGAGAGTTCTCTACCTTCTTTCAGCTACTCCATTCTACTGTGGAGTTCTTGCAGCTGATAACTCATGAGCAATATCATTTTCAACACAATACTGAGTTATAATCCCATTGAAAAACTTAGTTCCCTTGTCAGACCTTATCTTAATAATGGTTTGACTCTTCTCATTTTGAACTCTTCTCATCAGCTGAGGCAATCTCTGCAGGGTTTCCTTCTTTTTACACATGAAGATAATCCATGTATATCTTGAATAATCATCCACCACCACTAAGGTGTACTTCTTTCCACTGATACTTGCTGGTTCAACAGGACCAAATAAATCCATATGCAATTGGTGCAGTATTCTTGTTGAAGAAGGATTTGGCTTGTTCTTGAAGGATGATTTTATTTGCTTTTCCATATGGCATGCATAACAAATGCTTTCTTTCTTGTATACTGATTCAGGCAATCCTTCCACAAGATGACTCCTTGCAAGCTTGTTAATTGTCTTCAAGTTCAGGTGACTCAGCTTCTTATGCCATAGCCAACTTGATTCGGTTGTACTCTTTACTAGAAGACATGTGCTTGGTGTAGCATTGACCAATCCACTACATATATGTTCTTCTGCCTTGTTCCTTGAAGCACAATTTCATTTGTTTCAGCATCCTTGATTTGGCAAACTCCCATGTTGAATCCCACATTATAGCCTTTGTCACAGAGTTGGCCGATGCTCAGCAGATTGAAGTTGAGGCCTTCAACATATGCAATATCTGTGATCTCCAGTCCATTTTTCTTTATGGATCCTATGCCTTTTATTTTCCCGGGAGCTGCATTTCCTCCAAATATGACTTTTGCACCTTTGATTTCCTTGAATTTTGACAGATTTCTCTTATTTCCTGTCATATATCTGGAACAGCCACTATCCATGTACCAGGTTCCTTGGCACTCAGTTGTTCCTTGAACCTACAATCAAGGAAATTAATTCTTAGGTACCCATACTTGCTTGGGTCCTGAGGGGTTAGTGCTATAAGATGTTCCAACCAAGCTATAGCCAGATGATCTGACTCTAAGAGGTTGCCACCTATAAGTTCCATAATCATAATGCACATTAGCAAATTTCTTTGGGGTTTTAGGATCATACAACTGTCTCTTTTGTGTTTATGCCTATGTGTGTGTTTGAGCATTTGCTTTCTTGGGGTAATAGTGGAATTTCTGTGCTTATTGGGTTTTGTGTCTGGGTGCATATGTGTGCTGATTATAGCCCTTTTGCCTTGGGAATGACCTATGATGAGTAGGGCTGCAAACGAGACGAACCGAGCCAAACAGGAACAGGCTCGAGTTCAGCTTGTTTAGTTTTTGGATCAGCTCGAGTTTGGCTCGAGTTCGATTTGAGCTTTCCTAATGGAGTTCGAGCTTGGCTCGTTTAAAAATTATGTAGTTCGCGAACAGTTTGAGCTCGGCTCGTAAAAAATTCATTTAACATATTCAACGAGCTTAGCTCGAGCTCGGTTTGTTAAAAGCTCGTTTAAGCTTAAACGAGCTCGACTCGTTAAAAGCTCGTTTAAGCTTAAATGAGCCGAGCTCGTTAAAGGCTCATTTAAGCTTAAACGAGCTCGACTCATTGAAGGCTCATTTGAATTTTAATGAGCTTAGTTCGAGCTCGGCTCGTAAAGACTCGTTATATGGTTAAGCTCGAATTCGAGCTCGTCAAAACAAACTCGAGCTCGTTAAAGATCGAGTTCGAGTTTGTTAAAGCTTAAAATATATGTTAAATTGTCCTTATTTTTTAATCAAATTTCATATTAAGACTAAATCACTTGTTGTAGCATTTAAAAGTAAAAATCAAATGCATAAGAGTTAGTAAAAATCTTACATATTACTAAAAAGCAAACCGTAAATGAAATTACCATAAGTTTTTAGAATCATAATTAACTAATAAATTTTAGTTTTGAATAATTATTAATAACATTAATTTTTAAAATATATATGTGATGTTTTAAACATTTGTAATATGCTTATGACTTTATGATAACATAATTATATTAATTATTAAGTCTAAATCTGTAATTAATACTAGGTAACTCTCATATGATACACTAGTTTTGTTAGGTTTTTTAGACTAAATATTTTTTAGTTCTCACCAAACTATTCAATTTTTTAAAATAATTTAATTTAAATAAAATCAAATAATTTAAAAATATTCCAAACCAACACTTTTTTAAATATGCCTCAATTAGAGTTTGAACTAATAGAATCTTTGTCAATAAAAATATGCAAAGGAGTTGAATGGATCAACATTGACTTTTCCAAACTTTTTGTCAGCTATGTACAATTTAGAGTTGATATTATTTTTCCTTTATATTCTTGGTAATTAACAAATATCCAAGTTTAATGAGGAAATGACACGTGTCAATTTTATTTTTTGTTTTAGTATATATGATTGATATTATATTTGTGCTTTTATATAGTCTATATTATTATGTATTATGCTTTTAGTTTCATTTGGTTTATTAGATAGTTATAAATTTTTGAAAATTTACATACTCTTTTAAACATTTGTAATATGCTTATGATTTTATGATAAATACTGGTTGATGATCACATTAATTACCAAGTCTAAATTTATAATTATTACTAAGTAAGTCTCGTGTGATATACGAATTTTGTTGGTTTGTTTAGACACTTCTTAGTTCCCTAAACTATTTTCTTAATATTTTAATTTTTAACAAAACCAAATAATTTTAAAATATTCAAAACCAACACTTTTATAAGTACACCTCATTATTATATATGTGGTTCTATATAGACTATATTATTTTATATTATACTACCGGATTCGTTCGATTTTGATTTTATAAGTTTGATTAATATTTTGTCTAGCATTAATCCTTAGATACATAGTTTGTTACAAGGAATAATATTATTTTACAAACGAGTTTGAATATAGACCACGAGCCTATAAACGAACATGTTCGCGAGCTTAATTATCGAACCGAGCTCGAACACAAGCTAACGAGCCTGTAAATGAACACGTTCACAAGCTCAATTAACGAATCGAACTCGAGCCCAGGCTCACAAGCCTGTAAACGAACCAAACTCGAGCCTAGACTTGCGAGCCTGTAAACGAACCGAACTCAAGTCTAGGCTTGCAAGCCTGTAAATGAACCGAACTCGAGCCTAGGCTCGCGAGCCTGTAAACAAACTGAACTCGAGCCTAAACTCGCGAGCCTGTAAATGAACATGTTCGCGAACATTCGAGCCGAATACCTGTAAGCTCGAGTTCGGCTCGTTTAAAAGTTCGAGCTCGAATTTTAGGCTCGAGTTCGGCTCGTTAAGCTTGATGAACGATCTCGAACGAATATTTTGTCGAATCGAGACCCGAATAGCTCGCAAGCAACTTGGTTCATTTGCAGCCCTAATGATGAGGTTGACGTCTTTGCCACTTTGGCTTGTATCCCATAGGTCTTGGCTGATATGTCACTTGGTTATTCCAATCAGCTTGGCTTGGATAATTTCTACCATTCCCATCATTTGATCTTCTTGTTGAAATCTCTGGGGTTTTGGTAGCTCTGTTTAGATTTCATAGAGTATTTCTGTTTGGAGTCCGCTATTGGACTTTTAAATTTAGTTTCAAATTTATCCTTTTAGCATACTCAATCAAGCTTCTTGCCTTTTCCTTGTATCCAATGTTAGTATGGTTGTGATTGTGTTTTTGAGTGGGTGTAGGTGCAACATATGGTGCTTTGGATTTTTGGATTCCCTCATTGCTTGAGGATCCTTTTTCCATAACCACTCTTAGGACTTGATATGCACAAAGGAATTAAATTCAATGCATGTCTTGTCACCACTTTCTTTTTGAGTCATTATAAGTTCATCCAATGATTTGGATGCCTTAGTGAATGAAGCAATCACATTTTTAAGATCATTTTTCCTCTTTTTTGTAGCAGCTAAGTTTGCTTGGATCTTGGCAATTTCAGCCTTCAGCTTAGTATTCTCATCAGCTATGTGACTCAGAGTACTCGTGATCACCGTGAGTTTTGGCATTTAAGCTGGCTATTTTCCTCATTTACCAGTTTGTGTGAGGTTTGATGATGTGCTCAAAATCTTTCATCATTTTGCCAATTCAATCATAAAGATCTGTGGGTGATGAAGTGTTTGTGTCACAATCACTATCACTAGAATCTGAATGAGATGAGTTAGAGTGTACCTCATCTTCTTGATCTTTTGAGTCTTGTTCTTTGGCCATGAGGCATATCAAAGCCTCTTCCTCTGTGTCACTTGAGTAGTCTGCTTCACTACTATCTGAGTCTACTGGTTCCTTGCACTTGGCTTGTTCAGCAGTCTCACCAGCCAACATGGCTTTCTTCTTTTTCTTGTCTTCATTCTCTGAAGACCTTTCTATCCTTTTCATTTCTGTACTTGTTGACTAGTGGATAAGGATAGTCAACAGGAAAGTGTCCTGGTTGCCTGCAATTCCAACACAGGTTCTCAGCTCTCTGCAAGTCAACTCTATCTGTCCTCTGATTACCAGCTAACTGATATTCAGTTCTTTGATGTTCAGCTCTCTTGGGTGGCTTGTCCTTCCTTGATTTGGAGGGTGTTGTGTGTCTTCTTGACGATTCACCCTTGTTCTTTTTATAGTTCTTATTGAAGAACTTGTTGAACTTTTTTACCATAAGGGCAATCTCCTCTTGGTCTATTGTCTCCTTTGGCTCAACTTTCTTTCCTTCACTGGCCATGAGTGCAGATGTCTTAGGTACAACTGTCTCTTCATGTTCCTTTCTTCTCAGCTCAAACTCATATGTCTTGAGGTCAGAGAATAGCTCATGGTTTTATGTTTTGGAGAAGTCCATGGAATGTCTCAGGGCCATGACCTTCATTTCCCACTCAGCTAGGAGAGATCTTAGGATCTTCATACACATCTCCTTCTGTGTGTACTCTTTTCGCAGAGCTGAAAGCTCATTGGTGATTTCTGTGAATCTGGCATCCAGCTGATCTAGACTTTCACCTGCAATCATTTTAAAATTTTCAAATTTTTGGACTGCAACAATTAATTTATTTTCTTTGATTTGATCAGATCCTTCACAATCAAAGTGAGCTTTTTCCAAATTTCTTTGGCTGATTTGCACGATTTAACTTTATTGAACATAGCCATGTCCAAGGTTTTATAAAGAATGTCCTGGGCAACATTGTCAAGATTGTATTTCTTTCTATCTTCGTTGGTCCATTAACAACGAGGTTTTTCAACCATAGCAGTGCGGCTCTGCACAAAAGATCCTCTCCTTCAGGCGGAGGTGCTCTTCTTCTGGCAAAGATGTTGACCTTTAAGATTTACAAAGTCCATACTCAATCACTAGCGACATCTCATCATGCAGGTTGATAGATGAACCTACATACGAATTTTCTAGTCGTCAAACTCTTCCACAGTAAACATGGGAATGTGAGTTAGATTTGCTTCCATGATAATATCTTTGCTTTTGAAACAAAAGCTTTAAAAACAAACTCAAGTGTTGATTCTTTTGAAAAAAAATGAGATCTAGTTCAGTAACCAGTGCGGAAGGCTCAATGAACTAACCGCTCTGATACCACTTGTAGGTCCCAAGGGATGAGTAGTAAGGTTTAGAAGGGGGGTTGAATAAACCTTACCAAATTTTTGATTTAGTCCTTTTAAATATTTTCAAAGCTAACACAAATCAGTTTAGTCCTTGAGTGGACAGCTAGGTTGGCTTACTCAGCAAAGTTACCCACTCAACATACTCGACTGAGCTGTTGATAGTATAACTTAGTTGTATTCGGCTAACACTTAGAATAACAGTTGATTTGGTTTTTGTTCAGCAGAAGACTTTTTCACCCTTGTTATTTTAAACTTGTTTTGCAACACTTGTTTTAGCAATAATTATTATCAGATGAGTTAAGCAATTATTACCTATCAGCAGATATAAGATATATGCAAGAAATGAAAGTGTTGTAAGTAAATAAGACACAAGAAATTTTTATCGTGGTTCAATAGGATGGGGTAATTCCTCTAATCCACTCTTCTCCAACTCCTGGAGGAATCCACTAAGTAACAAGATCTTAGTTACAATGAAGTCAACAGTCTGAGTCAGCTTCGATCACACAGCCAGCTGCTCATTGGACTCAGCTTCTTCACAAAACAGTTGTCTTGTTACTTTAGCTCCTTCAAACTCTTGGATTTGATTACACAGCCCTCCAACGAGTCTAAAGCCTTTGGTTTGAGCTTGAACCTCACTACTTCTCATTCAACCTTGGAGATTAGACTCCTTTGTTCTTTAAACGGAATTTTCCTCTTCAACTGGTGAAGTAATCTTCCCTTCACTGAATGTGTTGGATTGAGTTCCTTTGAATTTAGGCTTGAGGATATCTTTGAAAGCTTGAGAGTATTTTGTAGGTTTTGCTTTCTTGATTACTTGATAGTCTTATAAAATTCGTAACCTTTTCTCACATGCTTCCTTAGCCATTTATAGTGCAGATTCGAAATTATGCCCGTTGAAGAGATAGACATACATTTCAAATCTCACTCATAGATTGTTGGCTTGTCTTGTCCATGCAACATTAATGAGGATCGTACCATGAATTCAATGCTCTGCAGCCTTTCCTTAGTCTCTTCAGGTTTTCTGGTACATCCCATTGGTTCTTTGTTTTTTGCACTCTTTCAGCAAAACAACTTTATTGCTAGCAGCCTGACACAGGCCTATTTCTAGCAAAACCTTGACTTGTGTTGACAACGGATCTCTTTCAACTTTCTTCAAGTCTTGTCTGCTACATACCCCTTTGACATTCAATTCCAATCATTGTGGAATGACTTAGTTGTCAATCAGCTGACTGAGATAGCTTTTCTGTCACTTGACTGAACCTTCTCTTGGTTTCACACAGCTGACACATAGTTGGGTCTTCTCTTCAATCTTCAGTCGACTCCAGTAATCTTCAACTTAGCTGACTCCAACTCACCTTATTCAAATATCTTATCTATTACAAGTTGAATTACATAGAAAATAGGGTGCCAACTTCCTAATCTAAGTTTTACATGGTATCATCAAAATCTAAACATAAATTTTCCTAACATTCTCTTCGTGAACTATTTTTTTCCTCCTTGTGGGACTTCAGTCTCCCTTCATGTGAGTGGATGGGTTTCCCTTTATGGGAATTCTTTTTGTTTTTTCTTTAGATTTGACCTTTTAGCAACATATTTAGTTATTTGACAGCAGATTTGGCAAATATGGTTTCAGAGCTGGCATTGTGTTGGCTGATTAGCTACAAGGGGTGGTTTCTCATGGCTTACCATTAAAAAAAATGTGGTGGAGCTGGATCCGAATGTAATGAAGAAAAGACATAGATTGTCACAAATTTGGAACTACTAGCCATTTTATGAAATTTTAATTTATTATACTTGTTATAAAACTTCTCTTTGTTTGGGATGCTCCTTCCCTCTAGTTTGAGAATCATAGCTTGGAGGGTCTACAAGCCAGTGGGTATCGAATTATATTGTCATTCGAATTGTATTGTCTTTTGAGTTCTCATTTATGAAATAATCTTCTATCTCGACAAAATAATAATTACAAAAGTTATATTTGAGGTTCAGTCTTATCGAAAATAAAACTCAATTATTTCTGAAATTGTTCTTATTGAGGGGAGGTATTTGTAAAATACATACAAACCTCAATGTTGTTGTAATACTAAACCTCAATGTTTCATTTATTTATTTACTTTAATCTCCAATAACTAAGTAGAGATATCCATTCACTTAAAATAACTAGCAGGACAATGCATGACTATGTTGTAAGACAAGGCATGACCAAAGATGTCGATTTTTGCTACTTCATAAACATAATGGTTAAGTTTTAATTTGTTTCTAGTTCTAAGCTGCTCTAAATTTCACAGTCCAACTCTACGATTTCAGTGTTGAAACATTATAGGAAAATCAAAGTTAGGAATGCAGAATTTATTTGGGTACCCTACACACTGCCACTGATAGGGAGGATTGAATTCGAAGATCGTGGTGCTTACTGATGCTGCTTTTTAGGAAAGATCATTCCAAGTCAGGGTTTCTGAGTAAGTCCAAGTCATCTCATTTCTATGCGGGAAGGCTTCCAAGTTTTCTTCTCCGAGAGCTGGAAATCTTCTATTGGGAACTTTCTTGCACAAACGCAAATGTTAAACAGGCCCCAGAGTTATCCTAGGAAGGCCCCTCCGACGCTCAAATCCGCATGATGATCGAGAGATGATGTAAGATAATAACTGAATACTAAATAATGATTAAGTCAGGTTATCTTAGATTATGAGAGAATTATCAGAGAATTAACTTATAAATGAAGATGAGAGACCTTTATATACCTGGGTGATGGACCTTGTGGGCCGTGTAGGAGAAAATGGCTCATGGGTCAGTCCTAGACTCCTTTGGGTCGGATTATTCTATCTGTAGCCCATTGGTTATTGGGCAAATAATAATATTGTTCCAATATATATAATAACTTATATATTAAATATTAAATAACATTTTTGCCCCCAACATAATCCCCCAGCTCCAGTGTTGTAGGAGAATAGAGCAGTGCGGGAGCTAAATTGATACTACATTTGGCTTGTCTTGTTCTTTATCTTGTCCTGTCTTAAAGATTCTTTAACCATTTTTACACAAGGACACACTTGGAAGGAGAGCTTTGACCATGTCATCCAAAGGTAATATTTCTCTCTTTACTCTTTAACTTTGAATTTCTTTGCTTGGTAGGACACTTAGTGAAAATTTCTTGAGAATTAAGGAGAGTGCACATGGAGAGTTGGAGGATTGGAGTGCATCAAGCAGTGAGGAGAGATATGAGAGCCCGTGAGTTGAGAGAGGGTGCCCTGGGCGTCTCGAGAGTGGGCAAGCGCGCCCCATTGGCGCCTTAAGAAGCACCTTCAAGGGCCCGCGCCTCCCATGCGGTGGAGGGCGCAACCCGTGGGGAGACCCAAGCCCCCAAAGACGCTTCCTTTCCTTTCGTGATTCTCCGTCTTCTCCGGAGTTTTCTCACATTTAGAGCCGGATTTTGGATTTTGGCCTTTCTTCACTTCCGCTCGGGGGCCAGGGCATCACCAACCGTTTAGTCTCTAGTTTTATTATTTCGTTTCCATCTTGGCTAGTGGGTTTTGATATTACCCTTCTAGATAATGAGGGAGAAGTAGTTGAGTCAGATTCATGCCCGAGTGGTGAGATTCCCAAAGAGGAGTCTGATGGGGATAGTTCGAAAGAGATCCATCGGCTTAAATATCAGCACAGGCCTCCTCCCAGGTGTCAAGCAGATGTCCTCGGGAAGTTAGTCAGCAAAGTTTCATCCCAGTATCTTCATAGATTGAGGGAACGGTTGGGGCTCCCTTTGTTGTTCTGGATGTTGGGTCCGGGATTGGGGAATAGACTTACGCATCTGCCCAAGGGCTTTATCATAGTGTATCTCTACAACTTCTCCGTTGGTTTTACTGTTCCTCTGGATAAGTTTCTTTTGCCGATCCTAAGATTGGTGGGAGCATGCATTGGATAGATGGTTCCCCAGGCTTATGCGTACATACGGGGATATGAGTATATTATGTGAAAGTTGGATATGTACGACTGTAGATGGATTCCACTCTCTGTTCTATGCCAATAAGTCTTTGGGAGATACTTTCTTCCATTTCTTTCCTCGCTCCCAATGCTTACAGGGATCCCTTCTCCTGGCGGGTTGTGGATGGAGGGTTTCTTCTATGTACGGGATAATGGTTGGGAGATTCCCCACGAGTGGGTTTTGGAGGCCAAGTCGGCACGGGGTACAAATGCTTCATGCAAGGAAAATTGGACGCTTATAGATCAAAGGGGTTGTTTGAGAGTCTTTTGAATGTTAGGATTTATTGGGTACTCAACACTGTTTATTTCCTTGTATTGTCCCTCGTTTTTGCTTGAATACTTGACTGTTTTTGTTCTCTGATATTGTTTTTTGTTTTACTCTTCAGGAAAGGAGAGATATAACATCACTTAGTCAATGGCCTTCAAGAAGAATGAGATGGAGAAGGTCAAGGGAAAGTCTGCTCCTGGCGGGAGCTCGAGTGCTCCGCATCAGGATATGGGGAGTGCGGGCCATCCCCCATTGGCCGACAGGTGACCGACGCCCCAGTTCTCATTCCAAGGACCGTGCTGATATTGTTCTTGCTCTCGGTCTTTCTTCTGGCTCTTCTAGAGGGAAGAGGCCGATGAAGGAGCCTGGTGATGTTGCTCGTGAGACCATTGGTCCCCGAGTTCTGTTTTTCGGCAGCATGAACCATCGCCAGGGGATTCAGTCCCACTAGGACTTCACAGATTCGAGCATTGGATATGCCAACACTAGAGGAGCTTTGTCTTCTGACGATTAGTCCCGTCTTGATTCTTTGCCCTTCAAGGATATTGAGACGCATCTCTGTGGAGACATCGCCTGGGTAAGCTTCGGGGTTACTTTACGTTTCATTCTTCAATCTTATTTCCTTTCATTCAGTTAAGACCCATGCAAATTTTGGTGTAGATTTTGAACCTTGTGTCGGCATTGAACCATCGAGGCAAGGTGGTGGAGATGGAGAACCGCCAACTCCGAGGTGAGGTGAAGAACCTCAAGGATGGCGCTAGTCGACGTGAGAGCCAAATGTCTAATTTGACAAAGAAATATGACCGGGCAAAGGCTCAGCTTGAGCACGAGGCATAGACGGGCGAGGTGTTCTTTCAGTCTCCTGCTAGCTCCCAGTTATTGGCTAAGAGGTCCAGCTCGGTAGAGGCCTACAAGGCTTCCTTGTATTATCATTCGGATTTGATGAGGGAGTTTTCCTCCTACTTCGATAAGGCGGTGCGTCATTGTCGGAAGTTGTTACGACAGAGTGAGAAGGCCTTCCGTGAGGTTATAGGTATCTTGGATTGTGGGGTTTCTGATGAGAAGGAGGGAGAGATTGAGGCTTTACAGGATCTTTCTTAGGGAACCGATGCGGGCGGTGGCGATGGAGAGGAGACTGGCGGTGCCGATGCTGCAGTAGAAGAGGAAACCCCTCATTCTTTAGTAGTGATGTTTATTCTGGCCAAGATGGCCCTTGTTTTCAGCTCATTTGTTTAGGACTTGCTTTCAACGCTTGGATATTTTTCTTGCTTATTCCTCTGAGATGTTTATTTGCCCCAAGGGGCTAGATGATGTTTTGTTACCTTGATGCTACACTCATACTCGTCTTTTTCTTTATGCATATTCACCTATTTTTTCTTTAGTTATAATATGTGCACATGATTTCTTATTGGTGGGACTTGTTCATATTTGGTGTGGAGAAGAATCCTTCTTTTCGGGAGGAAACCTCAGTTCTTTCGGAACAACCGGAGATGGTTGCATGGAGGTTAGAGGCGTCCTCCCAGAGTCCAGAGAGGGCGTCTTTCAAGAGACGGGGGGAAGGGGGCTCTTCTGGAGCCTGGAGAGGGCGCTCTTCAGGAGCTCTTCCCGGAGTTCTTGCTTCTTTCATTACTTCGATTATGTATTAATATTTTTCGTGAATGTGTTAACATTTTTGTCTTCTTTTGTTGTATATCCATATGATGTATGTTGGTGAGAAAAGGAAATTTACGAGGACCCTCATGAGGAGGCCCCTTTCCTCCGGGAGCACCAGATGAGGTTTATTTATGAGGGCCCCCGTGAGGAGGCCAGTGCCAGAGGAGGTTTGTTTATGAGGACCTTTGTGAGGAGGCCCCTCCCCTTTGAGAGCACTAGAGGAGGTTTATTTATGAGGACCCCCATGAGGAGGCTCCTCCCCTCTGGGAGCGCTGGAAGAGGTTTATTTACGAGGACCCCTATGAGGAGGTCTATCCCATCCGGGAGCACCGAATGAGGTTTAGTTATGAGAAAACCGTGAGGGGCCCCTCCCCTCTGAGAGCCCCAGAGGAGATTTATTTACGAGGACTCGTGAGGGGGCCTCTCGCCTTCGGGAGCACCGAATGAGATTTATTTACGAGGAACCCCCACGATGAGTCTCCTCCCCTCCGGAAGCGCCGAAGGAGGTTTACTAAGGAGAATGCCCGAATGGTCATCGACTGCAGTCGTGTTTAGAAATTAACTGCATGCAAGAAATCATATCAGAAACGTGAAAGTAATTCATTTATTATTCACTCGCAATAAAGTTTTACGCCTTTCAGGTGGAAATAAAGTGGAATGGAAATAAAAATGTTTTAATGCCTCGAGAACAGAAATAAACTGAAAGCAGGTAAAAATACTAAGGCCTTCGGAAGGCAAGGGAAAACTGGCATTTGCGGAAGCTAGGGATATCCATGGCTCTTATGGAGGTGTGGCGCTGTCATTGTTTGGTTGGGGGAGTTCCTTTCATCCTTAGTGTTATCGTGTAGTGTTCCCGGGTAGTCTCGTTGTCCCTAATAGTTTCGCCCATTTCATATTTTGTGGTGAGCTTCAGCTAGAGATGAACTATGGAGGAAGTAGCTAGGTGTTGGACCTCAAGCGCTTTACCAAATTAACGACTATCCCCACAAATTAACACAGAGTCTTTTCTAGCACGCTTTGTCCTCACTCACGCGCTCTCTGAAAAATTTCCTAGGAGGTCACCCATCCCATGTCTACTCCAGGCCAAGCACGCTTAACCTCAGAGTTTCTATGTAATGGGCACCAGAAAAGAAGATGCATATGTTGGTATAGGTAGTTTATATTAAATCCTTTAAGCTCTCCTTTAACTATACAATCCAGCACTCACGAGTTCGAATCGCGGCTGCATCTCGCGTCTCTTTTAAAGCCTATTGCAGGCAGGATGTTGGACCAAAGCCCAATAATCTCCCTCTCAAGACTGCCAAAGATCTCGCTCGGTTGGCAACCTCCACTACGCCCCAAACTTCCTCAGTTCTAATGCCAACTTCTTTAGTTCAAGCATCGCGTCATGCCAGCCTCTCAGTTCCGGCCACCTAGCAACCTACACCTTCAGTTCCAGTCCGTTTACCTTAGTTCCGGCCACCTGGTAATCTACCTTTAGTTCTGGTCCATTTACCTCCATTGCGCCAGCATCTCAGTTCCACCGCTTTTGGCAACCTCCACTGCAACGTGCTTCCAAGGGAATTCAAACTCGTGATCTGCTCTGACACCAGTTGTTGGACCTCAAGTGCTTTAACGGATTGACGACTGTCTCCACAAACCAATACGAGTCTTTTCTAGCATGCTTTGTCCTCACTCACGTGCTCCCTGGAAAACTTCCCAGGAGGTCACCCATCCCATGTCTTCTCCAGGCCAATCACGCTTAACCTCAGAGTTTCTATGTAATGGGAACCAAAAAAGAATATGCATATGTTGGTGTAGGTAGTCAATATCAAATCCTTTAAACTCTCATTTAACTGTGCAATCCAGCGCTCACGAGTTTGGATGGCGGACTAGCGCCTCGTGCCTCTTTTAAAGCCCATTGCAGGTATGATCACCTAGGACCAGTTCAGGAGGTGTCGTCTGAAGTCTGTGGTGTGGGGGTAAGGAATCCCCAAGGTGATGAATCAGATTATCTTCATGGCATGGTAAGGGGCGTCCCCTACCCCCTTCTCCATGGGCATGATCATTATCTTGGTGCACATCTCGGTGATCCACGTACTCTTGTAGATGGCCATTCTGAATTAGCCTTTTGATTTCCCTCCTCAGCTGGATGCAAGCTTCGGTAGTATGTCCCCTTTCATGGTGGAAGTGGCAACAGAGATTGGACTTAAGTCGTGTAGGATTGTTTCTCATCTTCCGAGGAGGCTTTATGATTTTCTTCTTTGGAGCGACAACTAGCCCTTCTATTAGTGGTGCATTTAAGGGGATTGATGCTCACCCACCATTCCGTATGCTGCTTTGAAGTTAGTTCTTGTCACCCTCTCTGGTCTTGCGCTTGTTCTTTTGCGGGGGCTCCATGGCTTCATCTTCCCGGACAGGTGCTATGGTATGGCTAGCGAGTCTCTCCAGAGTGGTGAGAAATTCTTCTACCAATGGTTCCACACAATGTTCTCGGGGAGTAGCACGTTGTTGAATCCTAGTCAGGTCTCCCGCTGGATGTTGGTAACTTCATTCACGGCTTCCGCTATTTGTCCCATAAAATCATGTAAAGGTTCCCCCACCTTGCGTCAAAATAGATGCATGATGGTCTTGTGGTTTGCCTTGCCGATGGATAATTATTGTATAAAAGCCTCAGAAAATTTATGCATCATGGTGATGGAGCCATCCAGGAGCTGGTTGAACCAAGTTAGGGCTTGCTTGGTTAGGGTGGTTAGGAATGCCTTGCAGTAGGCAACATTCGTCATATCGTATAAAAGCCTCAGAAAATTTATGCATCATGGGTTGGTTGCTTGGGACTCTTCTGCTGGCGGCAATTCCACGCGACTCTCACCTCGTCCTTCATTTCTTGGTCCTTGACCTCCCAAGGCAGGGTCTTCAACAACTGGTGGAGCTCGAGGTGGTCTTCCCGCGGCTCTAGTAACGGCTTGAAACCTTAAAGCAATGTGGGCAGCTTCTTCCAATAGAACTTGGAGGGTTCCCCGAGTCAGGAGAATTTCTTCAATGGGTGGAGCTCCTCCGGATGGAGGTGGCGGCACCCTTCCTTCTTGTGGGGGGAGGCGGCGCACTTCGGTAGAAAGGTGGCTGACCTCCCGTCTCCTTGGTGGTCGTTCCTCTTGCTGATCTTTGACTCCATGACCAACAACTTGAGATCCGGCTTCGCGTGCTTGTGATCGGGTCTGAATCTTCGTGTGCTTTGTCGATTCCCATAGACGGCACCAAAATAATGTTGTTTTTAAGGGCAGATCACTCGAAGTCGGGGTTTCTGAGTAAGTCCAAGTCTTCTCCTTCCCAAACGGGAAGTCTTCCAAGTCTTCTTCTCCGGGAGCTGGAAATCTTCTATTAGGAACTTGCCTGCACACAAGCAAATGTTAGACGGGCCTTGGAGTTGTCCCAGGGAGGCCCCACCGACGCTGAAGTCAGCACGATGATCGAGAGAGAATATAAGACAATAACTGAATAATGAATAATGATCAAGTAAAATTATCAAGATTATGAGAGAATTATCAGAGAATTAAATTACAAATGAAGATGATGGACCTTTATAAACCTGGGTGATGGGCCTTGTGGGCCGTGTAAGAGAAAGTAGCTCGTGGGCCAGTCATGGGCTTCTTTGGGCCGGGTTATTCCATCTGTAGCCCATTGATTATTGTTCCAATATATAAACTGAATTATATATTAAATGTTAAATAATATTTTTGCCCACAATACTTACGAAATTCGAAAATTCGAAGATTTATAGGATTAATGAAAAACAAGCAAATTAACAAAAAATCGTCGAAATTTTCTTTTCTTGATTTTAGATTGAAGAAATTTAATATCACATGGTTTTTACTCTCATATCCAAAATTGATTTTTGAAATTTCTCGCTTGTGCTTCTGTTTGATTTAATTGAAAATTCGGATTTTATTTAATCTAGAAACATTGAGGGACCTAAATAATTTCTAGGAATGACAATTCTGACCCACCCCGTTTGGGTCGCCCCATCCCATGACCCGCGACGGGGCGGGTTTGGGTATCACTTCCGCCCCGCGGCTACCTGCGCCGCATAGAATTTTTATTTTTAAAATATATTTTAATATATATTTTGCATATATAATATATATTATAATATAATTTTTATGTATTATTATATTATATCTATCATTTATAAATTGGTAATAACAACATTTGTAAATGATATTTTATAAATACAATTTTTTTAATTTTTTGTATTTAATTTAATTTAAAATGGGGCAAAATGGTCGACCCGCCCTAACCGACAACTTGTAACAGATCGCCCTACCCCGACCATTCTAGACACAACCCGCCCCATTGTCATCCCTAATAATTTCTACATACCGACCAGCCGCCTTAGCCACACCATTATGGACAAGCTCCACGTGAATGTATTTTGGAACCCCCTCCCCCCAACCCCAGTTGTATTAAATGAATGTACAAAGGAAAGAGGAAAGAGGAAAGAGGAAAGAGGAGAAATAAAAGTAAATTATTGGCAACCTTGAGCTAAACTGCTAATTGGGCCATCCATTTCCAGATATTTGTACCCAAAAAAAAAATTGTCCAAATAGATGAAGTCAACAATTCCGTCCAAATTGGAAATACGACAGATTATATAACCTTCGACATTTATGGAGCCACCAAAAGAACCACTCTAAAGCCAACGTTATTTCACGGCAAAGTGAAATGTCAAAATTTTAGGCGCAATTCAATATACTTTTATTTTGGAAATTTTTATTTTGCTAGACAATAATAGTAAAAGAAATTTTAGAAGAAAAAAAGATGAATTTTGATAATATGTTTGAATGTGAGATGAAAAAGTACCGATGAAAGTTGATTTGATTTAAAAATAGTAAAATAATGATTGGATATGATTGATAGTTAGAAATGTGTGAGTGGGTGAGTGAATAGTACAATTTGTAGGAGAATGTGTAATAATGATTAGTTTTTTGTGAAAAAATGTGTAGATGTGATTAATGATAGAAAAATAAGAAAAAGTGAAAGCAAGAGAATAACATATTTTCTGAAAATTTTCATAAACAATCGCATATTTGGTCAAAAAAGTTTCTTCAGCGGACCGAAAATGGAATGCATTTCATATCCAATCGCCACCTAAGATCTAGGATTTGATCACTACTTAAAAAAAAATTGTAATTATCTATACATATTATTAGAGCAGGCAATGGGCCGGGCCAGGCTGGCCCGGGCCAAGCCAACCCGGCCCGGGCCACGAAAATGCATGACCTAACCCAGCCCATGTATATATTTTGTACACTAAAATCGTCAGGCCGGGCCAAAAGTCGGGCTAAACCTGGCCCTCGGGCCAAAAAAGTCCAAATATTTTCGGGCCTAAAATATTGCAGCCCAGACCAGCCCAAACCTCGGGCGGGGCTGGATTTTGCCAGCTCTACATATTATTCTCATTTTGCACTGCTAAGAAAGTGTGCAAAAAAATCTGCTTTCGTATAAAGTGATTTATTGCATAAAAAGCTGAAACTAGTTGAGAATAGGGCTGAAAAACGAACCAAGCTACTCGATACTGGATTCGAGATCGATCATTTAAAGCTCGTTTGAGTTTGGTTCGTTAACATAACGAACCAAGCCTGAACACATTTTCCCATTCGATAAGATGTAAAGCCCGACTCGATTAGTAATATATATATATATATATATACATATATATATAGGGATTGGTTCAAATGAGACCAATCCCTTTAGGTTAGTCCATAAGAACACTTATGGACTCTTGATTTAATATTTTGGATGGTGTAGATCATTTTAGTTAATTTAGGCATATAAGAGTATAATTGTACTTTTATATTTAATTAATTATGTTAATTGGACGGTTATTAGCTATTTTTAAGGAAACATAATCCTACCTTTTCAGTTACCCGATTTTTAGAGAGGAAAAATCATCAACTTCAAGCGTTTTTTTAAAAATTGATACTTCTTTCCGCCATATTTGTGAATAGCGTTTTATTGTATACTTAGTTCAGTCGACTTGTATACTTAGTCATGTTTTATTGTATATTTAGTACAGTGGATTTGTATACTTGGTTCAGTGGAATCGTATTTTTAGTTATATAAGTAGTTTAGTAAGTAGTACTTTAGTAAATTTGTATACTTAGTTATGTGGATTTGTATACTTAGTTCAATGGAATTGTATACTTAGTTTTATAAGTAATTCAGTGTAATTGTATACTTAGTTAAATGTTTCTGTATACTTAGTGATGGCTCAAAAGCTACTCTAGAAAACCATAGGCAAGTGCACCTATCGTTTTGTAGTATAGATTATTGAATGTTCATTCCCACGAGGATTGTAAGTACTAATAATTACCGTCTTTTTGTTATTTAATCTAGCAATTTTCGTAGTTTTGTTTGTTTAATGAAAATGAAAAATAGAGAATTTTAAAATAATTGCAACTTACAAAAAGAAATCAAATAAAAATAGATTGTAGAATGAGAAATCAAGAGCTAGAAATGTGTTTGAATGTAAATCCTCTAGAATGTTTTTGTGATTTAACAAGATAAAAATACAACCATAATCCCTTAAGCAAAAATCAACCTCTTTTAGTAAAATCTCATGTTTCATGGACAATAGAAATTCGATTTAAGTTAAACCCTCTATCGAGCGAATAACTTCTAATCTCAAGTTGATTAATAAATCTCTTTCTAGTTAAAACCTCCAAGACAAAGATTATAACGATTTGTGAATTCCCATATTAGGTTTGACCCTAATCCGTTTATGTCGCCCCATATCTAGGATTGCATGCAACTCTTTTCACTTATATAGGTTCTATTTCACCATGAATCTCTCGATTTCCCTGATGAAAAATAAACTTCAAATCAATATTGCTTTATACCAATTTGAATGAATAAAGCATAATATAAGTGAATCACACAAAACATGAAGATTTTATTAAAAACATACAAACCTTAATCACAAATTCATTCTAGAGTTCATTACATTCAAACACTAGAAATTTAGCTACACATGGCTTTGTCAAAAGAGAGTACTACACAAGAAGATATGAATAAAATGAACATGGTGTACTTAGCTCTTATTCAAGACCAATACAAGACTTTCTCCTTGGTTGATTGCAATGATGTTGAGCTCCAAGCCTTCTCCTCTATTGCTCTTCAACTTCCAACTCTACCTCTCTTTTATCCTCTCAATGTATTTTGCTTTGAAACTTAGAATATACAATGAATATACAATGAATCTCTCTATCAATGAATACTACATGAATTCTATATCCTTTTCAACTCAAACTCTTGGCTTTTATAGGCACAATTTTTATGAAAGAACACATCAATAATGCTAACAAATGCTCCACTTCCATGGTTGTTGGTTGAATCATTGTGTGCACATTCATTGTTGAGTTGGTTGAATCATTGTGTCCACATGACAATTGAGGGAATAATAGAGCTTGGTGCATCAAAATGAGGTGTAAAAGTTGCTCAAAGGTTGTCAAAAAGCACAAAGGAAAGTCTCCATAATTTCCGCCAAAGAAAACCAGGTCTCGGACAAAAGCACGCCCGTGCTTTCAAAGCACGGCCAGGCCGTGTTTGCTTGAAAAGCACGGCCTTGGCCGTGTTTGGTGCGTCGGGGTCGAAAAATTTCTCGTTTTTGACTTTTAAAAAGCACGGCCGTGCTTATAAACACACCCCCCGTGTTTGACCGAAAAGGCCCGAAATGACGCGTTTAGCTTGGGATTTTGAGTGTTTTTGCATCCGAAACCCCGGGTATGTTTTGACATGAAACCATGGCCCAAAATTCACCAAAAACAGCTCCAAATCATCAATCTACACCAATAAAAGCACCTCAGAGTAATGTGAACCATGTACAATCAAAAATTTATGAAACTAACAATAAAATAACTCAAATCATACTTAAATATACACATAAAACATGCATAAAAAGACCCTTATCAAACCACCTCCAACTTTGAACTTTGCTTGTCCTCAAGCAAAACATTAAATCAATAAGAATGGTTCAATAAATTACAACACACAAGGATTTGTTTTTTTTTTTTTCAACACATTGAACACAAGCAGTCAAGTTCTTAGCCTTCTCAACCCGAATTAACCATTCAAAAAAACACAATTTTGCAAAACGATCGATCATTGTCAAGAAAGACGTAACATCGGCAGCATTATTCAAACTTGAAATCATCACTCCACAAATATTGATAGTTATGAATAACTTCAATTCAATAATGTCATGAAAATACAAGAATTCAATGGATCATTGTAGTTAGCCTACTAGTCATATAACCAAGCTTCTTGAACTTTTATTGGAATGAGAATTCAAGGAATATACATTCTCCCTTTCGATTTTTTTTTTTTTTTTTTTTTGGTAGGTCCTTTCGAGGCATTCTTCCACTAGGTTTATATTTTGAATTTTTGTTCAAACACTCCTAGGGTGGTTTCCCATACTCATATTTGTGTCGCCGTTTTACGTAAAAAGACAAACATGGGGCTCATGAATGCTCCTAGTTACTAAGCAACAACAAATAAGTATAACCTCGATTGGATTCCCTTTTTTTTCTTCTTTTTTTCATTTGTTTTTTTTTTTTTCACAAGCTTGGTATAACAACTAGTTAACCACCACTAAATCATGAATTTTCAAACGTTCACAACACTAAGCTTTGTCGTAAAATGCCTTAACAAATCAAGTATTATGGAGTTGGAAATCTCACAAAATTTAGCACACATCTACATCAATCTATTCTGCAACAATCAATTGCTTCACATTAAAAACATAAATCAAAAAGTTAATTTTGGTGTAATTGGGCTAAGTTATTGACTAGCAAACACTCAATTTGTTAAAAAAAAATTACCTCTTTTCGACAAACTAAAAATAAAAGCAAGCACACACAAACTAAGAATGTAATTGCACCCACCTCCAACTTTAAAGGTTCACATTGTCCTCAATGTGAAAGAAAGAGATGAATGAACACAAACAAAACACTCAACCACACTAAAAAGAAAATAAAAGAGGTGGAAAAGAAAAATACGACCTTACTAGAAGAGTGAAATCGGTATTGAGCGACCATTGGGTTGTTTAAGACGAGACCTTCATCGGCATCTTCATACCTAATCAAGGATACACAACTCGAATACCGTAAAATCATCAAATATATATATATATATATATATAATTTTTTTTTTTGAGTTTTTTTTTTTTTTTTTTTTTTTGAAATTTTTTTTTAATAAAAACACGGCCGTGCTTTTTTAAGCACGGCCGGGGCGTGTTCTAGATTTAATTTTTTCGATAAAAAAATTTTTTTTTTTTTTTTTTTTTTTTTTTTTGAAAAACACTAGTGCTTGAAAAGCACGGGCTTTCGAGAATTTTTCCTACAAAACCTTGGATTTTTTAAACACGGGGTGTGTTCGCGAATTGAGTGATGAACACGGCCGTGCTTTTAAGCACGGCCATTTTTATTTTTTTTTTTTTTTTTTCAATTCCCAAGCAATAAAAAAAATTAAGTAAAAGAAAATGCACACAAAATTCCGGGTTGCCTAAATGGGTTAGCGCTTCTTTAAAGTCGTATAGCTGGACCGTTTACCCAAATGTGGAGATTAGTCAGGTGGAGCTTTGGACTTATGAAAATCCCTTAGGTATTTAGTAGTATTACCTCCAACTTTATGCTTCAAAATGTGCTCTTTGAACTTTCCGGTCCCCTTTTCGGGCATAAGCTTCCAACATGGACTTTGAATAACACTTTTCTCCAAGAGATTTTTAGATTTCTCATCGTGCAACGAAATTGAATCGGCAAAAGAACAAGTAGTATCCTTTTCAATATCAACATGAATTTTAAAAATTACTTGTTCATCCCCACCCTCAAAGTTAATTTTCCCTCATGCACATCAATGATTGATTTTGCCGTAGCCAAGAAAAACGCCCAAGAATTAGAGGAACCTCAATATCATCATGCATGTCAAGAATAACAAAATCAATCGGGAATGTGAATTTATCGATCTTGACTAACACATCATTAATAATACCTCTAGGATGTTTAATCGATTTATCGGCTAAGTGTATGTCCATCCTAGTAGGTTTGATTCACTTAATCCCATATGCTTGAATGTTTCATAAGACATCACATTGATACTAGCTCTAAGTCGGCTAGTGCTCTATCAACAGTAAACCATCAATTGTACAAGGGATAATAAAACTTCCGGATCATTACATTTTTGTGGTAAATTATTGGAAGAACATTTATCATTCAATTGCACATTTGATAGTTCGTTAAGCTTATTTTCATTAGAAATGATGTCATTTAGATCCTTAGCATGCTTTGAAAGAGGTTGAACAAATGGAATATTAGTATGTAGTTGCTTGAATGACTCAAGGTACTTACCAAATTTGTCCTCCCTTCTATCTTCTTCGGTTAGACTCCGTAAGGGATCTTGGGCTTGTATTCGGCGACCACCTTTTTCATGGGCTTTTCTTCGTGTTTGTCGTCCTCCACATATTTACGCATGGTGGCGTTGGCATAATCATGATCATGTGGAAAACTCGATGGTGATTGCCTTTACGTGCTCCCTGGGTTTGGCTCGGTGTTACCTGGCAAACTTCCTTGTGGCCTTTCGAAATCATTTTTGCAATCTGTCTATTTGGTTTTCCAGTTATGGATAGATGCCTCTTGATTTCTCAGGATGTTTCCACCGTCTGGAATCGGGTATCATGATTGCACAAACTTTGTTATAAGATCTTCCAAGTTAGGCTTACCTTGATTTGGGTGAAAATCTGGGAGACATGTGTAGATCGGGATTGGGATTAGGTCGTGGTTGGCCTTGGTTTCCCCAACCGAAATTAGGATGTTGTCGCCACCCAGGATTGTATGTGTTGTTGTAAGGATTACTTGGGTAATTTCGCCTTGATTCCCAACGTAATTAGCCTGCTTCGGTGTGAGGTATTGTGTGTGGGCGAATGATTATGCAATCCTCCGCAAGTTTCACAAGATAAAACATGCGGTGGTGGTGGTTTAGAGCTAGATCGTCGATCTTTTGGGTCAAAGCTTCGACTTGTGCAAAACCAAATCTGCATTATAAACACCCACTGTTCAGTTAGGTTTACCTCAAATGCGGATTGCCATTGATAGCCATTCATGGCCATTCCCCTATCGATCTTGGGCGCTTTCCTTGTTTTATTGTTCAAAGTTCCCCCACCGCGCATCAATCATTTGCCTTGTTAACGAGAGTAGCCCATTGTAAAATGTTTGGACTTGCATCCAAATAGGAAGACCATGATGTGGGCATTTTCGCAAAGAAATTCTTTGAATCTCTCCCAAGTGTCGTACAAGGTCTCATCGTCTTCTTGAGTGAATGAAGAGATTTCATTCCTCAATCGTGCGATTTTGGCTTGGTGGAAAATATTCAAAAGGAACTTTTCGCCATGATGCTCCATGTTGTGATTGTTCCCTTTGGCAAAGTATTTAGCCATTGTTTAGCCCGTCCCAAGAGTAAATGGGAATAGGCGCAAGCGGATGGCATCGTCGAAGACTCCATTTATTTTGAAGGTATCACAAATTTGAGGAAATTTGCGATATGATTGTTCGGATCTTAAATCGTAGGCCGTCAAAATTGAACAAATTGTTGCACCATTTGAATGACATTTGGTTTGATTTGAAATTATTGGTAACAAATGGGCCTTACGATACTGACGTCAATAGATGGCATGGCATAGCGTACATGGTTCTTTGTTGTTCATCCGCCATATCGGATCCTTGCTTTCGTTAATATCCTCCTCGTGGTCCGTACTAATATTTTCCTCTCGTGTTGCTTCCGCGGTCTCGCTTCCAAATTCGGCGACGAGTAGGCATGCACTGGTAAATAAGGAGGATAAGTATAATCCAATACTTACAAAGATAGATACCTAGAAAGACAAATGATGAAATAATAAAAAAATGATTAAATTAACAAAAATAAGGTGTTCTTAATATTACAATCCCGAACGGCGCCAAAAACTTGATGGCTCAAAAGTACTCTAGAAAACCATAGGCAAGTGCACCTATCGTTTTGTAGTATAGATTATTAGTACCATGTCATTCCCACGAGGATTGTAAGTACTAATAATTACCGTCTTTTTGTTATTTAATCTAGCAATTTTCAGTTTTGTTTGTTTAATGAAAATGAAAAATAGAGAATTTTAAAATAATTGCAACTTACAAAAAGAAATCAAATAAAAATAGATTGTAGAATGAGAAATCAAGAGCTAGAAATGTGTTTGAATGTAAATCCCTCTAGAATGTTTTTGTGATTTAACAAGATAAAAATACAACCATAATCCCTTAAGCAAAAACCAACCTCTTTTAGTAAAATCTCATGTTTCATGGATGTAGAAATTCCCGATTTAAGTTAAACCCTCTATCGAGCGAATAACTTCTAATCTCAAGTTGATTAATCAAATCTCTTTCTAGTTAAAACCCCCAAGACAAAGATTATAACGATTTGTGAATTCCCATATTAGGTTTGACCCTAATCCGGAAGATTTATGTCGCCTATATCTAGGATTGCATGCAACTCTTTTCACTTATATAGGTTCTATTTCACCATGAATCTCTCGATTTCCCGGATGAAAAATAAACTTCAAATCAATATTGCATATACCAATTTGAATGAATAAAGCATAATATAAGTGAATCACACAAAACATGAAGATTTTATTAAAAACATACAAACCTTAATCACAAATTCATTCTAGAGTTCATTACATTCAAACACTAGAAATTTAGCTACACATGGCTTTGTCAAAAGAGAGTACTACACAAAGAAGATATGAATAAAATGAACATGGTGTACTTAGCTCTTATTCAAGACCAATACAAGACTTTCTCCTTGGTTGATTGCAATGATGTTGAGCTCAAGCCTTCTCCTCTATTGCTCTTCAACTTCCAACTCTACCTCTCTTTTATCCTCTCAATGTATTTTGCTTTGAAACTTAGAATATACAATGAATATACAATGAATCTCTCTATCAATGAATACTACATGAATTCTATATCCTTTTCAACTCAAACTCTTGGCTTTTATAGGCACAATTTTTATGAAAGAACACATCAATAATGCTAACAAATGCTCCACTTCCATGGTTGTTGGTTGAATCATTGTGTGCACATTCATTGTTGAGTTGGTTGAATCATTGTGTCCACATGACAATTGAGGGAATAATAGAGCTTGGTGCATCAAAATGAGGTGTAAAAGTTGCTCAAAGGTTGTCAAAAAGCACAAAGGGAAAGTCTCCATAATTTCCGCCAAAGAAAAACCGTTCTATTTTCAAAGCCGCCAGGCCGTGTTTTTTCCCGAACACGGCCGTCATTGGAAAAGCACGGCCTGGCCGTGTTTGGTACGTCGGGTCGAAAAATTTCTCGTTTTTGACTTTTAAAAAGCACGGTGCTTATAAACACACCCGCCCGTGTTTGACGAAAAGGCCCCAAATGACGCGCGTTTAGCTTGGGATTTTGAGTGTTTTTGCATCCGAAAACCCCGGGTATGTTTTGACATGAAACCATGGCCCAAAATTCACCAAAAACAGCTCCCAAATCATCAATCTACACCAATAAAAGCACCTCAGAGTAATGTGAACCATGTACAATCAAAAATTTATGAAACTAACAATAAAATAACTCAAATCATACTTAAATATACACATAAAACATGCATAAAAAGACCCTTATCACTTAGTATTATTTTAATGTATAGTTAGTTCAATATAATTGTATACTTAGTTAAATATTTCTGTATACTTAGTAAAGTTTTAATGTATAGGTAGTTTAGTGTAATTGAATACTTAGTTAATTGCTTATGTATACTTAGTAATGTTTTAATGTATAGTTAGTTTAGTGTAATTGTATACTTTCCATTAATTGTTGCACGATTTTATTGCCATATTTGAATAATTTGCGAAATGGGAAGGAGAGAAAGGAAAGGTGAATCGCTTGATTATGGGGACGTGATCAATACAAAATCACGTCCCTAAATTTTAGGAAGCGGTTACTATATTTAATTTTCTGGATTCCTATTTTATCCTGTTGTATACTTACTTATGAAATATTGTATATATTGTAATGCATCTTGGCCATTGATTTACTATTTGGATGGTGTAGATTTAGTCTTATGGACTAACCTAGGAGGGTGGTCTCACAGGATCCCCTCCCTATATATATATATATATAAATATCAAGCTACTCGAGCTCGATTCGTGTTTGGCTCGACTAAGCTCGTTCGAGCTCGACTCGATTAATAATCAAACCAAGCTCAAACACAATTTTTGAGCTCGATTAAAATTCAAACAAGCTTGAACAGTACCATGTTCGACTCGACTCGACTCGTTTACACCCCTAGTTGAGAATTAAAAAATTGATAATATTTGCAAATATAAGCTAAAAGTTGAATAAGTTAATTGGAGCATTTGGTGAATAAGCTATAATTTTATTTTTTTTTGCGTAAAAGGATAAACAAGAGCAGAATCAGAAATATAAAATACCCATTCCACTACGTTTAGATTCCACTTATTTTTAGACTTTAATTAAATTATAGAGAATCAGAAACATAAGTTAACATTTGGAAATACTAAAACTATTTCATTTTCAATCGAAACTCTAGCATTCTTCTTTTATCTGACTAACATTTCTATCGGTTCTCGAAAATTTCCATCCTCCGCCAAATTTGCATCACAACCTCACTTTTTTTTCATAAATGTAGCAAACACTCCCTAAATGGGTTGGGTCCGTTCACGCGTCCAGGTTCGTGGGCCAGAATAAGCTGATCCGGACCCGATCCACTTAATTATTGGTGTCAAAATCTTGAACCGGACCTGTTAGGAAATTTATTGTTTAGATTTTGATGAATGCCATGTAAAACTTAGAATAGGAAGTTGGCACCCCATTTTTTGTTGTAAAATGCATTGTAATAAATAGGGTTGGTCAAGCCGAGTTAAGTCGGCCTACGCCCAAACATGCAAGAGGACAACTCGGAGACTAGAAGGAAGACTCATTGCAAGACAAATGAGTATGGCAAAGAAGAGTAGACGGAACTCTCTTCAAGAAGCGGTGAGATGCAAAGTGGAGTATCGATCAAGTCAACTCAAGAAAATCCAAGTCTCAAGTCAAGTGACAAGAGTCATCCACGATTGGAAGTCGACTCTAAGTCACCTGGGAAAGCAAGGAAATGCGGTCAAGTCGAGATAATCAAAAAGATCCGTTGCCGTAAATCAAGAGAATTACCTAAACAAGTAATATCTCCATACTACCTTTCTCGAAGTGCTCGAAAGCGTGCAAAAGGAATAAACCAATGGGAAGCACTACACCGTGTTTAACTCGAAAAGGTGAAGAACAATTCATACGAGGAAATGGCAATTCCAAGGATCGCAACAAGACAAGCCAACGACCACAAGTGACTTTAAAAAATAAGCTATCTCTTCAACGGCGATTTTTGAAAGATCACTATAAAAGGCCGAGGAATCACTCGAAAAAAAAATAAGAGGAAAGACCGTAACCAAAAACGTTCAAGCAATTATTAGAGTCAGAACCCGAAATATTCTCAATCCTCAAGCTACACTACGAAGAACATCAATCCAACACTCACCCGTGAAGGAAAGACAACTTCAATCGGTTGAAGAGGAAAATCTTGGAAAATCAAGGGGTCTACATTCCACGAAGGATTGTAGGAAGGTTCAAGGTCGAACCAAGTCTTGAGCTTTTGGAGGGCTTGATCAAATCCAAAGAGCTTAAGCAAGTGAGTTGTAGTAGCAAGGCAAAGCGCCTGTGAAGAAGCCGAGTCGCACGAGAAGCCACCGAGTGATCAAGGCGTCTCAGCATCGAGTCCCAAAGGATCAAGTCACTTGTGTGATCAAAACTTGTATCCGGATTACCACTTTGTATCTTGATTAATACCTAGTGGATTCCTCCAGAGTTGGAGAAGAGAGGAGTAGAAGAATTACCCCATCTTCGAACCTCTATAAAAATCTTATTGTGTCATTTACATTTCAAAGACTTTAATTCTTGCATCATATCCTTTTTATTTCTCACGACATATTTGCTATCCATTAGATAATTTCTAAGTACTAAATCAAGCTCTAAATCTCTACTTAACCAAACTTAAGGGTGTTAAGTCTTCCAATAAAACAAACCATAGTTAAGTTAATTTAGACTTAACAAATTGAGTTATTCCATCAACAAATTTCATTGAGTCCGTTGAAAGACTAACTCTCGATCAACTAAATTGGTTGTCCACCAGACACAAAAGTGTAAGTATCAACTCGAACTTTTAAAAGGACTAAAACAAAAATTTGGTAAGGTTTATTCAACCCCCCTTTTAAACCCTACACTTACACCCCTTGGGACCTACAAGTGGTATCGTGAGCGGTTGGTTCATTGAGCCCATCCGCACCGTTCTTGAACTAGATCTCCAAACTTTTCAAAGTCCGCTTTAGTACTTAAACTTTCAAAACTCTCTTTATCATTAAAATTTATTATCATGGAAGCAAATTTGACACGCATCCCTATGTTCACAATTGAAGAATTTGATGATTGGAAAATTCGTGATGATGCTGTGCTCATCTATCAAAGATTACATGATGAGATGTGGATAGTGATAGAGGATGGGCCACCGCAAATCTTAAAGGTGAACACAACTTTTGTAAGAAGAGTTGCGGTGAGGGTGAAGAGAGATCTTTGCTCCCGGACACAGCCATGGTTGAAAAACCAAGAACCGAATGGACAAATGATGACAAAAAGGTACAACCTGGACAATGTAGCCAAGGACATCCTTTACAAAACCTTGACAAAGCCATGTTCAATAAAGTCAAATCATGCAAAACGGCTAAAGAAATCTAGGACAAGCTAACATTGATTTGTGAAGGCTCGAAAGAAATCAAAGAAAACAAATTATCGGGGCCGCAAAATTTGAGAACTTCAAAATGATCTCGGAGAAAACCTGGATCAATATGCTCGGTTTACGTAAATCACCAACGAGCTATCTCGCACTTGGAAAGGAATATACACGAGAAGAAATGTGTATGAAGATTAAGAAAAGTCTTCCACTGAATGGGAAATGAAGGTCATGGCACTAAGACATTCCATGGACCTATCAAAGACATCCAACCATGAACTATTCTCGGACCTCAAAGCCTACGAGTTTGAGCCGAGAAGAAAAGACCAGGAAGAGACAATTGACTCCAAAACAATTGCTCTAATTGTTAAAGATGGGAAGAGAGCCGAGGTCAAAGAAGTCATTGATCCAAGAAAAATAGCCCGATGGTTAAAAGGTTCAACAAGTTCTTCAATAAGAACTACAAGAGAGGAAAGGCGAATCTTCCGAAAGACACTCGACTCCTCCAAATCTAGGGAAGATAGGCCAACCAAGAGAACGGATCATCAAAAAGTCAATATCAAAGGGCTGAAAATCCAAGAATGGAAAGAGTCGATCAAAAGGTTGAATATCTATCTTTGAATCAGACAACCAGGTCACTACGCCATTGATTGCCCATATCATGTAGTCAACAAATACGAGAATGAAGAAGAAAGAAAGGTCTTGAGAGAAAGAATACAAGAAAAGAAAAAGGCAATGTTGGTGCAGAGATCTAGCTAAAAACAAACCCAAGTCAAGAGAGACAAATGATTGAGAGCAAAGAAGCCGACTACTCAAGTGACTCGAAGAAGAAGCCCGATGCTTTGATGGCCAAGGAACAAGATCAACCGACCAAGAAGATGAGGTACACTCTAACTCATCAAACTCGGACTCTAGTGATAGTGATCAGACACACACACTTCATCACCCACTCCATCTTTATGATTCATTAGGCAAAATGATGAAAGATTTTGAACACATTAAATCCTCACACACTATTAAATGAGGAAAACAAATTACTCAAGAGCCAAAACTCAAAGTGACCAAGGAGCCGAGTACTCTATGTCAAATAGGCCGATGAGAATGAAAGTTTAAAGGCCGAAAATGCTAAGTTAATAGCAAAATTGCTGCCATAGAAAAGAGGGAGAATGACCTCAAAATGTTATTGCCTCATTCACTAAGGCATCTAAATCATTAGATGATCTTATTATGAGTCAAAGAGAATGTGGAGACAAGATAGGCTTAGATTTAACTCCTCTGTGATATGTCAAACTTCGAGAGTAATTTTGGAAAAAGGATCTTCAAGCAATGAAGAGTCTAAAAAACCAAAACTCTAAATGTTGCACACACATTCACTCCAAAGCACAATTACAAGCAAACCTGTCCTTGGTTATAAAGGAAAAGGAAAACACCGATTGAGTGCTTATTTGAAAGGGCAATGAGAAAAGATTCAAATAAGTTCCTCAAGAAACTCCAAGCGAAAAATACTCAGTAAAGAAGAAGCAAAGCTACCAAAAACCCCAGAAAATCTATAAAAGAAATACATATGATGGGAATGGTAGAAAATATCCAAGCCAAGTGATTGGAATGATGTGAACTATCGGATAGACTTATGGAATATAAGCCCAAATGGCAAAGGCCTAGAACTCAAAGAAGGCCATTCCAAAAGTATAAGAGCTTTCATCAAACACACATGTGCACCTAGGCACTACACTCGAGACACCACAATTACCCAAAGAAGGCGATTGCTAAAACTTATACACAGCATACTGAGACAAAAGAGACAATTTGTATGAACCTAGAATCCCCAAGCAATTTGCCAAGATTAATTATGATTATGGCATCGATAGATGGCAACCCCTTAGAGTCAAATCATTTGGCTATAAGTTGGTTGGATCATCTTACAATTCTAACCCCTCGGGACCCGCAAGGATGGGTACCTAAAACTTAATTTCCTTGATTGCGGTTCAAGGAACAAAGTGAAAGTGCCAAGGAACCTGGTATATGGATAGTGGTTGTTCCAGGACATATGACGGAAACAAGAAAAATTTATCAAAATTCAAGAGAAGTAAAAGGAGCAAAAGTCATATTTGGAGGAAATGAAGCTCCAGGTGAAATAAGAGGCATTGGATCCATCAAGAGGAACAATTAGAAATCACGATGTTGCATATGTTGAAGGACTCAACTTCAACTTGCTAAGCATCGATCCAACTCGTGACAAAGGCTATAATGTTGGATTCAACATGGGTATATGCCAAATCAAGGATCTTGAATCGAATGAAGTTGTGTTGCAAGGATGCGGACAAAAGAACATGTATGTAGTAGATTGGTCAACCACTACACACAAAGACTGTCTATTAGCAAAACACAAAATTGAATCAAGTTGGTCACGTGGCACAAAAAGTCAATCACCCGAATTTCAAAACGATTAACAAGCTTGCGTAGTAGTCTTGTGGAAGGGCTTCCAGGACTCGATATACGAGAAAGGAGAGTATATGTGACGCATGTTAGAAGGGAAAACAAATCAAATCATCATTCAAAGAAAAGACATGTCCATCTTCAACAAGAATATTGCATCTGCTACATATGGATCTATTTGGCCCATGGAACCAAACAAAGATAAGTGGAAAGAAATACACCTTGGTGGTAGTAGATGACTACTCAAGATATACATGGACAATATTCATGTGTAAGAAGAAAGAAACTCTCTGACGAAACTACCACAACTCGATGAAGAGGATTCAAAATGAGAAGAGCGAAACCATTATCAAAATAAGATCGGACAGAGGAACCGAGTTTGTCAACGGAATAATAACTCGGTATTGTATTGAAAATGGTATTGGTCATGAACTATCGCAGCAAGGACTCCACAAAGAGAATGGAGTTGCGAGAAAGAAGGAACAGAACTCTCAAAGAAGCAACAATGACCATGTTAGGTTTAAACAGGATTACCAAAAAGATTTTGGGGTCAAGCAATAAACACAGCTTGCTACACTCAAAACATATGTATGATAAACAGACAGATGACAAAGACTCCTATGAGATTTGGACTGGAAGAAAACCAAATGTTGCGTATTTTAGAATATTTGGATGTAAATGCTTCATCCATAACAATGGCAAAGATAACCTAAAAGCCTTCGATGCTAAAGGCGATGAAGGTATCTTCTTGGGATACTCAAAAAAGCAAAGCCTGAGTACTCAACAAAAGGACTATGGTTGCGAAGAATCCATTCATGTGGTATTCGATGAGCCAAATGTAAATGGAGAAGACATTGAAGAGTCACCGATAAGTTTGAATCATCCAACCATCTGAAGAGTCCTATCTTTGAAAAGCCAAAGTGGAATTATAAACTCGAGAAGAAGATGAGATAGTTGAATCTCAAAAGCAATGGAAAATTTGCGGCTAAGTGACTACGAGAGAGTGATCAAAGCAACACAAATGCTAGACGATCAACCCAGCTAACTTGCTTCAACCGGATGTAAGATGGCCGAAAGACCATCCACGAAACTTGTCATTGGAGATATAAGAGAAGGTGTCAAAACAAGATCGAACTCAACAAGAAGCTATGTTCACATGCTTTATCTCGCAAATAGAACCCAAAGATGTGTTACAAGCTTTGGACGACACACATTGGATTCAAGCTATGCAAGAAGAGTCAATCGGTTTGAAAGAAATAAAGTATGGGAATTAGTTCAAAGACCTACCCATCAAAACGTTATTGGTACTAAATGGGTGTTCGAAACAAAATGAACGAGGAAGGTTACGGGTAAGAAACAAAGCAAGACTAGTAGCCAAAGGATATTGCCAAGAAGAAGGAATAGATTTTGATGAAACATTTGCTCTGTAGCAAGATTGGAAGCTATAAGGATGTTTCTTGCCTATGCGACTCACAAGAATTTCATTGTATATCGGATGGATGTAAAAAGTGCATTCCTAAATGGTCTATTGGAAGAAGAAGTGTATGTTGAACAACCTCCGGGATTTGAGCGAGAAGACTCTTGGAGATAAGGTATACAAACTCAAGAAAGCTTTGTATGGATTGAAACAGGCACCCAGAGCATGGTATTATACCTTGTCACAATTCCTAACGAAAATGGATTCACAAAAGGAAAAGTAGATAGAACACTTTTCGAATTCAAGACAAAAAGAGTATCTTTGCTTGTTCAAATATATGTGGATGACATCATTTTTGGATCCACAAACAAAGAGTCAGTGTGAAAAATTTTCAAACCTCATGCAAAGTAAATTTGAAATGAGCATGATGGGAGAGTGACATTCTTCCTTGGACTCCAAGTGAAACAAGCGAAGGATGGAACCTTCATAAGTCAAACAAAATACACCGAGAGATTTAATGAAGAAATTTGGTATGGAGGAGAAGTCTTACGTGTAAATACCAATGAATACATCGATCAAAATGGACATGGATGCGGATATGGCAAGCACAGTAGATCAAACAAGATCTGAGCACTTATTGGATCATTGCTCTATCTTACAAAGCAAGCGGGCGGACATCACCTTTCTTTGTAGGTGTATGTGCAAGATTTCAATCTGCTCCAAAAGAGAGTCATATGACAAAGACTAAGAGAATATTGAGATACTTGAAAGGAAGCCAAGAAGTTGGCTTATGGTATCCAAAGGAAGGTGGATTCAAGCTAATTGGCTATTCGGACTCGACTATCTTTGGATGCACGAGTTGACAGAAAAGCACCTCGAGCACATGTCAAATGCTTTAGGAAACAGTGATTTCTGGTTTAGCAAGAAGCAAAACTCAATAGCCACCTCTACAAAAAAAGCGAGAATACATAGGCTGCAAACAATTGTTGCCCAAGTCCTATGGATGAGACAAAGAAGAGAGACTATGAAGTTGAGGAAAAATAAATTCCAATCATGTGTGATAACACAAGTGCAATTGCAATCACTCAAAATCTGTGTTGCACTCAAGAACAAAGCATATCGATGTCGATATCACTTCATAAGAGATCATGTTGAAAAGAAGGACATCATCTTGGAATATATCTCAACCGATAAACAATTGGTGACATCCTCACAAAACCATTATGTGAGTCAAGATTTGAAGAACTCAAGCATGAGTTAGGGTTAATTGAGTGGTGACACTCGGAAGAATCAAAAGAAAAGAAATGGAACACAAAAAGGAAAAAGAGCTGAACTAACAAATCACTAAGTAAATCACCAGATCGGAAAAGACAATTTATACCAAAGTCGGTGGCCGACAAATTTAGTCACAAAGAGAAATGAGAAAAGAAGAGCTAAACCAAATTTGAGAGTAAAAGTGAGTCATTTATGAACAAAGTGACAAAAACGCAGTCATTTTTATTGAGCGAAATGTTTTTAAGGATTACGTAAATCGGATAATTATGACGTGTACAGCAAAAGCCGCACACCAAGCTTATGATTGGATATAAATCTTTGCCGCATTAAATACGAGATATTAAATGCTAAATCGGCGTGCAAAATCTAAGCCGTTAATTTCGATCACATTTCAAAAACCACCCGCACGTCCTTTCATAAACCATACTTAAACCATTTTCGTCCGTTTCTCTCACACACTACCAAAACTGTTCATTTCTCTCTCTCTCGGAGCAAAGGCAAAAATTCTCTCAAAACCCTATCTATCTTCAAATCAATCTCTAAGTTTTCTTTGGTGAAATCTGAAAAATGGCACCAACCTATGATTTTGTCAAGTTAGGAAAGCAAATCCACACCGGGTCTCACCGTGGATTTCGAGGGCATGGTCAAACAGGGGTCCAATGACGCCTCATAAAGAAAATAGCTGAAAAGCTCAAACGTCCCGCCGAAATCGTTTCGACGATGGAATATCCGATGACCTATGTGGAGGAGGTCACGCTTCTACGTGAATGCCGAGATTCACGATGAAGGGATAAAGTCATCTCACATTCACGGAAAGAAGCTCACCATCTTTGCCAAGGATTTGGTGAACACTCTCACTACCAACGGAAGGAGCATCGAAATTAACGGTGATGTAAACCTGGCTTTGCTTGGAAGGAAATAGCCAAGCCCGACTATACTTGATAAAATAGTTTACACAAAGAAACAAGAGATCACTGCTGAAGGAGGATTATCACAAGTCAGTTTGTTGGACATAGTTGCCAAATGTATTGACATCAAATTTGGCGGCTTTGACCAACTGTCCCAAAGCAAAGTTGATTGTGATAGCGGCGATCATGGAAGAAAGGAAAATAAATCAAATTTGAGTTTGTCTACAAAGCAGACTATGCCAAAATGTAGGAACAAATCCTTCAAGGAAGATGGCACATTTGGAGGATCCCTGTGGATATGGCCTCAGTGATTGGCGGTGATGGAGGTGAAATGAGTCCCTCTTAGACATGGAAAGGCGTTCCATGTAAACAAGAGGATGTTTAGATCAAACCTCTCAGCGCACGAGAAGAGAGCCTACGCCAAGAGAGTCGACACGAGTGAGGGGAATCACCGACCACAAGATACAGCTTATTTCCTCTCCACCATAGAAGAAAGTCCCCTGCAATGCTAAAAAGATCAGCCGCTCTCCTCAAAAAAAAGAAAGTCAAACCTACTCCCGCCCTGCAGCAGTCACCCGCCCTGCAGCCCATGTCCCTCGCCCGGAAGTGGTCGAGAAGGACTCTCAACTACCTTCTCGGATCGTCAAAAAGAGAGATCGATAAGCCAAGACGGCCAGCTTCTCGAAGAAGACACCAACACCCCCCCCCGCCCAAGACTCGGAAGAAACGTCTCAACCGAAAATCCCTCTGGTACAAACTAGAAGACGAAGAAGAATTATCAAGCGCTCCGAGCTTGAGAAACCGGCTGAGTCAGCCACTCAGCTGGAACAAATACCAGAAACTGCTGAAGCAGTAGAGTCCCCAGATGTAATTGATGAAACAACTAAGTCTGCAAGAAGCGATCAAGAGAGGCAAAATCTGAAAACACAGATGTAGTCCGCGGTGAGAGACAAGAAAGAAGGCGATAGAGCTAATAGTGATGTGATGATCCTATCCCCACCTTACCCAGACATCCAAAATCGTCTGCGAGAGTGGAGGAAGTGGAAATTGAGTCGATCCAGGGAACAGTTCCAACGGCCCGAGTTTATCGAAGAAGAAGAGGAACTGTTGAACTTCCTCGGACTGACCTCTGTGATCCCAAAGATCGATGAAGACAACTGCACGATATCCTGCAGATCTTCAAGGACAAGGAGAAGGAAAGACAGGCGAGAGGAAAGGCGAGGCACGTGAGAAGGCCAAAGATATGCCCTATCTCCCGGCACCACGAACACACACATTCTCTCCTTGATGTCTTATCGGATGTGATGAGGATCCTGGACTCTGCTGCCGCCACGAAGAATTGCAAATGCAAAGCAAGCAATGCATGAATCCATAATTCTTCATGAGAAGAGCATGATGGAGGGACCAGGAGAGTCCTCGAACACACCGAAATTGATCCAATGGGAGTGGTTCAAAGAAATCGCCACCGTTGTTCTTTGCCACCACTTCCCAGACTCACTCGGAAGAAGGAATTAAAGAATCGCGATGAAACGGGTTAGTGGGGACCCCACCTAACGAAGGTGTCTTACCACCCGCCCCAACTACAACACTCAAGAGAAACAAGGGAGTTTGGAGACGAGTGACCCCATTCCAAGTCACTCACCGGGTGAGCCACCGAGGGGGAAACTCCTCCACCGCAAGGTCGGAGAATCTGCGCAGATGACTCCACAACGAATCTAGGAGGCGAAGTGGAGAAAGTACAAACGCAAAACGAACAACAAGTTGCCATCAACGAAGCTCGGATAGTTGAAATCGCTCTCGGTGAGGTGCCAACCGCTCGAAGGCTAATGACGCTGCGATGCGATTGAGGCACGGGAAGGAACAACCACGGAGTTAACACTGGGCGATGAAAGTGCAATCCATGGGGTTGAGACTCCAATGGATGCCACCTCGAGAAGACCCTAAGACAAATGACACTGTCGAAAGGGAGGTCGAGCCTCATTGCAATCGAGACTGCAGGAGGTAATGAAGGCCCACGGGAGGTTGAGACTTCCCGGGGTAAAGAAGTCAAGTAGAGAACATCCCTCCTGCTATCATTGACCCATCCGAAGAGGAGATAAGCGCGCTTCATGATTCCCAGGATAATCCCGATGTAACCTTTCGGGATCGGAAGCGGCGAAGAAGCCGAGTCATCCCCCGTGACAGATCCAAAAGACTTCGCTACGGATGTTCCAAGCACGAGCAAAGTCGATCTCAAGACTACTCACAAACTTTCAATTTTGATGATGAGCCACCAATGGAAATCTCATCATCGTCCGATGACGCTCGATAAGGCCGAGGACCACCCACTCAATTGGAGAAACCAGCTGAGACCAACGAAGCTGAGAGACAACAGGCTCAGCAAAGTCGGGTCCACTTCACAACAGACCCAAACAAACAGAGTCCATCACGCAGGCTTCCCAAGTCTGCAGCAGGTTCGACTTCGAAAAAAAAGAACTTCACGCGCACCTCTCATCATTGAACAAATACTAGTTGGCCGTGATGATTCCTTTATAGAATCTTTTCCTTTCTCTCTGGAGGTACCCGACCTCCCGAAGAGTCGAGAGAACGAGCTCGCACGCTTCCACGCACTGACCCAGCTCCTGTCATCTCGTCAGTACCATCGCTCGTTCGGTGACTATGACTTTGACGCCGCATGGCCATCACCGCAACGAAGAATCGGAAAGTTCGCGAGGTGTTCAAGGCATTATTTGCTTGAGATTGAACGGATGGAGAGGCATCGAGGCCTCTATGGACATGCGACTAGACAACAGAGATGCCAATCTTACTGCGACTTGAGAGGCATAACAACAGATCGGGGATCGAGGAATGGTGGCAACAAAGAAGAAACAATGCGTGTGGAACAAGTTAGATACTTCGGACATTGTTCAACAAGTCAGCTGGTATGGAGAGTCGAATGCTTGATGCAAAAACGAAATTGAGAGAACACATTGAGCACATGCATGAAGCTCACACTTGAGATAAAGTGCTGTGTGTGAGCAAAATAAGAGTGATCTACAGCGTTTGGAAGAAAACATGAATAGAAAATTCAGCCTTCTCATGGGCCGAGATGAAGCTAATTTCAGCAGAGTCCAACGCTACTCGATCCGAATTTCGTGCCGCATACACCGCATCGACTCGAGGCGAACTCCCTCGGCTATCGCAGCTCGACTTCCCGCTTGCCATATGTTTCAAGCGTTCCTCTCTCTTTTGATGATGCCAAAAAGGGGGAAGAGGAATACCTTAAAGCACGAAGAGATCCGAAGGTGAAAAAGAGGATCACAGTGCGAAGGAAAGACAATGAGGAAGTGTTGAAACAAAAGAAAGGAAAATCCGTTGAGGGGAAGGATCGAAAGATGTGACCTTGATGATCGCACAAACCCCCAACAAGGTCTTGTCACAGGTGACATTATCGCAGACAAACTCCTCAGACTCTGCCACTCCAACACTCTGCTATATCTATGGCCGAAAAGAGAAAGACAATTGAAGCGAGGGATGGAGGAAGTGGAAGGAAGAATGGATGCCCGAGTTATGAACATCTTGAAACAACATGGGGGCATTCCAAGAGACAGAGACACTTATGCCATCTCGGATGTCGGAGACAGAGCCACGATCGATTGATGAATTTAAAACGCCGCATCCGAAGGATACTTTGCAAATATGTCTACATGGCTCAAGCTTGGGACTTGTCTTGGGAAAAGGGTCTCACGTTATGTGAAGAAGGCGACAGCGGAGACTACCTGATCACTCTGTCACTCCGCCGGTCACTCACCGAATTTGGAAAGAAGACCCCCCAAGTCAATACACGCCCGGTAGGGGAAGAAGCGTGGTGGAGGAAGAGGTTTGGACTGAGGCCTCGCCCAAAAACATTGAATACGTAGATCCATGCAAGAAAGGAGGGATCTATCAATGGTCTTGACCAAATAGCAAATTTGCAAGTGGCTAAAAGTATCTTTGAGTATGCGAAAAGAATAGAAGAAAAAAAAAGAGACAAACTCGGCTATGGGAGGAAAGACAAGAAAGATTAAGAAGAGATGAAGGCTGCCAGGAAGGCATATGAAAAGAAGAAGAAGCGGTGACGATGAGAAAAAGAGAAGAAGAGTAGAAGATCTTTGAACAAGATGAAAGAAAGGAGACAGTGAAGGAGATGAAGTGTTCTTTCCACCCCACCCTTCATGTATTTTATTATGTAAATACATATTATGTAAGTCTTCCCAAATAAAGCTATAAATTCTTCATTTTTTTGTGTAGACAAATGTTTGCTCGATACACCTTGTAAATTTGTGTAAAAGAACAAGAATGTTATGATCAATAAAAGGATTGATTCTACGCATACATTCTATGTCAATACACTATCTCAGTATGTATCTTTGATGTTTGCATTTTTGAATGGTTTAAGTTTTGGCATCATCAAAAAGGGGGAAATTGTTAGGAAATTTATTGTTTAGATTTTGATGAATGCCATGTAAAACTTAGAATAGGAAGTTGGCACCCGTTTTGTGTTGTAAAATGCATTGTAATAAATAAGAAATTTGGTCAAGTGAGTTAAGTCGCCTACGCCCAAACATGCAAGAGGACAACCGGAGACTAGAAGGAAGACTCACCGCAAGACAGTAGTATGGCAAAGAAGAGTAGACGGGAACTCTATCTTGAAGAAGCGGTGAGATGCGGTGAGTGGAGTATCGGTCAAGTCAACTCAAGAAAAGCCAAGTCTCAAGCGTGAAGTGACGAGAGTCATCCATGATTGGAAGACTCTAAGTCACCTGGGAAAGCAAGGAAATGCAATCAAGTCGAGATAATCAAAAAGATCCGTTGCCGTAAATCAAGAGAATTACCTAAACAAGTAATATCTCCATACTACCTTTCTCGAAGTGCTCGATCCCGAGCGTGCAAAAGGAATAAACCAATGGGAAGCACTACACCGTGTCGAACTCGAAAAGGTGAAGAACAATTCATACGAGGAAATGGCAAATCCAAGGATCGCAACAAGACAAGCCAACGACCATAAGTGACTTTCAAAAATAAGCCTATCTCTTCTTCAACGGGCGATTTTTGAAAGATCACTATAAAAGGCCGAGAATCACTCGAAAAAAATAAGAGGAAAGACCGGAACCAAAAACGTTCAAGCAATTATTAGAGTCAGAACCCGAAATATTCTCAATCCTCAAGCTACACTACGAAGAACATCAATCCAACACTCACTCACTGTGAAGGAAAGATAACTTCAATCGGTTGAAGAGGAAAATCTTGAAAAATCAAAGGGGTCTACATTCCACGAAGGATTGTAGGAAGGTTCAAGGTCGAACCAAGTCTTGAGCTTTTGGAGGGCTTCGTGATCAAATCCAAAGAGCTTAAGCAAGTGAGTCAGTAGTAGCAAAGCAAAACCCCTGTGAAGAAGGCCGAGTCGTCGAGAAGCCACCGAGTGATCAAGGCGTCTCGGTGACGAGTCCCAAAGGATCAAATCATTGTGTGATCAAGAATCATGTATCGGACTTACCACTTTGTATATCTTGATCAATACCTAGTGGATTCCTCCAGGGAGTTGGAGAAGAGAGAGAGTAGAAGAATTACCCCATCTTCGAACCTCTATAAAAATCTTATTGTGTCATTTACATTTCAAAGACTTTAATTCTTGCATCATATCTGTTTATTTCTCACGACATATTTGCTATCCATTAGATAATTTCTAAGTCTAAATCAAGCTCTAAATCTCTACTTAACCAAACTTAAGGGTGTTAAGTCTTCCAATAAAAACAAACCATAGTTGAGTTAATTTAGACTTAACAAATGAGTTATTCCATCAACACTCGATTGAGTCTGTTGAAAGACTAACTCTCTTGATCAACTAAATTGGTCATCACCACCAAGACACAAAATTTGTGTAGATCAACTCGAACTTCTAAAAGGACTAAAACAAAAATTTGGTAAGGTTTATTCAACCCCCCTTCTAAACCCTACACTTACACCCCCGGGGACCTACAGGACCCGACATGTTTATCTCACATGTAACCCGGATCCCACCTGTTTAAAGGATTTAATAAAATTATTTTTATGTACATTTAATAGTTTCAACTGAATAATTTTTTTTTTTAAAATCAACCACATTGACATTTTATTCAATTAATAAAAAATATCACAATTCACAACACACACAAAAAAATAACATAATTGCATAAATAACATGACATACTAATCATATTTTGAGGACAACATACAAAAAAACATGCAAATAATAACAAACACACATAATTAAGCAGGTTTTAGCATTTAAGTTTTAAAGACATGTTTTTTTTTCCTTACAATTAATTATTCACATAGTTTTCTTTTAAATTTTACGAATGGGTTAGACGGGTTAAATGGGTCATAACAGGTCGACCCGAACCTGACCTATTTAATTGGAGGGTTATTCGGATTCAACCCGATTTTGACGCAGACCCATATCAATTAATTCCGTATTAGGTTTGCGTGTCGGGTTTAAAATTAATCTCCTACCTAAATATATACTACAACATATAATTCCGTATTCTATTTTATTTCTTTATCTTTTGAAATAATAAAGAAAGCATAAATCATTACAAAGCTTTTGTCCTATTCCTAGTAAACTAGTCACTAACTAAAGCATGTCCACTTAATTCTCCCGTCACCAACTTCCTATCTAACACACACAAATTGACACAAAAACATACAAATAAATATAGTCTCCAAATCTTTCTCAAAAAAAAAAAAAATATATATATATAGTCTCCAAATCAATATAATAATTACAACAAAACAAATACACACTTAAAAAAAATGAAATAAATTCCTTTAAAAATGAAATAAATTAAATTAAGCACACCACCTACCAACCATCAAAAGCAATCATCATTATTAGTCCATATCTAACCAAACACTCCACTCCAACAGGATCTAGAAAAAGCAAAAGAAAGAAAGAACAAGAATATAGTTATATTAATGTAAGAATATAGTTAAATTAATGTAAGTAAGCTAATTAGTCTAAACAAACACTTAATTACCACTAACCAGAATATTTACTAAAATCTTCCACCAGTAGTGTAGTATTAGGGTTGAGTCCATTAATAGATTCATACATGAAAAAATTTCTTCAGGTTTTTATCAATCAAAACTTTAGTGGGGTCCTTTAATTTTCCCGTTTGTAAAAAAAGTCCCATCATTACAGCTTTTGCCCCGCCCCCACTCCCCACTGGCCTCTGTGTCTTCTTCTCACGCGGTCTCTGCTGAAGGTCCCAAAAATGTCAAAATTTGAGCTTTTATGAGCTTATGAGCTTTTGAGCGAGAAATATAGATTTTATTGAGAGAGAGTTAAAGAATGTCTGATGGTAAGCCAGCTTTTCTAAACGATGGGTTATCCAAACGGACCTCAATTTTCGGGTTGCGTTTGTGGGTCGTTCTTGGAATCTGCGTTGGCGCGGCCATTGTCATATTTCTCTTTCTCATCTCTCTCTGGTTCACCTCCAGAAAAAACAAGAAAAGCTCATCACTCTCGTTGACCCACAAGATTAATTCGACCATCCCAAATGTGTCCAGGGAAATACAGGAAATCCGGGTCGACCCGACCCGTAAACCCGAGAATAATCCGAAGCTGCTCCTCCTCCCGGCACCCGGGCCGGACCATGTTTCAGAACCCGACCCGAGTGAGGACCAGAGGATCCACATAGAGATTGGCAAGGGCCACAGGATCACTTACCCGGAGAAAACAGGTGCGGGTTCGGGTCATGGGAGTGGCGAGGCCCGACCCGGCGGTGATGCGGGTGGGCCGGAGGTTTCGCATTTGGGGTGGGGCCATTGGTACATTCTAAGGGATCTTGAGGAGTCTACTAATGGGTTTGCTGATGAGAATGTGATTGGGGAAGGAGGATATGGGATTGTTTACAAAGGTGTGATGAAGGATAATACTATTGTGGCTGTCAAAAATTTGCTCAATAACAGGTATAATATTGCTGCAAATGCTTTGTACATTTTATACATGTTTTTTTACCAAGCTACACTATATATGCCATATATTATTATGTGTATGCATTGAATTTGAATTTATCTGCAGGTTTTTTCTTCTATTCTAGTTTTACTTTTAAATCCCCGTTGTATGTGTTCAAGAGATAAACTGAGTGGTGGTTTCATTGTGAGATTGTGAATTATCATGAAATAGTGGGTGGACGATTTAGATGATGATATTGGATTTATTTTAAAAAATGAAATAGTGGGTGAATTTTGATATTCTGCATGATATTTGGTGCAGAGCATATATTTTGACAGAGATGATTGAGGAGAAGGAAAGTGAAATCTTTTTCAGAGTGAAGCCATTGACTTTATAGGATTACATGTTCAATGGAATGATGTTTGTTTTATTGAGTGGTTGTTCAAACTTTGATTTTCTGTTCAGGGTCAAGCAGAGAGAGAGTTTAAGGTTGAAGTTGAAGCTATTGGGCGCGTACGTCATAAGAATTTGGTGAGGTTGCTTGGCTATTGTGCCGAAGGAATTCACAGGTACTTTATAAACTTCAGGATTGAAATTTTCAAATTTCGTTTCATCCGCGGTTCAGAATTTGGCATTTTGAGGAGCCAAGAGCTAAAAAATCGCCTCAAAATGTGCAAGAATTAAAACTTACCTTACGGTTGTTTTACGTGGATTTCTAAATTTCGCATTGTCCGTCCATTAGGATGCTTGTGTATGAGTATGTCAACAACGGAAACTTAGAGCAGTGGCTTCACGGAGACGTGGGGCCTTATAGCCCTCTTACATGGGATATTCGAATGAACATCATGCTAGGAACTGCAAAGGGGTAACTACAAAACTCATTGGAGCTCTTTATTGGACTTTCTTTTATGGTGTTTGGTAACTTGAACTTGGTGATTTTCTCAGGTTGACCTATTTGCATGAGTGTCTCGAACCTAAGGTGGTTCACCGTGATATTAAATCAAGCAACATTTTATTGGATAAACAATGGAATGCTAAAGTATCAGACTTTGGTCTGGCGAAGCTCATTGGCTCCGAAAGGAGTTATATCACCACCCGAGTTATGGGTACATTTGGGTGAGTCTTCTTTCTCGAGAGATATTTGTTTCTCTTGAATAAATACAAGAAAATGACGGCATTCTTACTTCTCTTATCCAGATATGTCGCTCCAGAATACGCTAGTACAGGTATGTTGAACGAGAGAAGTGATGTGTATAGTTTCGGCATTCTTATAATGGAAATTATTACGGGGAGGAATCCAGTGGATTATAGCCGTCCCCCAGGGGAGGTATGTTTGTCGAACCCCATAAAGATTAGAGATAATTACATTGACTATACCTGAGGTTTAGCTTAATTACAAAAAACTCCAATTATCTTTCAGAGTTACAAATATCTCTTGACAATTGAGATGTTACCGAAAAAAGCCCCCTTAAAAGAAACAAATGCTAAATGGGTATTTGTAATTTTGAAAGATAACTGATTTTTTTTTTTTTTTTTGTAATTAGGCTAAATCTTAGAGGCAGTTTTGTAATCATCCCTATAGAATATAGGTTACGTGATTTTGAAAGTATTTCGTTTGAATGCTTCCATATATTTAAACTTCACGCGAGTCGAAAATTTTCAGGTAAACCTGGTCGACTGGCTTAAAACAATGGTTTCGAATCGGAATTCAGAGGGAGTTTTGGACCCCAAGTTAACTGAGAAGCCTTCTTCGAGAGCATTGAAGCGTACCCTCTTGGTTGCATTACGTTGTGTCGACCCAAATGCTCAGAAGAGGCCGAAGATGGGGCATGTGGTGCACATGCTAGAGGCTGATGATTTTCCTTTTCGTGATGTAAGTTTGAATCTTCTAACAAATCCAAATATCTTGCTGGAGACAGCTACGTGCACATTGGCAATATGCATTTTTCATTAATCTAGTACTTTCGTTCTTTCCGGGTGTCCTTCCTCAAACTTTAAACTGCCTATATCCTCTTTCGTAGTAATAATTCCAGCAGGGACTGAGCCAAAAAATGAAAATTGGGGAATGAAATTTAATTTTTTCTTGAAAATAGTAGATACATAGTTGTTTTTTTTTTGTAGCGGGAAAAATGTTAAACTTAATGATTGATTATAAATATAAAACTTGAAAATAATTACAAAAACTACCCCTGAGGTTTGGAGTGATAACAAAAAAATCCAGAGAAGTTTCAAATTACAATAAAACCACTAAGGTTGATTATGTCTTAAATTAAGGGGGTAACTATAATATTTTTACAAATGTAAATGGATGTTTGAAATGTTTTTGCTTATGAAGGGTGCAAAGTGTAATACAGAATCAAACTTCAAGGGATTTTTTGTAATTTTCAAATTTTTTGAGTTTTTTGTTATTAGCTCAAACGTTGGGGGTAGTATTTGTAATTATCTCTAAAACTTAATATTAACTTTAGAAATTTTATGGAGTGGGGTGAGGGGGGATCGTCACTCTATCAACACCCGTGGTTCCGTCCCTGAATTCCAGTACAGTTTCAAATAGAATTGGTCTTTTGATTGGGTATGAGTTCTTTATCCACTTTCACAGCCTGGTGGTTGTATATTGGTAAGCATCAAATGTGATGCAAATATTTTTGACTTGGAAGAGTAATACATGCCTTAGCATTATGATTTCTGCTCCTTATCCGAATTTTAACCTTTTGCAATCATTATGAGTTGTCAAATACCATTGTACTGAAAACCAGTTAAGTGTAAGCAGTTGTTGCTGTAGTTATCTTTTAAAATTACAAATATCCCCTTGACATTTGGTTCTCTTTTACAAATTGCACCCTCAAGAGGGGGTATTTGTAATTGCAATTTCAAAATTACAATTTGTAAAAGAGAAACTAATGTCAAGGGGGTAATTTATATTTTTGAAAGCTAATTGATTTTCTTTTTTTTTTTTTTTTTTTTTGTAATTGACTAAACTTTAGGGGTTGATTTTGTAATTTAACCCTACTAAAAAAGTTATCTTGTTAGGTGGAAACCTTATCTAGTTATCTCCCTTATGTCTTTGAAAAATTTACAGGAGCGGAGGGGCGGAAGGGAACAAGGACGATCACAACGTGATGGCATGAAGGATAAGGTAGTGGAGAAGCGCATAATCGAACCAGGTGATAGTAGTGGATACGAAAGTAGTGTCCAAACTGATATGTCTTTGTTGAGGAAGCAAGAAACTGATGAAGAGCGGTAGGAACCGAAAAATACCACTCTTGTCCGTTGCAATGCCTTTAACTATTGGTACGCCGCTAGCATATGTAAATATCGTCTTTTTTGCCTTAGCATTTTTCGTATATGAGTGCTCATTACATGTTATGTACGTAAAAGATATAAATTAAGCTACACATATCTTGAATATGATTTCATTTGTGATGTTTGATTTGAATCGAGCCCGTTTCATGTTTCATCATAATTGAAATGGAGAATCGAATAAATCATATTTGAGAATTTCACGGATGTGAATATGTACGGAAGAATAGCAGTGTAGTTTACAATTTACGGTACTCTTGCAGTGAGATCATATTCAGCAATTGTTCACCTGCAAGTAATTCTGGAAGTCCTCTTTGATTAATGAATTGTCATTTTGTGGAGTGTTTGCAAATTCTAAAAAAAAGTGATTTTCAGCTTCTAGGTGGGAAAACAATTATTTTTGTTTTTTTATAGAGTTTGCAAACACTCCCTTAGATACGGAGATAAGCTCAAGCGGCTTGGGTTGGGACTACTTGAGGTTTGGTTTGTACTGGGCTTGATTTTTCGGCTCAATTTGTAACAAATTTATAAGGATAATTACAAAAGGTATCTCTGAGGTTTAGTCTGACTACAAAAAACTTAGTTATCATTCAAAATTACTAATAGTCCCTTGCCATTTGTTTCTATTTTACAAATTAAACCATCAGGAGAGGAGTATTTGATAGTTTGATAGGTAAATACAAATCTTAGGGGAGAGTTTGTAACAACTTAAGGGTGTATTTGTACTTTTGAAATATAACTGGAGTTCTTTTTGTAATTAGGCTAAACCTCAAGGCTAGTTTTTGTAATAATCCCAAGTTAAGTTATAATATGCTCTTACCCCTTTAAAATCTACTTTTGTTTGTTTCATTTGACTATTGATTCAAGTCTCAAGACATGCAAATTGCAGACAACATAAAACAAACTATCGAAACACTTTAAAGAGAAAATTGCGAACTCAAGTCTCACAGGATTATGCCTATTGCAATCTTAGTCCCATACTTTGCAAAATCCATCCCATTCTTTTCGGATTTTGCAATTTCATCCCGCTTTTAGAAATATACATAAATAGTCCCTGATTTTAAATATTGCAATAATAGTCCCAAATTACCATATTCTTTCAAATTATGTAACGTATCACATGGTGCGAAAGCCTTCATTTTCTGACACCTTTTTTGTTCGTGGCATTATTACATCTACCTAGATCCAGTCTCTTCAGAGGTTTTAAGAGTATGTTTCCAGCCGATAAACTTAACAAGGCATACTTCTCCAAAAGGCTTCACTAATATGTATTCAAATCTTCAATTTGCCTAAGTTTATTAACAGAAATAGATATAATCCATTACGACCATATCAGACCCAACATGCTTTCGTGAAATTAAAATATCCCTTAAAATTCATACATTTCTTTGACATAAAATAGCTCCGGGTGAGATGGCTCGCAATACCATCAGTCGGAAAATTATTGCCCCTAAAACCGTTTGACAAAATGTACAATAGTCTAACTTCAACCTTCGGGAAGATGATCTACAAGTTATCCATCTCCTTCAGAAACTGCTCAGCACAACCTTGGTTCGTTTTCTACTCTAAGTATATAAGATAATTCTTTAAAGGGATAAATTAATCAAACATTATGAACATATGTTCAAGCAAAAACCTTTTTTTTTTAATTAAGAACTTAAAGAAAAATTTATTACATTAGTAATCTCCTTTTGAGAGGAGAATACTTGTTTAGCCTCTCACATATGAGGCCTGCACTCGCTCACAGATAAAACTTGAAAAATAAAACACTCTGAAAATTGAACACTCAACTATTTTTATTACAAAGGAAATTTTATTTTGAATACTAATGGATGTCATTCGATGCCTTTAGCCTTATGAAATTCTTGTTTATATAGAGGTAAAGGATGTCTCTATCTCCCTGTATTATTGTATCCACTTGTTGTAATAAGTGGATATCTAATCAGTATCACATGGTCTGGGCCCTACTTTGTCTGGTATCCAAAGCATTTTGAAAAGGCTCCAAAGCCTGCTCATTTGTCTTATAGTAGAAAGACGTCATTTCTTACGTCTTTTGCTTGAATTATTACATGACCAGCTATCCTAGCTCCGTGTGCCTGTGCTATCCCTGTTTTGGCATTTTCGAAAGTGGGTGTCCTTCGTCACATGTTCCCACCAAATATGTCGGGGAATCTACTTTTTTGGTGGTCCTCGAGACTTTCCTTCTTCGTCTCCGGGATGTCTTCGATCAATTTTTGGTCGGAATTCTTTGCCGAATTCTGGCTCCTTTTGATTTGGGCATTCTGGGCAAAAACGATTTCCCCATTGACCAATATGAGCTATATTGCAATATTTCCAACGAGTTTCTTTACTCCCCGACAACTTGTTTCCCCAAAGAAGACTTATTTTCTTTTCGAATAAGTCTTTGCGAATCTTCTTGTTTTTCATGTCATAGTGTTTAACAAGAACGATCCATTCACTGAATTTTGATAGAACTTCTTGTTGAAATTTGATCTTCTGTAAAAGACATAGCCAAAGGAACTTCTTCTGAACTAGCTTCCTTGATGGTTTTGAAAGCTCGTTCATCTGGTCTTCGAAGCCGAATGTAATGAAAGGCTTAATGATTACCTTTTCCGACGGGTTCTAAAGCTGCACTAATAAAGTACAGTTCCAAAGTGTCGCCGCGTTTAAGGCTTTCATTGTTGAACCAACACTCGTAAACAACTTTCTGGATCCACTTAGGTAACAATTTGATTTCTGGGAAAGCAGAAGAGGTAGTATAGACTGAAGCTAAAGCCCAAAACTCATACCACCGCTTGACTTCGTGTGAACTAGAATTTTGTAACATCCACACGCTTAGGTATTTTCCAGAAATATCAATTTTTTTTCTTCTGGATGAATTCCTTGTCTTGTAATAATTTTCTCCCAATTAGCTTTATAATCCTGCCAAGATGAAGAAAACTTATCACATTAGTATCAGCATTAGAGTTGCCCATCATTGGCCTAAGGTTGATCTCTTGGTCCTTTACCCCGGACGTACTGGGTTGACATGATGACTTGGTATTTGACTCTGGAATATCATCTTTTCCTTGGGCCAACATTTCTGTCAGCTTAAGACTTGTGCTAGAGGTACTTGAATCCATTTGCTATGGGTTGCGGAGCCCTACATTCTAAACGCTCCTTTTACTTATTAGCGGCCCGTAGGAGTGGCCATTGAAATGGCAATCTTAACTGAGAGTTAGATCGAACACATGTTCGTATACGATTGTTCGCCAAAAATATTTTGGTTCATACAACTGCAAGTGTACAGTGTAGTTTATAGAATAATGGCAAGCAAGGTCGTATTCCTCAAGGATTGATATTCGAAACACTTAGGCTATAATAACATCGTATTCCAATTTTATTGAAGCGACTGAATATTGAGTATTTTAACTAACTAAAATTGAAAATAAAGAAAAAAAATAAAAATAAATTTTCGAACCCCACAAGTATTTTCACCATCTATAGGAGCAACTTTAGGCACATAATCTCAACATGCTTCTTCAATATTAAATGCGAATAAAGTTTTAAGAACCAATTCATGCAATTCTATGGGTTCAATTCCTAAGTTAGTCTATTCCCCCTCCCGGACGATAAATAAACAGTTGATTAATAATAATTGTAGGTCTCCCGACTCGTTACAATTATTACTAACTCCCAAAAGATCCGTGAATTGAATAACTCCCCACAAACAGTTGTAGGTCTCTCAACTCGTTACATCCGTTTATGTCTGAATTCGATTTCCGTCTTTGTTAGAACTCATCGTCCGAAATTTTGCACTAACAAATATGACATGCAAATTATTGGCCAAATAAAAAGCAATTATAAATAAGCACTCGAATTCATAAAATAGAAATCATGAATTAATTAAGAAAACAAATAATCATATTTAACATGAATCTACAGTTTCAATTATGCCCCTAAGATCCGAAAAATATGCCAAACATTGATTACAAACACATAGACAAATTTGAATCAACATTAAGACATCGTTTAAGCACAGACAAGAGTTCTTAGACATAGAAAGAAAACCCCTTCTTGTCAGGATGGATTCCCCTCCGCTAAGCCTTCGAAGCTCTTGTGCTCCCGTAGATGCGAAAGCCTTGTGGTGTTCTTCGCGACCTAGCCTTTTGCTCTCAGAAGCTCTTCGAGTCCTTCATTCCTATTTGATGTTTTCTCTGTATGAACTGATGATTTTCCGTGCAAGCCTTGGGTCCCTTTTATAGATGCTTGGAGAGGTCACTTGTAGAGTTTGAATGGAAAAGAACTCCGAAAAATGCGTCTGGCAGTGTCCCACACAGCCATGTGGTTTACAGCCCTTTCCCACACGCCCGTGTGGGCTTCACACGGTCTGGTCGTGCGGGCCTGGTTCCGTCCCCTGTTTTCTTCGCTTCTTCACATGATTGTGTCACTTTCACATCGGCATTTTCACACGGTCGTGTGATACCACATGGTCTGGCCGTGTGACGTGTTTTTGTCCATGTTATTGTCCGAATTTGCCCTGGGGCCTTCATGAAAATTGTAGTCCTTTATCTTAGCTTTCCATAGCCACTTGAATCACCTCAATAGCAATTTTGTAGAGAATATTATGGCCAAAATACTAAACCCTGACAGTGTTGGAAACTGTTAGCGCATTTGGACGTTTTTTTATGGAAATTTCCTTTTGTTCGATCGTCCGTGCTTTTCTCCTTCACATATTTGCTCGTAGCTTAACTCTTGACCTATACTTTGGAACGTGATATCTCTTTTTATCCAATTTAGCTCCATTTCCTGTAAGAAGTTACAAGAATACGCAGTATCACGTCCAACAAAGGAAACCAACCAAAACACACTGAATATGTGTGCAAATGCATCAAATATATATCATTTTAAGCCCTCAAATGCACGTATATTTTACACTCATCAACGATCGGTCACTTTGTCCCGATCATTCCTTTGTAACCTTCCAACCAAATCATCATTGATGGCTAGAGTGTCAAATTCTTGGAGAAACATCTCAAGATGATCCCTGAGGTTCCTTGATGCTGTGAAGATGGAATCAACTTCAATTCCCTCCATCTCTTGTTAGAAAATCTGCAAGAACGTTGTAATGAGATTTTATAATGACAATATTATAATAATAATATTGGCATTCAGCTTGCCATCTAAGTAATCTAGCCTTTTTGGTTTAAATCCAATTTTATTTTTCAGAAAAGCCTTGACACTTGAATTATCAATTTTTAAAGTAAACTTTTTAGCTAGTAAAAATAAAGGCCATTTTTTAAAGCCTTTCTGATTGCGAAGAATTCTTTCTCGTTAATATGTCATCAATTTGCTTCACTGTCTGTAAATAGACCACTGCAATATCTGCATGGTATTTCTCCGTTTGGTGCAGCTTTCGTAAGAACTGTTGCCCACCAATAATCACTGACATCTATATATAGAACCAATTCATCTTCGTCTTGTGGAATTGTAAGTTTCAGAAGCTTTTTACAAACTTCTTTGAGCTGTTTTATCCCTTTTTGATGTTTATCTTCCCATTTGAATATAGAATCTTTTTTAAGTAATAGGTCAAACACCTTCCTATAATGTGCCAAATTTTTTATGAACATCCCAGCAAAATTAAGAACTCCGAGAAAATTTTGAAGTTATTTCTTGTCTTTGAGGATATCTGGAAATACTTGTATCTTCTCCACTATATGGTTTTGTAGGATGATTCCAGATTCGTCGACTTCAATTCCAAGGAATTCAATCTGTCTTGTAGCAATTACTGTCTGCTTTTCTGAAAGCACTAATCTTTCTTTAAAACAAACATCTGAATATATTTCTAAATATTTGAGATGCTCCTTCATGTTTTTTGATGCGATAAGAATATCATCGATATATACGAACATGAAACTAAAATAATCCTTGGAGAGATTATCTATCTTCCTTTGATATATCTGGGGTGCATTGGCCAATCCCCTAGGCATCACGTTCCAAATATAGTGTCCTTGCGGTGTGGAGAAAGTTGTGAACTTCTTACTTTCTTCCTCCATCTTAATCTGGTAAAATCCAGATTTGCAATCGAACTTTGAGAATATCATAGCACCTTTGATGCAGTTAACCAAATGTTCTCTGCTTGGGATATAGTATCCATTGAACTCCAGAATATTATTAATCCCTTTGTAATTAATAACAAATCTTGACTTTCCTCTTTTTATTTCTCCATGATTCCTGACTAAGAATCCCAGACTGCTATATGGAGAAACTCCTGGTGAAATCAATTTAAGGTCAAGATGTTCCTTAAGTATTTTTTGCATATCCTTATGATCTTCTTGATTCATAAGGATTGGTTTGAATCTCACGAACTCGTATTCTTTCCCTGACTTGACTTTTAAGGAAGCTTTGAGCTCATTCTTATCCCACCATGCCAAAGGATTTTCATTGTAATTTCTTTGGATCTTCTTCTTGACATCCTCGAGTGCTATCTATTCTTCTATGGTAACATCACTCTTTGGATTCTCCATTAGGCTTGTCATCAATCTTGCAATAGCATTTGGAGGTACTCGTTCTTCTCCTTGTATTTTGAATGAATACAAGTTAGTATCCCATCATTTTGTATCTTTCTGTGTCAAACCATATTACCGAAAGGATAATAATGTTTCACCAAATTTTCTTCAATCTTCCATCTTTGAATTCCGAAGTTTAGCTTCATCACCACGCTTGCTGCGAAAATTGATAGACATTTTTCTATAAAATTGATAGGCATTTTTCGATAAAATGCGTTGTCTCATTTTCTTGTGTAAATCGCTTGACGGTTTGTAGGAAATTATTTCCTAACAAAACATCTGCTTCTGTATCATAGAAATAGATTGGTGGCGTTTTCACTTTGTACCATGGGGTACTTACTGCTCCATCGATCATAAGATTATTGTCCAAAGACGCGAAATGCATTTTATCGAAAAATGCCTATCAATTTTCACAGCAAACGTGGTGATGAAGCCAAACTTCGGAATCCATAAATGGCGGATCGAAGAAAATTTAGTGAAGCATTATTATCCTTTTGACAATATGGTTCGACACAGAAAGATACAAAATGATGGGATAATAACTTATATTCATTTAGAATTCAAGGAGAAGAACGAGTACCTCTAGAGGCTATTGCAAGATTGATGATGTGCCTAATGGAGAATCCACAGAGTGAAATTACCATAGAACATATATCACTCGAGGATGTCAAGAAGAAGATCCAAAGGAATTACAATAAAAATCCTTTGGCATGGTGGGACAAGAACGAGCTTAAAGCTTCCTTAAAAGTTAAGACATGGTAGGAATACAAGTTCGTAAGATTTAAATCAATCCTTATGAATCAAGAAGATCGCGAGGATATGCAAAAAACACTTAAGGAACATCTTGACCTTAAGTTGATTTTACTAGGAGTTTCTCCATACAACAGTTCGGGATTCTTAGTCAGGAATCATGGAGAAATTAAAAGAGGGAAGTCAAGACTTGTTATTAATTACAAGGGGATTAATAACATTCTGGAGTTCGACATATCTGGTTAATTGCATCAAAGGTGCCAAGATATTCTCAAAGTTCGATTGCAAATTTGGATTTTACCAGATTATGATGGAGGAAGAAAGTAAGAAGTTCACAACTTTCTCCACACCACAAGGACACTATATTTGGAACGTGATGCCTATGGGATTGGCTAACGCATCCCAGATATATCAAATAAAGATGGATAATCTCTTCAATGATTATTTTAGTTTCATGTTCGTGTATATCGATGATATTCTTATCCCATTAAAGAACAGGAAGAAGCATCTCAAATATTTGGAAATATTTTTAGATATTTGTCACAAAGAAGGATTAGTGCTTTCAAAAAAGAAGGCAGTGATTGCTACAAGACAAATTGAATTCCTTGGAATTGAAATCGATGAATCTGGAATCATCCTACAATGCCATATTGTGGAAAGATACAAGGATTTTCAGATACACGCAAAGACAAGAAACAACTGCAAAGTTTTCTCGGAGTTATTAATTTTGCTGGAATGTTCATAAACAATCTGACACATTACAGGAAGGTGTTTAGCCCATTACTTAAAAAAAGACGCTTGATTCAAATGGGAAAATGAACATTAAGAAGAGATAAAACAACTCAAAGAAGTTTGTAAAAAACTTCCGAAACTTGCAATTCCACAAAACAAGGATAAAGTGGTTCTATATACAGATGCTAGTGATTATTGGTGGGCAACAGTTCTTAGGAAAGCCGCACCAAATGGAGAAGTATCATGCAGATATTGCAGTGGTCTCTTTATAGACACTGAAGCAAATAGATGGCATATCAACGAAAATAAATTCTTTGCAGTCAGAAAGGCTTTAAAAAATGGCCTTTATTTTTACTGGCTAAAGAGTTTACTTTAAAACTGATAATTCATGTGTCAAGGCTTTCTGAAAAATAAAATTGAATCTAAACCAGAAAAGGCTAGATTACTTAGATGGCAAGCTAAATGTCAATATTATGATTATGATATTGTCATTATAAAATCTCATGAAAATATTCTTGCAGATTTTTTAACAAGAGATGGAGGAAATTGAAGCCGATTCCATCCTCACATCATCAAGGCACCTCGACGATCATCTTGAGATGCTTCTCCGAGAATTTGACACTCTACCCATCAATGCTAATTTGGCTGGAAGGTTACAAAGGAATGATGGGGATAAAGTGACCAATCGTATATGAGCATGTGTTCGATCTCATTCTCAGCTGAGATTGATATTCCAAGGGCAACTCCCAAGGCCACTAATAAGCAAAAGGAGCGTTTAGAGCGTGGGGCTCCCCAACCCATATCAGAGGATTCAAGTACCTCTAGCACATGTCCTAAGCTGACAAAAATGTCGGCCCAAGGAAAAGATAATACTCCATAGTCAAATTCCGAGTCTTCATGTCAACCCAACACGTTCGGGGTAAAGAGGGAAGATATCAACCTTAGGCTAATGACAGACAATTCTAAAGCTGATACTAACGAGAAAAAGTTTTCTTCATCTTGACAGGATTATAAGGCTAATTAGGAGAAATTTATTACAAGACAAGAAATTCATCCAGAAAAAAACGAAAATTGATATTTATGGAAAATACCCAAGGGTGTGGATGTTACCAAATCCCAGTCCACACGAAGTCAAGTGGTGGTATAAGTTTGGGGCTTTAGCTTCAGTCTATACTACCTCGCATGCTTTCCCGAAAATCAAACGGTTACCTAAGCGGATCTAGGAAGTTGTTTACGAGTGTTGGTCCAACAATAAAAACCTTAAACGCGGTGATACTTTGGAACTGTACTTTATTAGTGCAGCTTCAGAACCCGTCAGAAAAGATAATCATGAAGTCTTTCATTACATTTGGCTTCGAATACCAGATGAACGAGCTTTCAAAACCATCAAGGAAGCTAGTTCAGAAGAAGTTCCTTTGGCTATGTCTTTTACAGAAGATCAAATCTCAACAAGACGAGCATGGGGATTATGAGTCTGTCTTACCGAGATAGACAAAGTCAAGTTTCCATTCAAGTTCTACCAAAATTCAGTAAATGGTTCATTCCTGTTAAACACTATAACAGGAAAAACAACAAAATTCGTGAAAGACTTATTCGCGAAAGACTTATTCGAAAAGAAAAGAAGTCTTCTTTGGGAAAACAAGTTGCCGATGAGAAAAGAAACTCGTTGAAATACTGCAATATGGCTCACATTGGTCATTGAAAAAGTCTTGTTTGCCCAGAATGCCTAAATTAAAAGAGCTAAAATTCGGCAAATGATTCCGACCAAAACTTGATCGAAGACGTCCCGAAGAGGAAGAAGAAAAGTTACAAAAACTGCCAAAGTATCAAATAATTAGGGTACCACCAAAAAATTAGATTCCCCTAACATATTTGGTGGGAACATGTGAGAAAGGACACCCACTTTCGAAAAAGCATAAAGTGAGACAACACAGGTACGCGAATTTAGGACAACTGGCTATGCAGTAATTCAAGCAAAAGACGTAAGCAATGACGTCTTTCTACTACAAGACAAATGAGTAGGCTCTGGAGCCTTTTCAAAATGCTTTGGATACCAGACAAATTAGGGTCCAGACTATGTGATGCTGATTAGATATCCACTTATTATAACAAGTAGATGCAATAATACAGGAAGATAGAGGCATCCCTTACTTCTACATAAACAAGAGTTTCAGAAGGCTAAAGGCATCGAACAACACCCATTAGTTTCAAAATAAAATTTCTTTTGTAATAAATTAGTTGAGTGTTTTAATTTTCAGAGCGTTTTATTTTTTAAGTTTTATGTGTGACCGAGTGCAAGCCTCATATATGAGAGGCTAAACAATTATTCTCCTCCCAATAGGAGATTATTAATGTAATAAAGTTTTCTTTAAGTTCTTAATAAAAAGAAGGCTTTTGTTTCAACATGTGTTCAGAAGGTTTGAGTAATTTATCCCTTTGAAGAATTATCTTATACGCCTAGAGTAGGAAACGAACGAAGGCTATGCTGAGCAGTTTTTGAAGGAGCCGGATAACTTTTGGATCATCTTCCCGAAGGTTGAAGTTAGACTGTTGTAAAGTCTATCAAACGGTCTAGAGACAATAATTTTCCGACTGGTGGTGTTGCGAGCCATTTCATTCGAAGCTATTTTTGGTCAATGAAAGGTATGAATTTTAAGAGATATTTTAATTTTACGGAAGCATGTTGGGCTTGATATGATCGTAATGGTCTATATCCATTCATGTTAATAAACTTAGGCAAATTGAAGATTTGTATACATGTTAGTGAGACCTTTGCAGAAGTATGCCCTATTAAGTTTATCGGCTGGAAACTTGAAATGATCTACTTAAAACCTCTGAATAGAGTGGATCTAAGTAGATGTGACAATGCCACCAACAAAACAAGAGACAGAAAATGAAGACTTTCGCACCATGTGATACGTTACATAATTTGAAAGAATATGGTAATTTGGTACTAGTATTGCAATATTTATAAACTGCGGGACTATTTGACTGCGTTTGGTTGACCTTAATGGGCCGGATTAGGCAAGAATTAATATGGTATCCAATGCATTAAATTGTTTGGTTCAGCCACCTGAGGCCCTTTAATAAAGCCAGGCCCGATCTGTTATCACCTTCAAAAGTGTATTGCATATCCTACCTCAAGGGTCGGATCCAGAATCAAACTCTATCCACTACCTATATTAAGATGTTATTTGACCTAATTGCCCCATCAAACCAGCAAAAGAAACTGTAACCATTCTATTCGAAGGCCATTTGGTGAAAGGGTGAGACGAGTCGGAGATAGTTTGAACACTTCCATACCTTGTCAACATTGGAAAGTCTGCAACTCCTTCGTCTTTCCCCCAATATTTTTCATTTTTGATCGGACCATAGGTTGTTTTGAACATTTGCAAGGATGAGAGGATCTGAAGGATTCATTACCTTCAACCAAAATTTCTAACAAAATCAGCTTTATTTGATCCAAAAGAGACGACGAAGCCTTTTTGTAAATCCTCCGCTATCTGAAAAATGAGAGATTTTGAGATAATTCCTTCACCGACGCAGTTTTGTAAATTCTCCACAAGATTTTCGCAATTTTCAACATTTTTATCATTATTCACCGACGCAATTTGGTTCTCGTTATTCTGGGTGGAATAACGGCAGACTTGATTTCATCTGAATATCTGATGAATGAAAATTGGGTTTTGAAGAGGTGAAGGCTTGGAAGAATAGGGGTTAAAATTGGAAAAGCACATTAAAGTAAGGATACAAATGTAATAACAAAATCATAGGGTCTGTCTTATCTTTTGTTCAATCCAGTAACCAAATAACTTAATAGTCATGATTGGATCCAATGGATAAGACAAAATATTGCATAGGAATTAATTAAGTCCATTATCATCAACAAACCAAACAGGCCCTTTATGTATATTTGTAAAACTGTGGGACTGAAATTATAAAATTTGAAAATAGTAGGATGCATTTTGCAAAGTTTGGAACTAAGATTGCAATAGGCATAATCCTATGGGACTGAGTTTACAGTTTTCTCTAATCTAAAAAATGTTGTTTTTCTCCTTAAATACTCATCATCCATAAGGGTGTTTTTGTCTTTCTATCCAAAATCTCATTTTGAAAGTATTTTTTCCTCAAAAGAACTTCACCTTTGACTTTTCCTTTTAACTTCTATTTGCAAACACAATTATCTACTTTTTTTTTTTCTCAATTATTTTATATTTCTATTATAATAAATAACTTCTTCTAAAATTAAAAAAGTTAGCAAATATTACAATTTGTCACAATATTAGTGGATGTCTAACCACTCCACTCTACCAAATACACTATTACCTAAGCCATTGTAGTAGTATGTGGTGTTATGCCTATAAATAGGCATAATCTTGATTATAAATTGACACACAAGATCAAGAGATATATAGAAAGAATTACTTTCTCTCTGAATAATTCTCGCTCTCTATTAGTTATGCTTTGGTAGTTATATAATATCAATATAAATACTAGTTCTCTTGTGTTCTTAAATTAGTTCATTCTATAACACATTATCAGTGCGAATCTCTAGTCAATTTTTCAATACTTTTGGTAAGTACGGTAAGTTTTATTCATTTCTGAATTTGAAATATCATTATGGTTAACCTTGCAAAATTTGATTTTGTTGCTCTTCATATTGCTGGAAAAAAATATATGTCATCGGTTTTAGATGCTAAAATCTATCTAGATGCTAAAGGTTTGGGTGATACTATTAAAGAAGGAAATAATGCATCAGCACAGGTTAAAACGAAGGCTCTGATTTTTTTTCGTCACCATTTGGATGAAAATTTAAAAATTGAATACCTTACGGTAAAAGATCCATACGTCCTTTGGAAAAATTTGAAAGAAAGGTATGACCACCTGGGGATGGTTATACTTCCAAAGGCCCGATATGATTGGATAAAATAGCGATTTCAAGATTTCAAATTTGTAAGTGAGTATAATTCCATGATATTTAAAATTTCTTCAAAATTGAAATTATGTGGAGAAAATATTACGGATGATGATATGATTGAAAAAACGCTTTCTACTATTTATACCTCGGGTTTGCTCATGCAACAGCAATACCGAGAAAAAGGTTTCAAAAAGTATTTTGACTTGATATCGTGACTTCTTGTGGCCGAACAAAATAATGAATTATTGATAAAAAAAAATCATGAATCACAGCATACTGGTTTTACTCCATTCCCTGAAGTGAATGCAACTAGAGTTCATAATTTTAGAGGTCGCGAGAGAGGCCATGGTCGTGGTCATGGTCGTGATTGTGGAAACATACATTATATAATCGTGGTAGTCAGAATAATAAAAATACAAATAACCACCAGAAGTGAAACAGAAATGACAAGAAAAGAAAAGAGAATCTGATAAATCTATAGGCTAGTGAAGATAAATGTTATCGGTGTGGAATGAAAGGTCATTGGTCACGTAGCTGTCGTACATCGAAACATTTAGTGGAGTTTTATCAAGCATCACTTTGCAAGAAAGATAAAAATACTGAGGCAAATTCCGTTTCTGATCATCCTGAAGATGATAATTTTGATGGCCTGAATGTGGATATTCAAATTTGACATTATAATTTCACTAAATCATTCACAATTTTGACATTCACAATTTCTCCTTCTCAACGGTCATGTAATGGCTATGAACAATAATTGTTATCTATAAATATACCAACATTTCATTCAACAATTCTCACATTATCATATATTTTCAATACTTCAAAATAGTTTTATTTTCTTCATTCAAGATGTTTAACCCAACTATGGTATTTCTTATCTTGCTAGTCATAATGTATACCATTTTAATTTTTGTTGGAGAATATCCTCGGGATTATTTTTGACTTATGATTGAGATTCTTGTTGTCATTATTTATCCGTTGTTAGTCGTAGCAATTTATTTAGCATGATGTAATAACTAGATGATTATATATGTCTATGTTGTCGAATAAAATCTTTTATATTTAAAGTTTTGTTATGCCTCAATGTTATTATTTTGATGTTTCACATTGATGGATTTTTTGACATATAAAATCATAAAGATAATAATTTAATTTAATAATATTATATCATTTATGGGAAATCGAGAAAAAGACTGTGTCTAAAACAACGCACTCAATATTAATAAATAAAATATATTTTTCGAGTGTGAAACAGTTAAAACTATATCTAGTCCCATTGAGATGATTGATGGCTCCAAAAATACAATATTAATATTGCCCAATGGTACTCTTGCAGATTTGAAAATGTATTATTATCTAGTAGATAAAAAAAATCCACTAAGTTTTAAGGATGTGCGTGCTAATAGCTATCATTTGGAGACACTAAATGACCATGATAAAGAGTATCTATGTATCACATCCTATAAAATGGGTGAGAAGAATGTCCATGAGAAATTTGAAGCGACAATTTCTAGATTGTATTATGTCCCAATTAAAGCTTTTGAATTCTATGTCACCGTGCCTTGGAAGCTGGTGAATTCTGATATATTTGGATTATGACATGATCACCTATGACACCCGGGAACTACTATAATGCGTAGGATTGTTGATCATACTAATGGACATCCATTGAAAGGCAAAAAATGCTGATATCCAAAGATTATTATTGTGAATCATGTTCACAAGGAAAATTCATTACTAGACTTCAATGGAAAAGGTTAGTTATGAATCATTATCATTTTTACGACGTATTCATGGTGATATTTATGGACTAATACATCCAACAAGCGGACCATTTCGATATTTCATGGTCTTAATAGATGCATCATGTAGATGGTCGCACGTATGTCTATATCTACTTAGAAATATTGAATTTACTCGTATACTAGCGCAAATTATTAAACTCCAAGCACATGATTTCCCTGATTATCCTATTAAAAATATAAGAATAAATAATGCCGAAGAATTTACATCAAAAACTTTTGATGAATATTGTGTAACACTGGGAATTAATGTTGAGCACCTAGTAGCACATGTTCATACTCAGAATGGGTTGGCAGTATCCCTGATTAAACGAGTTCAGGTCATTGCTTGTACATTATTAATGAGATCAAAGCTCACTAGTGTAGCATGGGGTCATGCAGTATTGCATGCATCAACAGTTATCAGATTACGCCCCACTGCTTATCATATGCAATCCCCAATGCAATTAACACTTGGATTTGAGCTAAATATTTTGCAACTATGCACGTTTGGGTGTGTTGTCCAAGTGTTGATTCTGATGTGTGTAAAATATACGTGCATTTTGGGGCTTAAAATGATATATATTTAATTCATTTGCACGCATATTTACTATGTTTTTAATTGGTTTCCTTAAAAGGGCATGATACTGCGTATTCTTGCAGGAAATAAAGCTTAAAATGAAGAAATATCACTTGAAATGCCCGACTAAGATTGACGAATACAAAAAGAAGTTCAAAATGACAAAAGAAGTGGACAAAAATACTTCACATGGCCGGACCGTGTGGTGTCACACGACCGTGTGGAAGTGCCGGTATAAAATCACACAACCGTGTGAAGTTGGATAAAAACAGAGGATGGAATCAGGGCCACACGGCCAGACCGTGTGAAGTCACATGGTCGTGTGGGAATGGGAATACATCGTACAACATGCCCGTGCTGACTCACACAACCGTGTGACCAAGGGCTCAGACCAACACCACACAGCCGTGTGGTGCCACACGGCACGGTCATGTGGGACTCTGTTTTGACGCGTTTTTCAGTGTTTGCTTACCGTTCCAACATTACAAGTGATCTCTTCAAGCATCTATAAAAGGGACCCAATGCTTGCACGAAAATATATCACTTTATACAGAGAAAACACATCAAATAACACAGGAACGAAGGAATCGAAGAGCTTCTAAGAGCAAAAGGCTAGGTCGCGAAGAACACTACAAGGCTTTCGCATCTAGGGCACACAAGAGCTTCGAAGGCTTAGGAGGGGAATACATTCTGACAAGAAGGGGTTTTCTTTCTATGTCTAACAACTCTTGTCTGTGCTTAAACGATGTCTTAATATTGATTCGAATTTGTCTATGAGTTTGTAATCAATGTTTGACATATCTTTCGGATCTTAGGGGCATAATCAAAACTGTTGATTTATGTTAAATATGATTATTTATTTTCTTAATTAATTCATGCGTTCTATTTTATGAATTCAAATGTTTATTCTTAATTGTTTTTTATTTTGCCAATAATTTGCATGTCATCCTTATAGTCCATAATCCGGGAGGTGAGTTCTAGTAAGACGAAAATCGAATTCAGACATAAATAGAGTAATGTATCGAGAGACTACTTCTATTTGTGGGGAGTACTTCAGTTCAAAGATCTTTTGGGAGTTGATAATAATTGTGATGGATCGAGAGACCTCAATTATCATTAATCTACTGTTTATGCGCACAATAAACTATTTTAGGAATTGAACCCATAGAATTGCATGAATTGGTTTTTAAAACTTTAATTGCATTTAATATTGAGAAACATATTGAGATTGTGTGCCTAAGGTTGCTCCTTTAGATGGTGAAAATACGTGTGGGGTTTGGAAACTTATTTTTATTTTTTTTTATTTATTTTTGAGGTTGACTTTGAAAAGTTTCCTAGTAAACAACACGTTAAAGAAAGCTTCTTCCTTGTCACCACTCCTTCTCTTTGTTCTCCTAGGAGAATCCAAGTTCGTCGGCTATTTACGGCGGCGATCTTTGCTCAAAGGCACGCGCTTGACCGATTCTCGATGCCCTAGGGTTTTCGACTCCTCTGCTCAAAAATCTAGGGTTTCCAATATCTTTTCTTCGCCGGAGAAGCCACTATCCGAATCTGCTACTGAATAAGACTCTTCAAGATTGATCTTGGGTTATAGCCTGAGGTCATAGCTGAAACATGCTTTACTTAGTTAGTTATAATACTCAATATTCGGTCGCTTCAATAAAATTAGAATACGATGTTATTATAGCCTAAGTGTTTCGAATATCAATCCTTGAGGAATACGACCTTGCTTACCATTATCCTATAAACTACACTGTACATTTGCAGTTGTATGAACCAAAACTATTTTTGGCGAACAAGTTTTGGCGCCGTTGTCGGGGATTGATTAGATTCTACTTAGATATAGTAATAAGTAGTCCAATCTTAATTGAAGCATTTTTTATGTAATTTTTTTTCTTTTTTTCGATTTTTTATTTTATTTTTTCTCTTCTTCGTTTCTAACATCGTTTTTGATGAATGCGAGACTGGAATCGTTGGAGATACAAGAAGCTCAAATCGCAACTGCAGTGGGAGGCTAACATCCAAAGGGCAAATTCCCAAGCGATACTGAGCTGAATCCGCGGGAGCAATGTAACGCCATTTCGTCTGATGGATGGCATTGAGAGTTCACAGATTTCAAATGACAAAGTCTAGCAAAAGTGATTAGAAATCTGAAGTCTGGCTGAAGACGAAAAATTAGCGCTGTATGGGAGGCAACCCAATTTATTTCTTATTTCCGTACATTTTTATCGCCTTCAATTTTAATTTCAACTTTGATTTCAAATTTAAATTTTTATTCTTTGTTTAGTTTTCTTGAGTTGTTGTGTAGGAGGCGTCACGACAAACTCCCGTTTATTAAAAAAAACCATTCACACATGGGCGTGTGAGATCACACGACCAGGCCGTGCGAGAGGATGAAACAGCTCACCATCACACGGCTGCCAAGCAACCACGCACGGCCTACATGCAGGGCCACACGACCAGAATCGGGCAGAACCGAAATACCCTCTATTTTTACCCCAAATTCTCATTTTTTTCTCACACTTTCTTCTACACAAACCCTAACCCACGAAATTTCTCCCCCTAAATACTCAAACTACTCTCCAAATTTTCCACAAATCTCAAACCAAAAATACAAATCCTTCATCCTCTCAAGAAACCCACCACCAATTACCTTCAAATTTCCAACTTCTCCAAGTGCTACATCAAATTTGGGGGAACTCCATAACTCCAAAAATTTCAGATTTTTCTCTTCCAAACCTTGAAATTCATGGCCTTTAGGGATGAAAGAGGAACTAGGAGAAATACGAGAAGAAGGAGGGAGCCAACTCTGGAGCCCGAACCCGAGCCTCAACCAATTTTCGACCCCGAGGAGCCCGAAGCTTCAAATGTAATATTGCCAAATGAAACCCACCGGACTAGATGGACGATACTCTACTTTCGTCCATGGATTAATACGAGGTATCCCGATGAACCTACTCTTACGAATTTAGGTTTATTGGAAGATTTTAGAGCTTTGTGTGGTAGAATTGATTGACATGAATTTTTAAATTGGCATTGGGCTACTTATTCTGTTATCACACTTGGAATTTTTAAGTAGCTTTGAATTGGTGGTCCGAAAATGAAATTTGATGGGAGTTAGGTTTCGTTTGGGGAATGAGCAAAGGGAACTAACTATTGATGATTTAAATAAAATTTACAAAACTCTGGTGTATGGGGTGGATGAGCACGAGGAGGTCGATAAGGATAGGTTTTAAAAAAAGATAACTGGGAAACGAATTTACACACCGGGCACTTCTAAAGCGTCTAGTATTCGAAATCCCGTATTTCGATATGTTCAACGAGTCTTAGCTGAAACAATTTTTACGAGGGAGGAGAGTAGAAGGGCATTAAGGGTTCATGAATTATTTATCATTTGGTGTAATTCGATAGGATAAGAAAAAGTGAAAGGGGTGGAATTTGCATCGGGGGGATGATTACCCTTATTGCTGAATATTTCAACATTAATTTGGAGGGGTTTGAGGAGGCCGCTGGGCCTAAATTGATTGATTTGAATGTTCTAACTGCTATGAAGATGATAAAATTTGATGGGCGTGATTGTAAGTCCAAGTGGCTACGATAATCTAGAGGGGGGGTGAATAGATTATCTCCATCTTTTCGATTTCGCCCTCTTTTTCGAATCAATTACGCCAAGACAATAATAAAGGTGCGGAATATAAACAACACGCGTCGATTTATAGAGGTTCAACCTACCTATGGCCTAATCCTCTACCACCCCAGTATCTCCGGGGTGGATTTCAAAAAGAAAAAAGATTTTATTAATTTCCAAAATTAATACAACACCTTACAACATCACCTTGAAGAGCACCACACTCTTCTACAACACCACCTTTGAGATTACCACAATCTCTCTTGAAGATTACCACAATCTCCAACGGCACCTTGTGAAGATTACCACAATCTTCAACCTTGAAGAATACCAAATTCTTCAATACCTCAAGAGCACCACACTCTTGAAACACCTATCACCTAGATCACCAAAGTGTATTCTTTCCACAAGAATACTCACAAGGATGTCTTGTGTTGAATGATGACAAAAATCAAGATTACAACTCAATAATGAATATTACAATTTGAGTGCAAGTGTAATCAAGAAAAGCCTAGACCTCAAGATGTGAAAGTGAAATACTTAGGCTATTACAACAAGAATGTAAAAATGAAAGCTTGAACAATTTGCAGATTTCTTGTTGTGTATTTTGCTTATATGTGTTATGTCTTGTGTCTTCAATTCATCCTCTATTTATAGGGAAGCCTTCACCAACATAGGCTCCCAACATAGGCTCCTCTATCTTCACTTTTGTCTACAAAAAGAAGATCACAAGATGTAGAAATATTGTACAAAAATCAAAAGTAAATCTTGCTGTCAAAAATTTCAAACAACATAACTTTGCTGTCACAAAATAGCATAGGGCGACCGGTTGCCCTGTTGAAGATTTCTACCGTTTGAAAAAATTAGTGCGATCCAGTGCAGTGTCGTCGGGGGTCGGCCGTCGACGGGCGTGCGACCGGCCGCCCTAGGTGCGGCCACGGGCCCCTCCGCTTGACCGGTCCCCTCTTCGTTTTTAAGAGTACTGAAATGTTCTGTTTCAATATTCTTTGCTTGTGCACGGTCGACGCTTTGGGCGACCGGTCGACCTCCAATTTTAAATGTTGTCCGATTTTTATCAAAAATAAACTTCAAGAAATACTCCAAAAAATTAGTAAAAACATTTTAAATCACTTGGGAGTATTTTGACAATATTTATAAAATAGTTTTGGTGTAAAAACCAATTTAAACAAAACCATCAAAAGTGTTGTCCATTTTTATCGAAAAATAAATTCTAAGAAATACTCCAAAAATTAGCAAAAATATTTTAAATCATTTAGGAGTATTTGGACAACATTTATTAACATTGTTTTGGTATAAAAGCTCATTTAAACATAATCATCAAAATCTTGATAAAAATATTTATCTAACAAACTCCCCCTTTTTGATGATTACAAACCAAAACAATTTTAGGAAGTTGATTTTAAAACAAAACAAATTTTCCGGTCTAAAACATCAATCCATTATAAGCAAGATTTATCATAAGTACAAACACACAAGGATAGGAACAAAGATTTTTCAAAATCATTTTTGCACAAGCTCCCCCTATCAATATGCATATCAAGAACAAGTATACAAGCAACAACTAAAAGCTTAAAGCTTAGCTTTTACAACTTAAGCTTGAATATCATGAGCTTATAAGCTCCCCCTGTCACAAAAGCATAATTAGTCAAGTATAAAAGTCCATAATACATCACATGGACCAAGTATAATCCATAGCTTTTTGGCTTTTAAGAGCTTTAGCTAATAGCTTTTCTTGCGAGCTTATTTACGCTTCTTTGAGCTTATGAGCGTTTTTCTTGTTTCTCCCCCTTTGGAATCATCAAAAATAATGTTATCACGATAAAAACATCATACAATTATATCAAAGTGCGCAATTTTATAGATTTATCGAGCATATTGAGCATTTAAGCTTAAATTCCGAATAAAAGGGAAAAAATTGCTCATTTGATTTGTAAAAGCTCATTTGATTGATAAAACATGATCTCTATAAACTTATAAGACTTTTCAACTCAAGAGAATCATGTAGGTGATGAATTTTTCATTGAAATATTTTGTCGAACACTTGGCGTGCGTCGAATAAAACAAGAGAAATATAACGCCTTTGTGATTCGTTTAAGCCAAAAAATTTCATAACCAATTGCAATACAACAATATTCATACATCATCAATCATCATAAACATCATATTAATACAAGAATTTCAACAAGATATCAAGATACAAGCACATTCTCAAGGGTTCAACCCAATTGAGATTAAAAGGAGAAATTTTTACCATTTAATCGGTAAAGATGAACAATGGTGATGATAATCGAGCCTCATGAAGTCCAAAATATGCAATGTATGCAAGAAAACAAATTTGAAGTGAAATTTGTGTGAAAAATGCATAGGGGACGAAAAATGGACAAAATAAGCCAAAATGGCTGAAACTGAAAACAGAAACGATTTAAACCGTAAAATGGTGAGGGGCGACCGGTTGGGGGGGTGGGAAACCGGTCGACGTCATGGGCGACCGGTCGGCCTTCCCCCAACCAGCCCAATGTTCTTTCTGTTTTTCTAAAATTCGAGTTTTTAACCAAAAATTCGATTTTTCGCCCCTAAGTTTTAAAAGTGTGCAAAATGCAATCATAGACCTCATGCAATATGCATTATGCCTAACCGAGCTCGTATTGACGCAAAAGTCTTGGAAGATAGCGGTTTTGTAAAAATGTCCGCTAATTGATCTTGAGATGGTACAAAAGATATCTCAATTTTTCGTTTTGAAACACAATCCCTTAGAAAATGATGTCGAATCTCAATATGTTTAGTACGGAACCGGGTTTTGAGGAATGTTTATAGCGGATATATCATCACAAAAGATAGGAACACTTTCAAAAGAACATTTATAATCCGCTAAGGTTTGTTTCATCCAAAGAAGTTGTGTACAACAAAATGCCGTGGAAATATATTCGGCTTCGGCCGTTGAAAGTGAAACACAATTTTGTTTCTTTGAAAACCAAGAAACTAGACAATCACCTAGAAATTGACATGATCCGAAAGTACTTTTCCGATCATCAATATTTCCCGCATAATCCGTATCACTATAACCTTTAAGAGAAAAATTTTCATTCTTTGGATAGAATAAACCATATTGAATAGTGCCTTTCAAATATCGAAAAATCCTTTTAACGACACTAATATGAGATTCTTTGGGATTGTTTTGAAAACGAGCACATAGGCATACGGCATGAAGAATATCCGGTCTACTTGCGGTTAAATAAAGTAAACTACCAATCATACCTTGATACTTGGATTCATCAACCGACTTGCCTTTTTCATCTTTGTCAATCTTGACGTTTGTTGCCATTGCGGTAGAGACGGTTCTTCCTTCTTCAATGCCAAATTTCTTCAAAAGCTCCTTTGTATATTTTGATTGAGAAATATAAATTCCTTCTTGGCATTGCTTAATTTGAAGTCCAAGGAAGAAGTTGAGCTCCCCCATCATGCTCATTTCAAATTCACCTTGCATTAACTTAGAAAATTTCTTGCACAAGGATTCATTAGTAGCACCAAAAATAATATCATCAACATAAATTTGCACTAATAAGCAATCTTGCCCTTTTTCAAAAACAAAGAGAGTAGTATCAACTTTACCTCTTGTAAAACCATTTTGCAAAAGAAAAGAGCTAAGTCTATCATACCATGCACGGGGTGCTTGTTTCAAACCATACAAGGCCTTTTATAAAAATCATTTGACCTAAAATTTTAAACTCCGATAGACTTCTATTTGAACAAAACCATTTAGAAAATTGGATTTAACATCCATTTGGTAGAGCTTGAAATTTTCTCAAAACAAGAATGGGCAAGTAAAGTGCAAATAACTTCTAAATGTGCTATGAGTGCAAATATTACATCAAAATCATTACATTCTTCTTGACAATATCATCAAACTTGCTGCGAAATATCATAAATTACTGCAAAATCTTAACAAGATATTTTGCACACGAGCATAGTAATATCGAATAATAGATACACTTATTTTAAGCACCATATACTATGCATCATCAAGAGTCTAATAAATCACTCAAGTTCAAATAAGCTTAAGAAAGCTACATAAGGTCTCTTTTGAAATTTGACAATAAGAGAGCACATAGTTGAGACCTCATTTACAAGAATCATATGAACAAGAGGTTTGACATAAGTATCCAAGAATAGTGGCATTTATATGTGCAATAAAATGCATAAATTAGTAGATCAATTGTTTTATCAAAACAAAATATAATCCTTTACAAATCTTGGATAAAACAAGCTATGTCAAATAATGCCTTTTCAAAAAATCAAAACATCCTCTTAATGACACTTGTATAAAATAAGCACATAGGCATATGGCACAACATGTATCGAGTCTAGGAAATGAATAACAATAGTGAGCGTACCTCGATAGTTCATGTTACTCTTGACATATTATGACGTAGATGGCCAATTGTGATGATATGTGAATCCTACACAATTCTTAAACAAGACTTGCACAAAACACAAATGATACAAGTGTAGGCTAAAAACAATAACATATATCACAAGTAAGCTCATGCCATAAAAATGATAAATCAATTAAGTCTAAGTAAATACACACGAGTTTAATATAAGCATCATACAAGGTCTTCTTTTCAAGGAATTTTTAAAACCACAAATATATATTGAAGACCTTAATTTAAAAAAAAAAATTAAACTTATTTTGAAAAATCATTTTGCAATTTTAGACACAAAAAAAATATGCAAGAAAATAAAATGCATATTTAAATAGAGAGATACGGTTTACCAATTTCGCCATTTCCATGGGTTGTGCCGTTCCCATTGTTGATGATATCTTCTCCTTTGAAAATCGTCTTGTTGATGATGGTTTCTCCAATTGCTCCATTTTCAAGCATTGTGGCTTTCCCATTTTTGAAAGTGTTTTTCTCTTGGAAAATCATCTTGTTGATGATGTCTTTGCCATTTCCAAGGATTTTGTTCATCCCATTTTTGAATATTTTCTCTTCTTGGAAATTGACTTTGTTGAAAATATTTTCTCCTTTGATCAAATGAAATGGTCATTTGATATCTTCTTGGCGGTATGGATTTTCTTCGATTATTATTTCGCCGGGTACCTAAAATGACATTGTTTTGTGGTACCCTCAAGTTCTTGGGTCCTTTGGGATTAGTCTTGAGACTTTTAGGTCTCCAAAAATAATTAGAGCTATTTATAGCCCGATAAGTATTTACCGTATGACCCTTTTTACCGCAATAGAAGCAAGTAATAATTTTTGGAGCATAAGGACCAACATGCATAGGGACTTGATTTCTTTTCACATAATTTACAATACTAGGCTTATGATCAAGTCCTTTATCACAATCATTAATATCAATAATCTTGGTCATTTTAACGGTACTCGAATTGGATTTTGATAAATCCTTTTTTGAGTACTATTTTCTTTTTCAAGGTTTCTAACCTTGTCAAGTGTGGTGGAGTGAGCACATGATAGTGATTCATAGGAAGTAAATAAGCTATCCTTTTTATTTTTCAAAACATTGAATTCCTTTTTCAAATTTTTGTACTTAACAAGTAAATTTTGGAATTCATTTTGAAGATCATCAAAATCATTTTGCAAATCACTATATTCATTTTGAATAACAATATCAAAGGAAGTAGAGGGTTTAAGACATACCTCGGTTTCTTCTTCGATGCCCATAAGACAATATTCAACTTCTTCATAGTTGGAAGTTGTAAGAGGCTTGTTCCTTAGATTTGACATTGTATCCCTTTGAGAAGTAGATTATTTTAAATTGTTCCTATCATTTGCACATACTTCATGAATGGCTTCTAATTTTTGCCATACTCTATGAGCCGATCGAATTCCTACGATATGATCTAATTCCAAATTAGTAAGTGAACAATATAAAATATTGAGAGCTTTACCATTTAAGGAGATGATTTTCTTCTCTTCATCATTGAGCTCTTTGAGGCCTTTGGAGGTGTGTAGTGTGTCTTTCATCAGAATGGATTCTCTATTTATGACGATGTTCCAAATATCGAACCCGCAACCTTGTAAATAACATTCCATTCTTTCTTTCCAAAATATAAAATTTTTGGAATCAAATAGAGGTGGCTTGGTGGTGGAGGTGCCGAAAAGTTGAGCTTCGTTCGTAGCCGACGATCGTTCCTCTTCACCCGCGATGTGAAACGAGCTTGCCAAAGAGTTTGGCTTTGATACCACTTGTAAATCCAAGCGGCTACGATAATCTAGAGGGGGGTGAATAGATTATCTCCATATTTTCGATTTCGCCCTCTTTTTCGAATCAATTACGCCAAGACAATAATAAAGGTGCAGAATATAAACAACACGCGTCGATTTATAGAGGTTCAACCCACCTGGGCCTAATCCTCTACCACCCCAGTATCTCCAGGATGGATTTCAAAAAGAAAAAGATTTTATTAATTTCCAAAATTAATACAACACCTTACAACATCACCTTGAAGAGCACCACACTCTTCTACAACACCACCTTTGAGATTACCACAATCTCTCTTGAAGATTACCACAATCTCCAACGGCACCTTGTGAAGATTACCACAATCTTCAATCTTGAAGAATACCAAATTCTTCAATACCTCAAGAGCACCACACTCTTGAAACACCTATCACCTAGATCACCCAAGTGTATTCTTTCCACAAGAATACTCACAAGGATGTCTTGTGTTGAATGATGACAAAAATCAAGATTACAACTCAATAATGAATATTACAATTTGAGTGCAAGTGTAATCAAGAAAAGCCTAGACCTCAAGATGTGAAAGTGAAATACTTAGGCTATTACAACAAGAATGTAAAAATGAAAACTTGAACAATTTGCAGATTTCTTGTTGTGTATTTTGCTTGTATGTGTTATGTCTTGTGTCTTCAATTCATCCTCTATTTATAGGGAAGTCTTCACCAACATAGACTCCTCTATTTTCACTTTTATCTACAAAAAGAAGATCACAAGATGTAGAAATATTGTACAAAAATCAAAAGTAAATCTTGTCATTCAAAAATTTTAAATGAAGATAACTTTGTCACAAAATAGCATAGGCGATCGGTTGCCCTGTTGAAGATTTCGAACGTTTGAAAAAATTAGTGCGATCCAGGTACAGGTCGTCAGGGGGGTCGACCGGTCGACGGGGGGTGCGACCGGTCGCCCTAGGGTGCGACCGGTCGGCCCCCTGCTTGTCCGCTCCCCCTCTTCGTTTTTAAGAGTACAGAATGTTCTGTTTCAATATTCTTTGCTTCAGGTACCGGTCGACGCTTTGGGCGACCGGTCGACCTCCAATTTTAAATGTTGTCCGATTTTTATCAAAAATAAACTTCATGAAATTCTCCAAAAAATTAGTAAAAACATTTTAAATCACTTGGGAGTATTTTGACAACATTTATAAACATAGTTTTGGTGTAAAAACCAATTTAAACAAAACCATCAAAAGTGTTGTCCATTTTTAACGAAAAATAAATTCTAAGAAATACTCCAAAAATTATCAAAAACATTTTAAATCATTTAGGAGTATTTGGACAACATTTATTAACATTGTTTTGGTATAAAAGCTCATTTAAACATAATCATCAAAATCTTGATAAAAACATTTATCTAACAGTGATTACTGGCTCATTCAAGCAGATAGAACAATAGTTAAGCTTCTCAACCCCGAAGCCACATCCATTAGAAATATGGGTAACTGATTGCTTAGAGAGGTAGAGGAGGCTGCTGCTCAAGAAGAGTAGGGTGAGCCAATTAGGGAGATGTTAGAATCCTCTCGACAAGGGGGAAACCGGCCATTTACTATGAGTGAGAGGCTCGAAAGGGTAGAAGCTGATGTGGGGAAATTGATAGATGACACATATCATTTGAGAGTAACCGCTGATGAGTATCACCTGGAGTACTTACAGCGTTTCGATGCCATCACCAAGCAGCAGCATCATATGTACGAGATGATGTCTCGTATGGACCAGTGGCACATCTCACAAGGCCACTACCATCCACCTCCACCACCACAGTGATCTCTGTAAGTACTTATTACACATTCCTCTTTCTTTTGATAATTTCCTCATATGTTCGGGACGAAGCATACTTTAAGTTTGGGGGGTTGTCAAGAATGCGTAATTTAGTACTTTATTGCATTTTGCATTACATTTAGGACTGCATGTAGAGCACTTACATTATAATTTTCGGAAAAAAAAAATTGTTTTTTGGTTTTTTTATTTTTAGTTATTTATTTAGTACGTTTAATTGCTTTTGTGTGTGGTTTTCAATTCAGTTTTTATGCCCATCTCTCGTATGATTTTATTATGGATATTTTATGGCATGGGATAACATACTTGTGGGAATAATGTGATAAATTGTTAGGAGCAAAGTTATTTATTTGTTTGGCATTAGTTAAGAAAATTGGGTATTTGAGCATGTTGCGAAAAATAAGCCTGTGAGCTTTTGTGCCTTAAACTGCTTTATATTATGCAGACTTATTTTTTCTTGAGTGTGTCATTCATGATTGATAGAACTCTAGAACTTGCTCTGGTATCTTCATTGAAGCCATGTGTGTGCGCAATTTTTGAAAATGATCTATGGCCATCTTTGTTTAGCCTACTTAGCCTAAAAAGCCTAGCTATGAACTCATGATTCCCTAGATAGTCAATTTTGAGCCAACACTTTTATTCTGAGCCACATTAATCTTTAAAATTTATATGTTTTTATCCCTGAAATTTCTTGAGCATATAGCAAATGAACAAGTTTTGGGGAGATGTGGTGGAAAATTTATGAAAAAAAGGAGGAAGTTGGCAAAAGAAAGAGGGATGAGCAGTGTCTAGGTGAATGAAAAAATACATGGAGCTCGAAAAAGAAAGAAATATCCCTGAAAGAAAAAAAAAGAAAATAGAGAAAATCGAGGAAACCAAAAGAAAATTATGAAAATTGAGAAAAAAATATAAGAGCTTGAGGCTAAAGAAAAAAAAAGAAAAAGGCAAAAAGGCCTAAGAATGAAAAAGGAGAAATAAGGGTGGAATTGAGTTGAAAAAGAAAACTGATATTATGTTGAAATTGGGTTGGTGAATTGCAAGTCTGTATTCTTAATTTCTATTTGCTCAAGTCAAGTCACTTAATCCAAATCTCCCTACCCTTACCAAAGAGCCTACATTACAACCAAATGAAAAGTCCTTTTTGATTCTTAGATTGTGCACACAAAAGTGGTAGAGATGTTAGACGATTTGCAAGCTTATGGTAGTTCTACTTTCACTGAATTGAATTTGAGCGTAAACATTTACCATACACTTTTGAGCGATACACTATTTACTTGTGAGTCGCGATGTCAAGTACCCGAGAAAGTATTAAATTATGCCGAGTTTAAGAATAATAACTTCTTGATGATGAATTACATGGTTTCTTTGAATATGAAGTCAAATGCTATTTAATGTTCATAGTGTTCTTGGATGTTCGATCGTTTTTACCCCTTGTATTATTTTTCTAAATTTGCTCGAGGACGAGCAATGCTTTAAGTTTGGGAGATTTTGAGTGTAAAATATACATGCATTTTGGGGCTTAAAATGATATATATTTAATGCATTTGCACGCATATTTACAATGTTTTTACTTGGTTTCCTTAAAAAGGCATGATACTGCGTATTCTTGTAATTCTTGTAGGAAACGGAGCTTAAAATGAAGAAATATCAGTTAGAATGCCCGGCTAAGATTGACGAATGCGAAGAGAAGATCAAAACAACGAAAGAAGTGAACAAAAACGATTCACACGATCGGACGTTGGATAAAACCAGAGGATGGAATCAGGCCCACACGACCGAACCATGTGAAGTCACACGGCCGTGTGGGAATGGCAACGCATCTCACAACCTGCCCGTGTAGACTCACACAACCGTGTGACCAAGGGCTCAGACTAACACCACAGGGCCATGTGGTGCCACACGGCAAGGCCATGTGAGACTCTGTTTTGATGCGTTTTTCAGTGTTTGCTTCCCGTTCTAACTCTACAAGTGATCTCTCCAAGCATCTATAAAAGGGACCCAAGGCTTGCACGAAAATATATCACTTCATACAGAGAAAACACATCAAATAACACAGGAACGAAGGAATTGAAGAGCTTCTGAGAGCAAAAGACTAGGTCGCGGAGAACACCACAAGGCTTTCGCATCGAGGGCACACAAGAGCTTCGAAGGCTTAGGAGGGGAATCCATCCTGACAAGAAGGTGTTTTCTTTCTATGTCTAAGAACTCTTGCATGTGCTTAAACAATGTCTTAATATTGATTCGAATTTGTCTATGAGTTTGTAATCAATGTTTGGCATATCTTTCGGATCTTAGGGGCATAATCGAAACTATTGATTTATGTTAAATATGATTATTTGTTTTCTTAATTAATTCATGTGTTCTATTTTATGAATTCAAGTGCTTATTCTTAATTTCATGTCATACTTCTAGTCCATAATCCGGGAGGTGAGTTCTAAGAAGACGAAAATCGAATTCAGACATAAATAGAGTAATGTATCGGGAGACTACTTCTATTTGTGGGGAGTACTTCAATTCAAAGATCTTTTGGGAGTTGATAATAATTGTGATGGATCGGTAGACCTCAATTATTATTAATCTACTGTTTATGCGCGCAATAAACTATTTTAGGAATTGAACCCATAGAATTGCATGAATTGGTTTTTAAAACTTTAATTGCATTTAATATTGAAGAAACATATTGAGATTATATGCCTAAGGTTGCTCCTATAGATGGTGAAAATACTTGTGAGGTTTGGAAATTTATTTTTATTTATTTTTTATTTTAGTTAGTTATAATACTCAATATTCGGTCGCTTCAATAAAATTGGAATATTATGTTATTATAGCCTAAGTGTTTCGAATATCAATCCTTGAGGAATACGAACTTGCTTGCCATTATCCTATAAACTACACTGTACACTTGCAGTTGTATGAACCAAAATATTTTTGGGGAACAAGTTTTGGCCTCCTAAGAGAACAAAAATGGGTCCACAACGTAGACTTAGTATACACGTTGGATTTGATTATACGTCAATTATTTGATATTTGGAACCACTGACATGAGACTTATTTACCGCTCATTTTGTGGATTAGCATTTTGATGAAACAACATTTCCATCAATGGGAATGGATAAAGATGTGTTGCACAATGATAAACAAAAGCCAGTTGAGAATCTCTCCTGGAATGAACAAAGTTTATCATATTTGGACCCGCATACTCCTAAATGTGAAAGAGAGGTGAGTAGAATCATTCATTTACAGAATATTGTCAATAGACTTCTTGATGCATTTAATGATGCTAGCAAAGTCAGAAAGTCTTATATTCCGGCTGCGAATGTTCCAGCCAGGATTATTGTTCCTGAAGAACATAACAAAATGAATGATAATATCCCACGACGAAAACATGATAGACCTATTAGCTCCAACGATACTGTACCTCGAAAGAGAAACGGGAAAATTGATACTAGTAAGCATGCTTCAGATGAATTTGTAGAGCCTAATATCTCAAAAAATATTTAAATAAAAAATTCTGATAGCACCGAGAATCCCATGAGTTATTGCAATGAGATATGGGAGCGAAATGAAATAATTATTGATGATAATTTTGCATTCTCGCTTGCTAAATAAATCATTGATGATGATTATGATAGTGAACCACATTCTATAATAGAAAGTCGTCAGAGGCCTGATTGGCATATGTGGGAGGAAGCGATAAAATTTGAATTAGCTTCCCTGAAGAAACGAAATATATTTAGGAAAATTACTCGAACTCCAGACAATATAAAACCCATTGGGTACAAGTGGGTATTTATTCGGAAGAGAAATGAGAAAAATGAGGTTGTGAGATATAAAGCTTGACTCATGGCTCAAGGATTCTCCCAAAGACCTGAGATTGACTATGATGAAACATATTCACATGTGATAGATACTATCACGTTTCGTTTTCTCATCAGTATAGTTGTCCACAAGAATCTGGATCTGCACTTAATGGATGTGGTAACGACATATCTATATGGTTCACTTGATTCTAATATTTATATGAAAATCCCTTATGGATATAAAATACCAAAATCAGACACTCCTCGCAAACTCTACTTGATCAAACTGCAAAGATCGTTGTATGGATTAAAGCAATTTGGTCGCATGTGGTACCATATGTTGAATGAATACCTTTCTAGGGAAGTTTACAAAAACAATCCTATTTGTCCATGCGTTTTTATTAAACGATCAGATACCAGATTTGCTATCATTGTCGTATATGTGGATGAGATAAATTTGATTGGTACCCCTGAAGAATTATCTAATGTTGCTGAATATCTAAAGAAGTTTGAGTTTAAAGATCTCAGGAAAATCAAACTCTGTATTGGTCTTGAACTAGATCATAAATATAACGGAATACTTGTCCACCAATCTGCTTATACCAAAAGATTTCTCAAACGGTTTAATATGGACAATACGCATTCCTTGAGTACCCTTATGGTCGTACGAAGCTTAGATTTAGATACTAATAAAGATCCATTTCGATCAAAGGAGTCCGATGAAGAGATTTTGGGTCCTAAAGTACCTTATATCAATGTTATTGGAGCATTAATGTATTTAACACAATGCACCAGACCAGATATCGCTTTTGTTGTCAATCTACTTGCGCGATACAACTCTGACCAACTCGAAGACACTGGAATGGTATTAAACACATTTTTCGATACCTCAGTGGTACTATAGATTTGGGGTTATTCTACTCCAAAGAATCCACTAACTCTGAATTAGTTGGTTATGCTAATGCTGGATATAGATCTGATCCGCATAAAGCTAGATCACTTACGTATTTTGCTATGATGGTACAACTATATCATGATGATCTACCAAACAAATATTAGTGGCTACTTCTTCTAATCTCTCTGAGATAATTACGCTTCATGAAGCTGGCAAAGAATGTTTTGGTTAAAATCTGTTATATCTCATATTCGAAATAGTTGTCAATTGAAGCCGGTTACAGATACGCTACTATTATTTATGAGGATAATGCAGCGTGTATAGCTCAAGTAAAAGGGGATTATATAAAAGGTGATAAGACCAAGCATATTTCACCAAAGTTTTTCCATACACATGAGCTCCAAAAATGGAGAGGTAGATGTTCAACAGATTCTCTCCTGTCACAATCTTGTTGATTTGTTTACAAAATCCTTGTCTACGTCTACATTTGAGAAACTGGTTTACGACATCAGAATGAAAAGAGTCAATATGGAGCAAGCTTAATGGATCAAGTTATACAACTAATATCCTACATTTCAAGGGGAGCGAATATATTGTGCGTTGTACTCTTTTTCCCTTTTGTCTGATTTTTATCCCATTGGGTTTTTAATGAGGCAGCTGATGCACAAGGTCTGGATTTGAGAATGAACTCTTTTTCCCTTATGTCTGATGCTTTCCTAACAGGATTTTTCCGGCTCAACGTTTTTAAGGAGGCATACTCATCCAGTAGTGAGACATCCAAGAGGATAAAATATGTCACAATTTTAGTGGATGTCTAACCACTCCACTCTACCAAATACACTACTATTTTTACCTAAGTCATTTTAGTATTATATGGTATTATGCCTATAAATAGACATAATCTTGATTGTAAATTGACACACAAGATAAGAGATATATGGAGAAAGAATTCTAAATTATTCTCTCTCTATTATTTATGCTTTGGTAGTTATATAATATCAATATAAAGGCAAAAACTTCTGTCAGATGGTCTAACGGGTCAAAATCCATTAGACGGATCCTAAACCCAAATCTAATGGCATGAACGATGACATTTTTGTAATGTTCTGGGGCCGGTGGCGTTTTTGTAATATCTGGCAGTTTCACAGTATCACTATTTCCCCTAAAAAGTATTACTAATTCCATTTAAAAGTATTAGTAGTTTACGTAGAAAGTATTAGTAGTTTCCCTGTAAAGTATTTAATAGTTCCATGAAAAGTATTAGTTTTCCCCTCAAAAAATATTAGTAGTCCTTCTGAAACGTATTAGTTTTTACCCTCAAAAAATATTAGTAGTCACCCTGAAACGTATTAGTAATTCTCCTGAAAAGTATTAGTCAGAAAAGTATTAGTTTTTCCTATGAAAGATAGTAGTTCCCATGAGAAGCATTATTGTTTTCCCCTTAAAAAGTATTAGTAATTCCACTGAAAAGTATTAGTTGTTCCTCTAAAAACTATTAGTAATCCCCTTGAATAGTTTTTTAGTAATCTTCATGAAAAATATTGATTTTTTTTCACTCAAAAGTATTAGTATTCCCCCTAAAACGTATTAGTATTCGCGTTGAAAAGTATTAGCCTTTCCAATTAAAGGTATTTTAGTAATTCCCAAGAAAAGTATTAGGCTCTATCATAAAAAGTATTAGTAGTTCTCAATAAACGTATTAGATGTCCCCCACAAAAGTATTTAGTAGTCTCCTAAAAAATATTTATTAGCCCCTCTAAAAAATATTAGTTCCCCCTAAAAAGTATTAGTAGTAGTCACAAAATGTATTAATAATTCCCTAAAAAGTATTAGTATTCTCTAATAGCTGCTCTTCTCAAATCGATATTACACTTCAAATTTTTCTTTTTTTTTAATTGATTTCCAGTTATTTGTTTTTGAGAAAATATCGATTTCGGCCGGTTATTGGAAGTGCTCTAATTCACACCCCCAGTTTGGATTTTGATTTGCTGCTCGAAGTTACGAACCGTCCCAGTGTGAGCCCTTATTTTTGCTATTGACGATTTGCTATGGAACTTTTGGTCCAATCTGAAAACCTTTCTTGCAGATTTTACACACAATCTGTTTATAAAAAAGGAAGAAAAAACTATAAAAATATTATTCTTTTCAGCAACTTCATTATAGGGGCGTGCACGGTCCGGTTCGGTCCAGAGATTTAGAAATCTCCAGAACCGTCCCGAAGTTCGGAGATCCCAAAATTAAATCTCTAGAACCGAACCATAAAAAAAATCTTCGTCCCGAACCGTCCCAAAAGTTCGGTACGGTTCGAGATGAAGATTCGGTTCTAATGGGACGGTACGGAACGATTCGGGACGGTTCGGAGAAACGGAGATTCAAATATTTCACAAATAAAATACACAAAAAAGGTGAAAAGAAAAATCAGGGTAAAATTCATTAAACGGTTATACTTTCAATCTTTTTTTAGTGCAATTCCAAATATACATACTAAAACTATTAGTACTATACGAGTTTAAATTTTTGATAATTTACATTTAACTTTTACATAAAATTTCTTTAATTTATATTTAAGTACTAAATTTTTAATATTGTAATTCTAAATCTTTCTTTCATGATATAGACTATAGTACTATACTACATATTAGTTTAATATCAATTTAAATTTTAAATCATTTTTATCTAATTTATAGTTTAAAGTATTGATTTTTCGTTTTGGATTTTAACATAATATGTTTCAGATATTATGTTATTCATATTAGTAGTAAAAGTCTAGAATCTCAACGAATGACAAATTTAGTTGCCTCTATTACACAATAATATTCTATAATCTTGGCATATTGCCATGGGCTCTTGACTTAGAAAAAATATAATTGACTAATAACTTTGATAAACTGATATGAAACAAAAATCTATAATCTCAATGTCTTAATTTCTTGGTGTGACGATTACTCTAGTTTATGTGCAATGTACTAATCATTTAAACTAATTTTAATTCAATTATTTTCTTGATTGGAGGATGTGTCTAGTTATGATCTTTAATAAGTAAAATATCATCAAATAAATATTTTCTACAAATCAAATATAATTTTATAATTTAATTTATTGGGTTCATTTAAATAAATTAATATGATGTAACTATTAATGAATTAAATATATATTCAATTATTCATTTGATATATTGATAAAATATGCCAAATTTGTAATTTGATCATTTTTAGTATTATATAGTATTGAATTTCAAAGGAATGTTTAGTTAATTTAGTATCAAAATATAAATAAGATAAAAATATTATATATGTATTATATAAATATTATTTTAAAATCGGTACTGGTTTCAGATATTCGGTTCGGTACGGTTTGGTATGGTTCAATACGGTTCTCGGTACGGATATTTGAAAAATCTCCAGAACCGTACCATGAAAATTTTTGGTACGGTTCGATTCGGGAAAAGTCAAAAAGTCAACGGATATTTTTGGTTCGGATATCGGTTCGGATTCGGTGATCTCCAAGTCCAGTGCACACCCCTACTTCATTAGATCTTATTTGCAACTGTTCATGTTTGTTCATGTTTTTCCTCTTACCTGGAAAGATTTCGCTTCTTCTTGGCAGTTGGTCTTGGAGTTGTTTATTACGTGAAGAAGATTTACCAAAAACTGTTGAATCTTTCATGGCGGAGGATTTTTCTAAATCGTTAAATATGAAATGGTGTGATAGTTTTCAGGGTTTGCTACAGAGAGAGAAAAGAGAGAGCGAGGGATCAGAGAGAGCTGCATATAATCTAACCCATATGTCCAAGACAGATTGGGTTTCGGATTCATCTGATAGATTAGATCCGTTAGACAATCTAACAGAAGACTTACTCCAATATAAATACTAGTTCTTTTGTTTTCTTAAATTAGTTCATTCTATAACAACAAATACTCCCTTGAGTGAGTCTCTTTAGAAGAATAGAATATGGAAATTGGTTGCAACACCCAAGTGTCAGAAAATTAATGGTTGCAAACGGACAAACGGTAGCCACGATTAGTAATACTGAGAGATTAAGGTAAAAATAAATCATTATTGGACAATTTTTTTTAAAGCTATAATTATTGTACAATTTGGCCCAACACCTTCAGTTCATAAAATATTGTTTAAAATAAAGGATGTACTCAATCGAACAGTCTACAGATATTTGTCAAATCATGAGGAATTTCAGTCAATCACACATACACATCATCATCACAAGGTAGCACGTTTTATGCTTTGAACTTTCAACGTCCTCTTACTTGATGAGAGATGACAAGTAATTACATAAAGAAATGCACTTTTTGGCAATTTTTCAATGTGGGGACTTAGTGATAAAGATTAGATTGGTCCTACAATCCCACATATAATAAATAGTCCAACAAATGAGATGAAAGAAAGGGGCACAAGAAAAAGGTAGGTGTCCTTTGGTGACAAAACAGCAGAGACAAACTGAGACAGCTAAGAATGGTAAAAGAAATCGTTGATTTATGGACCACATTCTTTATTGTGAATTATTATCTTTATAAACATTAAAGAATGCAAAAACTATCTTTAAATTTAGCCTTTTTTTAGCCTTTTATATTTGTAACGAGTCTATTTTGTATTGTTACATATACATTGTTTTAATAGTTCAATAAATTCTATATCATGCATTTAAGAATGTCAACATCTCCCAAGAAACCATCCACGTTGGTGTACTCAGTGGCGTAGCCAAGAAATATTACGGGATGGGTCGATACACGAAATCGGAATGGACCAGATAAAAAACTAAAAGAAAAATCATATAAATTTTAACTATTTTTTTTAAAACAAATTTACCTAGTAATTTTTTAAAAAAAAATTGGGGGCCTGCCCCCCCTCTCTCCGTCACTGGGTGTACTGAATAGAATGGGACGAGAAATCTTCGATTAATTTGGGGGTAGGATCAGTGATGAGGATTCCCTACTTCTCTAAAACTAAGGATAGGACATGGACGATGTTTATATCCATGTCCCCCTTTCCATTACGATTATATAAAATGGGTATTCTTCATTCTCATCCCTATTCTCCGAATATATATATATATATATATATATATATATATATATATATTGTATTTATCTATTATTAATATTAATTCTATTTATATTTTTTTATTTTATTAATTCTAAAAATTAAATCCAAGAAACTTTACAATATTACTTGTTCTCATTCTTTATTTTACAAATTATGGATTTATGTTATCTAATTCTTTTTAAAAAATAGTGATTACAAAAAATTTAAATTTCAAAAAATAATTAAAATATAAAGATAATTGATTTGATTATAAATCATACGATTAAACAATAAACAATAGATTATTATAAATTATAAAAAAATCTCTTTAAATACAAAATATTTGGTTGTGTGAATATGAATTATATCTATTTATAGAACATATTTATCTATAAAAAAAGTAAAAGTTTGAATTTTTTTTTAACTGCCTAATGTTGAATTGTGTTTTTTACTACCCCAATGCTGAATATTTAATAAGTTGTATTTTCAATACAATCAATAATTTCAAATTCCAATATTTTTCTGAGTTTAGAAAGCTGAACAATTGTCAAAATTATTAAAGAAATTAAACAAAAACCATGCTTTATAATTAGCAAACCAATTTTAAGAGAAATTGAAATATGTCAATAAAAAATAAAAAAATATTATTTTTATATATACAGATATATCAAAAATTATTATCAAACAGACAAATTCATATCTAATTCCAAATGTATAACTTTGAAACTTGAATATCAAAATATATTGATAAATATAAAAAATAATTTCTATTAACCTGAAAAATACATTCATATATTAACAATAATTTTTTTATATATAAATTATTATTATGAATATAATTTTATATTAAATAAATCTTAATTTTCTTCTTACATAAATATATAGTGCTATATATGGATGTATGCGATATATAAAATTTGGATAAATATTTTGAGATATTTTCTTCAATTAAAACAAGTAGTTTTTATTTAAATTTAATCAATTTAAATATAATTCTGTATAATTATTAGGAAATAGGCTAAGTCAAAATAACAAATATACATATATTGTAAATAACTAAAATACATGAATATACAAATTCATGTCCAATAGCCCGAATGTATAATTTTTAAAGGCCATTACATATTAAAAAATAATGAATAAATATATATTATATATCTTTTTATTGTATATATGCAATACGAGAGTCAAACTGAAGATCGTAAAAAAAATATTAATTTGATATATTTTGTCAAAAAGGATCAAAAACGAAAAGTTATTAGTTTTTAAAAAAATGATAAATACTATTATATAGTGCACACACAAATTTGGTAAGTTAATTTTACATATATTTTTATTTAGAGAAAGTTGGCTACCAACACGAGTCTTTCCAGCGCGCTTTGTCCTCACTCACGCGCACCCTGAGAGCAGCTTCTCAGGGGGTCACCCATCCCACAATTGTCCTCACTCACGCGCTTTGTCCTCACTCACTCACACTTAACTTCGGAGATTTTATGAGATGAGCACCAGAAAAGAAGATGCATCTTGTTTGTATGAGTAGTACCTATCAAATCTTTTAAGCTCTCCTCAACTGTATAGTCTCATACCTACACAGTCTCAGAATCTCCTCTTATTCGGGTGTGGGATCAGTTCATTCATGTCCCCTCCGCCTTAGAAGCCTGCCAGAGCCGCTCTTGTCCTGTCCGTGCCTTCTTGTACATGCGATCACTCCCGCCTCTTCGGCCCGGCGTCACATGCCCACTCAGCCTTCCGCTTGTTCGTCCCGAACCACACCGTACTAGGAGAGTATCACTTCTTATTTTTACATAGAGTTAGTCTCCTGTCAGACGGTCTAACGAATCTAATCCGTTAGACCGATCCAAATATCCAACCCATCAGCCCACCAACAGCCGCACAACCACTAATACCACATCCACTGGCCGCTGCTAATACATTTTAGGAGAGTTACTAATACTTTTTAGGAGGACTACTAATACTTTTTAGAGAAAAAGTTAATATTTTTAGGGGTGCTACAAAATACTTTTCAGGATGACTACTTATACTTTTTGAGAGAAGAACTAATATTTTTATGGAGAACTACTAATATTTTCTATCAGAAAAACTATTACTTTTCAGGAGGAATACTAAAATACATTTAATCGAAAAATATAATACTTTTAAATAAAATCACTAATACGTTTTAGTAGGACTACTAATACTCTTGATAGAAAAAATAAATATTTTTCATGAGGATTAATAAAAAAAACTGTTCAAGAGAATTATTAATACTTTTCAGCAGTACTACTAATACTTTTTAGAGAAAAAACTAATACTTTTAACAGTACTACGTCACTGCCTAATATTATAAAAATGCCATCGGTCCAGTTATATTGTACCACTCCCAGAATATTATAAAAATACCACCGCGTTCAAAATCACAAAAATGTTACCACCTCTTTATAGTTACAAAAACGCCACTGCCTATTGTTACCGGGTCGAGTTGGGATCCGTCTAATGGAATTTGAACCCGTTACACGGTCTGATAGAAGTTTTTGTCTTTTACATATATTTTTATTACTTTTTATAATAACTGCAAATGGACGGGGAAAAATTCAACACACTATTCTCAGCGATTTCTCTTTATATATATTATGTGTAGATTTGCATTATAACAATTGTTGTGGGCAAAAAAATTATTATTTTATTATTATTATTATTATCATCATATCATTAATTACCCAATATCGTCTATTAATTATTAGGCCACAGATATAACGATTCGGCCTACGCAGTCCATACTTTCTTCGCCCGTGTTAGCGTATCTTGCATTATCCTTGTTATTTGCGTATAGTGGTTGTCCTTGGGGGACTTGAATGCACCTCTGCAGAAAATGCAAACAAGTCCTCAATGACATCCACTATACGCAAAACAACAAGGATGATATAAAAATGGTAACATGCGTGAAGAAAAGCAAGAGATGCAAATCACGGAAAGAAGCGTTAGAAGCCCCACAAAGGTAACAAACGTATCCAAAAAGTTAATCTCACCCAAAACAAGTAAAGTACTCGGTGTTACTCGGAAAAAAACAAGTAAAGTACTCAAGTAAAGTGTTACAAAAGACAAAACAAATCAAGGAACAAACTTCATCTAACACCGAGCATCTCCCAAGATGAGAAGAGGTCACTGGGGAGCTCCAGAAGAACGCCCTCCTCAGCTCCTGTAGGATGCCCAACTCAACTTTGGAAACACGCCTTTGCAGGATCTCCCGGGAGCATGCCCTTGACCACTCCCAGGAGGCTGGGTGCTCTCATTAGCATTAACTCATGCGCTTCAGAACCAATAAAGGAACAAGTTTATCTTCCGGCCCAGAGCTAACTTGCGAAACTCTGGAGACAACTCCAGTTGATCCTTAATCTTACGAAGGCATCGTGAAATAACTCTGCTCGCCAGCTCCCTTGGAACACCAGATTCTTACAAAGTCATATTTCCTAGCAAAATACCTCTTCAAAACGTTGCCAGAAATCTGATTTGCTTTTGGAGCATTGCCCCCAGACCCCACAAGGTGGCGCTGCAACCTGATCAGGCAGGTCGATCGCCATTTTGCAAGCGACAAACATACAGAGACACATTTCCATCAATGAATACTCTACAGACGAATAGCAAAGAATGTGCTAACATATTCAGGGGAAAAATAAGAAAACACATCATTCCAAATAGAACATATCTCTGGGCCTCGCAGAGGCAACAAATATCTCAAGTACAAATTATCATACATCCAAACACAAACCTTGAATAGACGGGCTGTAGAAGAAACTAATCCAGCTACGTGAAGCAGTACAATTCTCAAGTCTGGGGGTTTCATCATCATCATCATCTTCTTTGTCATATCCTCTGGAAGCATTATCCAGAATGTCGTGCCAGACATCTATCTCGCCCTCATCACCACTTGAGACTCTAGAGTCCAATGAATGCACTTGCTCTCTGGAATTCTTCCCACTGGTTAATTCCACTATCTGGCTCTTACGCATGCTCATAGTGTAGTACCCGAGAAATTGGGGAAAATAGAAATTAAGGCTTGATTGTTTAATAATTAGAAATTTTTAAATTTTGGGGAAATCTGAAAATTTTATTATATTTGGGCCTAATATATTAATTTTAGACTTTATTTTATATATTGGCCCACTAGAGATAATCTTAAACCCATTACCAAGTCCAAGCCCATGTCATCTATCCAAATAGGGTAGCACCAATAAAATATAAATTATATTAATAATCTCTAATTAATAATTTTATAACAGTCAAATTAACTTATAACAAATCCCAACAAATCAGTTTTTATATCCCTATTAATCAGTATTTTTTTAGTCACTAATCTAATATTATAATTAGCTACTAATTGACAACAATTATATTATAAAGAATTTTCAAATATGTCAGTTTTGTTAAATGTAAAACAAAATGATTAATAATCTATCAAATCCTAAAAAAAAGGTTCAACTTAATTAAAATTCTAAAAAAAAAACTAAAAACGAAAATGGAGGAGGCTTCAATTAGCAAGTTGACATTTTAAGAATTTAATGTTAGTATAATTTCAAAGATAATAATACCAACCAATAAGCAATTTTAATTAAAATTTGATTCTAAACGTCAAAAGATAAAATAAAATAAATCCTCGGCTTGATTTGTCAAAATTTTCAGCAAATTGAATATTAAATACCCTAAAATCCTCCAAAAAAAACACATCTTAATCACACTATATAAATTCATATCCTTCATAATAATCAACAACTCATCAAATTAAAATTTATTCTAAGGTAGGATCAAATACCTATTTTCTTTTCTAAAATTTATTCTAAGGTAGCAAGCTTATGAAACCCACCAACACACCACCATCGTTAGTGATGGAGAAATCCGAACAAAGAGAGAGAGAAGAAGAGCGATTGTGGTCGACTCCTTCAAGAAACTCACCTGGCCGCCACACCACTCATCACCGTTATTCCCGGTGAGTGTGTGTGCATGTGTTGGTGTGTGAAAGGGGCTAAGGAGAAGAAGAAAAAGGGTGGGTGGGGAAGGGGGGGGGGTAAGGACTTCAAGAAACAAAATGAGTTTAATGTGGAAGAGGGAAAAAGATACGAGAAAATGGAAGAAAAAAAAAGTAAAGAAAGAAGAAAGAAAAAAAGAAAGAAAGAAAGAAGAGAGATGGGTGAAATGGGTAGAGTAATTTTGGGAAGTTACGGAAAAGAAAAGAAAGAAAAAAGAAGAGGGGGGGGAAGGGGTGGGGGGAGGCGTGGGGTTGGGGTGAGGGGATAGAGAGAGAAATGTGGGTTTAACCTTGAGTTTAGAAAATTGATCCAAATCCTAATTTTTACCCAATTAATCTCTAGCTTTTAAATTTCAATTCCTATCATATATATATATATATATATATATATATATATAGTTTTATATAAAAATTATAAAACATTAATTCTAATTTGTAGGCAACAAGAATTTTCGGGCATAGAAACTTGCACTCTTCGTCATACTCTACTCTATGCTACTTCTTCGAGGTAGGGTTTTTTCAAAATTTTGCTTTTATTTGTCCTTGTTAAATGTCCTTTATATGTTGCTTGATAATGTTGCTTCTATGTGCTATGTGTCTATAGTCGTGTGGGACCATACAGAGGTCCGGGGTATAAAAGTTCCCTCCGGTGAAATCCCGGCAGTGCGGGTCATGTTTCAATGTCGTAGCTACAGTTAAAATTTCAAATTTTAAGCATGTTATTTTGTGATGTGTATTGTGTATTTAGCTAGGACAAATTTGCCTCTACTGAGCCGTTGAATGCTCACCCCAAAAATATACTTCTATTTCAGATGAATAATGGATTTGGCAAGATACGTGGAGGCGGTGACCCGAACAATAATAATTAGAATAATAAACTTTATTTCTTTTCTTCTTTTTTTATATTTTTCTCTGTTTGATATTTCTAATGTTTAGAGTTAAAAATTTGATTATTGAATAATTCTTTGAATTATTAACTAATAGTTTTTATATTATCATTTTAAATGGTAAATGATCTTTGGAATACTTGAAAAATCACGTTTTAATATAAATCGCACTATCACTTTATAAATCGTGTTTTATTTTAAAAATTGTGAAAATGGGATGTTACGTAAGTGATATCAGAGTGGGTCGACTTTTCTATAGACTCGTTAAAAAAATTCTACTTTAAAATTTAGAATAAATATATATAAATTGGGTTTCCTACCTCCGCATGTTACGGCAACTCCAATCAAGGTACATATTCTTAGAAATGATTACATGATGAACTATCAATTCAATCTAGTAAAACATGAATCATAGTTTGTAATTCTCTTATGTTATTATTATTTTTTTTGTCACAATAATTATTGACTATTTTGCTAAAAAAGTTGACGACATTGTCATCCCCTTTAACAATAATATATTTGGTATAAACCCGTCACCATAAACAATTAGTAAAATATGTGACACCAAATAAAGATGTCATAATATTCATTTGATGACTAAACTACTGACATACATGTATGAAGAATATCAAAAGTATTAGCTTAGCACAATTCTTATCACTACTATAATTGTAATATTATAAAAAAAAAACCGAGTTAAGGAAAAAGATTGTCATTAGTTTCTTCCTCTCATTTTCTTTTCAAGCAGCTTCCTGTTTTTTTCAAATATATATTTTTTTTTGACACCCCAGTTTCAGGAAATATTACTAGACATAGGACAACCATTTTCAAGAAAATTAAAAAGGAAAAAAAGGGGGGTTCTTGTTTGAAATTCTTGATTGTGCGTTCTATCTTCATTTTGGTGGATATTTCTTTTTCCACCCTCATTGTTCATTATTCCTCAACAATCCAACAATCACCTCTCTTTCCAACAACATCAAACTGCCATTTCTAAAAAAAAATCCCACGAAAAGTATACACATTTGAGCAAATGAGCTAGAAAACACACTATAATTTTTTTTTCCTACTGGAACGTTACATACAGTAGATGACAATTAAAAAACAAATAAACATTTTTTTACCAACTAATACTCTTTTTCACTATGTTGTGGAAAATTTTTAATGATGAAATTATTTTAGTCTTTTAAATATTCCGACTGCAAATATTATCTCTTATGTTATAAATATAATGTATATTTTGTAATTTTATAAATGAACATATATGACTTATAATATTAAAATTGTAGATCGCTAAAAGATACAGGAGCACCGCTAGAAAATCTATTATAAATTGGCCACATGACCACTCGACTTTTAGACTGGACCGATATTTCTAATATAGAAAGAATGATACCGATAACATGGGGACTTTCATTGTAACAATGCACCAGGAATGGCTTCGGATCAAAGTCCACTTGGGGGCACCAAATGACTATGTTGTGGCTCGTAGGGCAATTGATAAGCTGCCAGACTTGTGGAAAGTTAAGGGTGAATGAGTATTGGCATAACTGATAACATATGACAATAACCGTAAGGAGGCCAAACTTGATTATGGCGGGTTCACAACCTTAATGTTCAACAAGTGGGTTACCCACGTGGCCATAGAGGCTTTGCAGCCTGTGGTGGCGCCTGTGGGGGAACCTGTGAGGGCACCCGTGGATAGGGGTGGCCACGGTTCTGGAACTGCCGGTTTTAGTTCCAAAACTGCCGGAAGAACTGGAACCAGAACCGTTGCCTCACAGTTCTGGTTCCAAAATCAGAACCGATGGTTCCGGTCCGATTCGAACCCGGTTCCTCCATGGTTCCGGTTCTGATTTTAACCGGAACCATTTGTTTATCTTTTGATAATTTTTTGATTTCTTAAAATACTTTATCAATTTCAGTTAAAAAAAGGAAAATAAAGAAAAAGACTTGGACTTAATATTCAATAAAGTTTTATACTTAATAATATTAAACTATCTATATATACTATTAGAGTATAGAACAATCAAAGTTTACGTAGTTCACTTACAACATTTAGTCTAAAACATGTCTCATGTAGTTACGAAAATAAAACATCATAATAAATATTTAACATTTCTTCTAGCATGTATTTACCAAAACAAGATTGTTGGTTTGAACCTTAACAAAATGGTTCCATCACGGTTCCACCTACAGTTCTAACCGACGGTTAAAACTACCGGTTCCATGGTTTTTAAGACCTAGAAATTGGAACCGAAACTGGCCTCCACAGTTCCGGTTCTGGTTTTGGAACCGTTGACCACAGTTACAGTTTAGGAACCATTGACCACGATTTTGGTTACGGTTTGGAACCCGGTTTCGGTTCCATTTGGCCACGATGATCACCACGATGTGGCATAGATTTAAATAAAACCTCATATATTCCCTTACTTATTAAATAAAGAATGCATGATAAATTAATAAAAATATTATATTATTATTACATTGGTGTTGTATGATTGTTTTACTTTAGTGATTTGATGAATTAATTAAGAATCCGACAAATAGGTTTAAAACATATATTAGAGAGAACCAAACAATAAGATGGAATCAATGCACACTTATTGGTTATCTTTTACCTTATATCTTTGTGAATTAGACTTATGGTTATCTTTCAATTAAACTTATGGGTTACACGCCTTATGTTAAGACTTAAATCCTATATAGAATTACTAAGATGATTTATTTCATGATTTTAGATGGCACCAGAATGTGTTAACCGGAACCAAAACTAGGCCGCAACTGGTGAAGAGACACCCGCTTGAAATGCCCCAATTCAAGGCAATACGGGAGATTTGGAAACTATAGTAGCCAACCTCGCCACTGTAGTGCAAGGCCTGACTCAACACAATGTGGCAAACGCTCAGAATGGCCAAAACCATCGTGCTTCTATCGACACTACCTCACAAATGGTGGAGCAATTTCGGTGCTACAGGCCGCCAGTGCTTACGGGATGTGAGGACCCAGTGGCTGTGGAAGAATGGATTGGTGATCAGAGTCAATGTTTGACTTGATAGCTTGCTCAGAAGCACACAGAGTTTCGTGTGCAATCTTCCAACTGAAGCAGGATGTAAAACATTGGTGGGACCTACATCGACGCACAATCATTAATGAAGGGAGAAATGCGCTAACATGGAGGGATTTCAAAGAGCTGGTCGCACGCCAATTTTTCCCACAGGATCATAGAAACAAAAAGGCAAAAGAGATCATTAGCCTCGTATAAGGGAATATGTCGGTGCTTGATTATGAGCGGAAATTCAACCAGCTGTCACGTTACGCAACACACTTGGTCAACACTGATCAAATGAAGGCTGAGAGATTCATGGAAGGACTTCGCCCGGAGTTAAGTGGGTTAGTTAGTGTCCTTGGAGATGTTACATATGCACAGGCAGTAGATCGAGTTCGAATGGTTGCGGTAAACATGAACCTAGAAGAAAACCCATGCAAAGTAAACGAGGCACCTAAGAGAAAGTGGGATGGGCCAACTCACAATAGTGGTAAGAATAAAAATAAGTTGGCTAAGGCTGGAGGAGATCCTGCTCAACCACCTCCACAAGAGAAACCCAATGCCAGTGTGTGGTAAGAGCCACTATGGAGAATGCCTCTATACGAAAAGAGTTTGCTACCAGTGTAAGACACCAGGGCATGCCGCAAGAGACTGAACGAAGTACAACGGTGCAGGATTGGGTCAAAAGGCGACTGGGGGAAATGCGAGGATGTACGCTATGACCCAACGAGAGGCGGATAATGTAGCAGGTACAATGTCTGGTATGCTGCCAGTATGTAATATACATGTTTTTGCTCTTTTTGACACTGGTGCCACACACTCTTTTATATCTGCCAAATTTCATACTATAATTGGGCAAATAAAAGAACATGTAGATGAACCTCTTGAGATTAGCTTACCGTCTGGAAAGACGATAATTACAGACTCGAATGTTAAGAATGTAGGTGTGAACATAGGAGGAATGGATTTTAATGCTGATTTGTATATACTTGATATGAATGACTTTGATGTAATTTTAGGTATGGACTGGCTTAGCCGACATCAGGCAAGTATTAAGTGTAAAGAGAGGGAGATAACTCACAAGTTACCAGGGGATGGGGAAATAAAGTACTACGAGGCAAGTACTAGAAATGTACCTCGGACAATATAAGCGATGAAAGCAATGAAATTATTGAAGAAGGATAATTGCCAAGGGTATTTGGTAAACATAGTCGGAACCCCGACATCTTAATTAACACCAGCAGATGTGCCGATCGTGAGAGAATTCCTGGATGTGTTTCCAGAGGATCCACCAGGAATTCCACCAGATCGTCAAGTGGAGTTTATGATAGACTTGGAACCCGGGGCGGCACCAATCTCCAAGGCACCATACAGAATGGCGTCGAAGGAGTTACATGAACTAAAAATGCAAATACAAGAGTAATTAGATTTACAGTTCATCCGACCAAGTGTATCTCCTTGGAGAGCTCCAGTACTATTTGTGAAGAAAAAGGATGGGACTTTAAGAATGTTTATCAATTACAGGGAGCTGAATCGACTCACGATAAAGAATAAGTACCCATTACCTAAGATCGAAGACTTATTCGATCAACTAAGGGGTGCAGGCATATTTTTCTAAGATCGATCTTAGATCCATATATCACTAGTTGAAAATTAAGGAGAGTGATATCCCCAAAACAATATTTAGAACTCGTTATGGACACTACGAGAATGCCTTTTGGGTTAAGCAATGCACCAGCAGTGTTTATGGACTTGATGAATAGGGTGTTTCACCCATACTTGGATAAATTCATCATTGTCTTTTATGATGACATACTTATATATTCGAAAAATGAGAATGAACACGAAGAGCATTTGAGAATAGCCTTCGAAGTACTTCGCAAAAAGAAGTTGTATGCGAAGTTCAGTAAGTGCAAATTCTGGATAGACCGAGCAATTTTCCTCGGACATGTGGTAACTGCGCATGGAATTGAGGTTGACCCCGATAAGGTTGAAGATGTAAATGAGTGGAAAGCACCCGCAAATGCAAGTGAAGTTCGTAGTTTTCTTGGTTTGGCGGTCTATTACCGAAGATTCATTGAGGGATTTTCTAAAATAGTTGGACCCATGACCCAATTGAAAAGAAAAGGAGAGATATTCATTTGGAGAGAGAAATGCGAGGCAAACTTTCAGGAATTGAAACAAAGACTAACCTCTGTACCTGTATTGACAATACCCGACCCTACAAAGGGATTTGTTATTTACAGTGATGCGTCAAAACTAGGCCTTGGGTGTGTTTTGATGCAACATGACAAGATAGTTGCTTGTGCCTCGAGGCAATTGAAGCCACATAAGCTGAATTACCCTACCCATGACTTGGAGATAGCCGCAGTAGTACATGCACTAAAGATTTGGCGACACTACTTGTATGGAAGTAAATGTGAGATATACACGGACCATAAAAGTCTAAAGTATCTCTTCACACAAAAAAGAGTTGAATATGAGGCAGAGAAGGTGGTTGGAGTTAGTGAAAGACTACGATTGCACTATCAATTATCATCCAGGTAAAGCTAACGTGGTAGCGGATGCTCTAAGCCGAAAAACTAAGAACGAATTATCCTGTTTGCTAACAAAGCAAGAGGAATTGGTGAAGAGTTCACCAAGATGAATATTGAGATCGTGACTCCGCCAAGAAGTACAAAGGCGATGTTAACACTGGTAGTGCGACCCATGTTGCGAGATAGAATCAAAGAGACTCAACCACGAGATATAGTCCTGAATAAAATGAAGAAACGGATTCAGGAAGGAAGCATTAATGGTTTTGAGATGACGACTGACGGCATGTTAGCATACAAAGGGAGATTATGTGTGCCTAAGAATGAAGAACTTAAAGATAAATTCTTGAGGAAACTCATAGTACGCCATATATGGCTTACCCGTACGAAGATGTACCAAGACTTGAAAGAAGTCTTCTGGTGGAGAAGCATGAAAAGAGACATCAGATCATTTATAGCGAGATGTTTGATGCATCAGCAAGTCAAAACTGAACATCAAAGACCATCAGGTTTGCTAAAAATGCTTGAAATCCTAGAGTGGAAATGGGAACATATAACAATGGATTTCGTAGTTGGGTTGCCTCTATCGGTCAAGAAGAATAATGTTGTGTGGGTTATAGTTGACCGAGTAACAAAATCAACACATTTTCTGTAAGTGAAAATGATGCTAAAAATGGACCAATATGCAAGGATATACATATAGGCAAATTGTACGGTTGCACGGGTCCCTATAATGATAGTGCCAGACAGAGACCCCTGTTTCACTTCAAAATTTTGGAAAAGTTTACAAACAGCCTTGGGAACGAAGTTAAGCTTTAGTACAACTTATCACCCAAAGACAAATGGACAGTCGGAAAGAACAATACAAACCCTAGAAGACATACTGAGGGCATGCGTGCTCGATTCTAGTGAAAATTGGGAGTTAATATTGTCTTTGGTGGAGTTCGCTTACAATAATAGTTATCAAGCGACCATTAAAATGGCTCTGTTCGAGGCATTGTACGGGAGAAAGTGTAGGTCACCCTTGTATTGGATCAAAGTGGGTGAGAAGAAAATTTTGGGACCAGAGTTAGTCGAACAGACAGTTGAGAAAATTGAGAAAGTTCGGGACCGAATGAAGGTATCATAAAGCAGACATAAATCTTACGCGGACCAACAGAGGAAGGATCTATAGTTTGATGTGGGAGAAAAAGTATTCTTGAAAGTGGCACCTATGAGGGGTGTTTTTTGTTTTGGTGAAAAGGGAGAATTAAAGCCAAGATACATTGGCCCGTGCAAAATTCTGTGACGAATCGGTGAACTAGCATACCAATTGGCATTACCGCCGAAGTTGTCATCCATTCACAATGTATTCCATGTATCAATGCTCAGGAAATATGTATATGACCTAAGTCATATTATCAATTATTCGGAATTAGAAATCAGGGACAATTTGATTTACGAAAAAGCACCTGAGGTTATCTTAGAACGAAAAATACACAAATTAAGAAATAAAGACGTGGCCCTAATCAAAATCCAATGGAAACGACACGATAAGAACGAAGCCACATGGGAACGAGAAGAAGATGTTCGAGCTAAGTACCCTGATTTCCTTAATTTTGGTAAGTATTCGAATTTCGAGAACGAAATTAACTTTTAGGGGAATAAGATGTAATAACCGAGAAAGTGGGGGGAAATAGAAATTAGGGCTTGATTGTTTAATAATTAGGGATTTTAAAATTTTGGGGAAATCTGAAAATTTTATTATATTTGGGCCTAATATATTAGTTTTAGACTTTATTTTATATATTGGCCCACTAGAGATAATCTTAAACCCATTACCAAGGCCAAGCCCATGTCCTCTATCCAAATATGGTAGCACCAATAAAATATAAATTATCCTAATAATCTCTAATTAATATTTTATAACAGTCAAATTAATTTATAATAAATTCCAACAAATCAGTTTTTATATCGCTATTAATCAACATTTTTTTAGTCAACTAATCTAATATTATAATTAGGTACTAATTGATAGCAATTACCATACAAAGAATTTTCAAATATGTCAGTTTTGTTAAATGTAAAAACAAAAAGATTAATAATATAGCAAATCCTTAAAAAAAAGTTCAACTTAATTAAAATTCTAAAAAAAAACTGAAAACGAAAATGGGGGGAGGCTTCAATTAGCAAGTTGACATTTTAATAATTTAATGTTAGCATAATTTCAGCATAATCATACAAACCAATAAGCATTTTGAATTAAAATTTCAGATTCTAAACGTCAAGAAGATAAAATAAAATAAAATCCTCAGTTTGATTTGTGAAAATTTTCAGCAAATGGAATATTAAATACCCTAAAATCCTCCTCCTACCAAAAACATTCACACCTTAATCACACTATATAAATGCATATCCTTCATAATAATCAACAACCCATCAAATTCTGAAATTTATTCTAAGGTACGATCAAATACCTATTTTTTTCTGAAATTTATTATAATTTAGCAAGCTTATTGAAACCCACCACCGCACCACCACCGTTAGTGACGGAGAAATCCGGACAGAGAGAGAGAAGCAGAGCTAGTTGTGGTTGATTACTTGCAAACTCACTGGCGGCCGTCACACCACTCTCACCTTTATTCCCCCCGAGTGTGTGTGCGTGTGTTGTGTGTGAAAGGGCTAAGAAGAAGAAGAAAAAATGGGGGGTGGGGAGGGGGGCGTGGGGTAAGGATTTGAGGAAACAAAATGAGTGTAATGGGGGGAGGGAAAAGAGATACAGAAAATGGAAGGGAAAAAAATAGTAAAGAAAGAAGAAAGAAAACAGAAGAAAGAAAGAAGAGATAGATTGGTGAAATGGGTAGGGCTGAGAAGTTACGGGAAAAAAAATAAAGAAGAAAGAAGTGGTGGGGCTGGGGGAAAGGTCAGGGGAAGGCGTGGGGTTGAGGTGAGGGGATAGGGAGAGAAATGTGGGTTTAACCTTGGGTTTAGGAAATTGATCCAAATCCTAATTTTTACCCAATTAATCTATAGCCCTTAAATTTCAATTCCTATTATATATATATATATATATATATAATTATATAAAAATTATAAAACATTAATATTATTTTAAATTTAATTTGTAGGCAACAAAAATTTTCGGGCATAGAAACTTGCACTCTTTGTCACACTCTACTCTACGCTACTTCTTCGAAGTAGGGTTTTTTCTAAATTCCGCTTTTATTTGTCCTTGTTAAATGCCTTTTATATGTTGCTTGATAATATTGCTTCTACGTGCTACATGTCTATAGTCGTGTGGGACCATACAGAAGTTCGGGGTATAAAAGTTCACTCCGGTGAAATCCCAGCAGTGCGAGCCATGTTTCAATGTCATAACTATAGTTAAATTTTCAAATTTTAAGCATGTTATTTTGTGATGTGTATTGTGTATTTAGCTTGGACAATTTGCCCCTACTGAGCCGTTGAATGCTCACCCCAAAAATATACTTCTATTTCAGATGAATGATGGAGTTGACGGGACACGTGGAGGCAGTGACCCAAACAATAATAATTAGAATAAAGAACTTTATTTCTTTTCTTCTTTTTTTATATTTTTCTCTGTTGGATATTTCTAATGTTTAGAGTTAAAAATTTGATTATTGAATAATTCTTGGAATTATTAACTAATAGTTTTTATATTATCATTTTAAATGGTAAATGATCTTTGGAATACTTGGAAAATCATGTTTTAATATAAATCGCACTATCACTTTATAAATTATGTTTTATTTTTAAAAATTGTGAAAATGGGATGTTACACATATAGTTCATCAACTCACTCGCATTATATCTACTACTCAAGCCAAGATGGGTTTACTCCACCAAGTTACTCATTGACCTGGGAAAAAGCTATCATATCCCAAGAGCAATATTCTCACAAACAGTCAACTATGCATTATCCGGAAGGTAAGTCCAATAAGAGATGGTTACACGCCATTCATAGACTCTCCAAGACTAAGTCTCGTAATGGCTACGTGTTGTCCAGAGCACTCATCAAGTACAAATTTCCACAAGAAGTGATTTCACGCCACCCCAGGCAAGTGGGTGCCCTTCTCAGCTCCGGGGCAAGTGGGCGCCCTTCCTCACCAAATGGTGCTCCCCATTCTTAACTTGCCGGTGAAATCTCCACCAAGTAAGCTCATAAGAAGTCTAAAAGTGGCAAAATACCAAAAAGAATAGAAGAAACAGTTTAAAGAAAAACTAAGTCCCTTGGGGAATTTCAACTCTCAAGTCCCATGAGGACCACTCACTCACAATAAGTATGTTACCTTTCAGAAGGGCCAAGTCCCATGTGGACTCATCCCATGCAAGAAACTCAATTCCTTGGCTCCTGCGAGCTCCCACGCTCCGTATATCTCTCGCGTTCTGGGAACTTCCCGAACTTCGCTCATTCTGGAACTCCCGCCTTACAGAGATTTTTTTCCTTGGAGGTTCTATGATTCCTTTCCTTTGAGCAATGATTAATACTTGATTGCGAGTGCATTCAAGGAGTAAAGCTCGCCTCGTATTCCCTTCTTCTACCTTTTTTTCTCGTCGCCTCCTCTAGGGGGTGTCATCATCTTTTCAAAATTAGTTATAGATCGTGTAAAAGATGTTTTTCCAAGTATTCACTATGAACTCATTTGCAACTAATATCAACAAATATTGATTGAGACTTTTGGTTCTTTGTGGATTCTGAGACAGATAATTCATATGTTATACTGTGTCTGGGATTCCACCGAGCACATTACCCATTTTCGGCGATTTGATGTCTATCTTTTAATTTTATTAACAATAAAAATATAAATTGACCATAAGTTACTAAAATATCTTTGCTTGCAAACAAGATTTTTTAAATAAAATAAATTAAAAGATGAGAGATAAATAGAATTCACAATTTGAAATTGTGTATTTTGGGTGCATTTTCAAAAAAATTAAAACATTGAACCACTATTTATATTTTTTTGTCATTGCTTTGAAAAAATAAATATATAAACAATGAGAAATTATTATTGCATTATAAAAGGAGTCCCAACATATTTTGCAATTTTACTTAAAAAATTACGTACTACCCGTTCAGGAACGGGTCGGAACAATGCCGACCTTTAACCCTACCCTCTATAGGACAACTCCAGGCCCACTTCAACCGCCATTTTTGGGCCGGTTCCGACCACTTCATTTTTCTTTTTTTGCAGACATGATTTAAAGTTAAATGTGTTGCGTCAATTGTCAAGGTATTCTCCTAAATCCTAATCCTAAAATTAAAATTGATAAGCAAGTCAAGTTTTGATGAAATATAATAACAACTTGTCTGGGATAATGGAAAAGGCCTGATTATGCCCACTTGTCAGGAGTAGTCCATTGTTTGGGATCTTGAATTCCAACCCGAGACTAATCACCGGTTGATGCGTGTAAAATATACGCGCATTCAAGGGCTTATTTTGCTACATTATTGAGGCATTTGCATGTAAATTCACCGTATTTTACTTGGTTTCCTTATAAGGGAATGATACTGCGTATTCTTTTAACTTTTTACAAGAAACATAGCTTAAATGGAAAGATGTCAGTTGGAAGGCCCGAACACAGTCGACAAGTGCAAAGAGAAGATCAAAAAGACGAAGAAAACAGAAGAAAACAAGTCACACGGTCGGCCCGTGTACGGTGACACAACCGTGTGAGGACCGTGTGAAGCTGCACAACCGTGTGAAGTGTTCGGGAGAAAAATAGAGACAGAAACATGTTACACGGTCCGCCCGTGTGAGACCACACGACCGTGTGGGGTGGCCGTGTGAAACCACACGGCCCGTGTGATCTGTCTGCGTCCAATTTTGAGTCCTTTTCCCGGTCAGAACTCTACAAGTGATCTCTCCAAGCACCTATATAAAGGGAACCAAGGCCTTGCACCAAAATACAAGTCTTTACATCTGAAAATATACTACAATACACATGATTACACAAATCAAAGATCTTCTGAGAAAGGAGGGCTAGGTTACGAAGAACACCACAAGGCCTTTCACATGTACGAAAGCACAAGAGTTTCGAAGGCTTGGAAGGAGGATCTATCCTGACAAGAAGAGGTTTTCTTTCTTAGTTTAGATCTCGTGGTTGTACTTAAACGATGTCACAATGTTGATTTCAAGTTTGTCTATGAATTTTTTTATCAATGTTTGACTAATCTTTCGGATCCCAGGGCATAATCAAAACTGTGGAGTCGTATTAAATCTTGATTAATTATTTTCTTAATAGATTTATGTATTCTATTTTATGAATTCGAGTGCTTATTTTTAATTGCTGATTATTTGCCAATAATTTGCATGTCATATTTGTTAGTGCAAAATTTGGAAGATGAGTTCTAATAATAACGGAAATCCAGACATAAACGGGTGTAACAAGCCGGGAGACCTACAACTATTTGTGGGGAGTCATTCAACTCAAAGATCTTTTGGGAGTTAATAATAGTTGTAACGTATCGGGAGATCTACAATTGTTATTAATCTACTGTTTATATGCCACTCGGGAGGGGAAATAGACTAATTTAGGAATTGAACCCATAGAAACACATGAATTGGTTTTGAAACATTGATTGGATTTAATATTAAAGAAGCATGTTGAGATTATGTGCCTAGGGTTGCTTTCGTATTTGTTGAAAAGACTTGTGGAGTTCGGGTTTTTACAAATTTAATTATTTTATTTTTATTTTTTTATAAATTTCTTGATTTTCAGTTGCTTCAATAAATTTGGAACAGGATGTTATTATAGCCTAAGTGTTTTATATTCAATCCCTGAGGAATACGACCTTGTGTGCTATTACTCAATAAACTATATTGTACACTTGCAGTATAGAGATCCAAATATTTTGGGTGAACACCGGCTCATGATTGAATCCATCATATGTTTGATTATTAGTCACATTCCCCCCGGTATTATATAATCCGGCGGATAGGCTTTTTTCCTGCAAAAGGTAATTTATCTATTTTGCCCCTGAAACCAAAATTCTTGGCTGAGAAAAGTAAAAAAACTACACCTATTTATTTGCACTTTGATTCTGAATGTCGATAGGGTAATGTCGAAACCAGAGGATTAATTGCATCTCTGAAATGCTTTCTCGAAACTGGCACGGCGTATGACAATCCACTATCAGACTTAATCGCTGCGCTTTTTGCCAGAACAATTTCTGTTATATGGGAAGTGGGAACCACGATTTCATATCTATTGGGGTGCCCAACACGATTCCAACGCCTTCAATACTATTCATCGTCAATATCTGCATTACGATTTATTCCAAGCCAACTAAGTGGGTGGCCACCCACTTGGGTCATGACCCTTGGATCAAACACACACCCAAATGGGTGGCCATCCACTTGGGTGGCATAGAATTTACTCTGCATTACTTAATCCAAGAAAAAATAGAAACCATGAAAAACTGAACCTAGTTATTGTGCGTCTCTACTTGTATTATATATATATATATGAAAATTGTGTTGTTGTGACTCAGTATCAGTTTCTGAAGAGAATAAGAAAAAGCAATCATAAAAGTAAAACAAAAGAGAAAATTGCTAAAGCAGCAGAATTTGTGTCTTGATGACACTACTAGCTCTAAAAAATTTAATTTCTCACAGGTACATTCAAGAAAACTGATGAAACATTTTCTGATGATACCAAAACCGACAGAATACTAAAGCCGACTGCACCACCGAACCGAAGCGACCACCAAAGCCGACCAGATCCCAACCAAAGGCATTTCAAAGGGTGAAAAGCCCTCCATGAAGTCAACGACAACCGAGCTGGAATTCTAGTGGCAGACTAAGCTGCCACCTGGCAAAACAACAATGGGACAAGTCAACAAACACTTTCCACCACATGGCAGTCATGCAACTCATGCACAACAAGAAGAAGACAAGTGTCCCACTAATATTATAGATGTAATGATTGCTAAGCTATTAAATATAATAGTATAAATAGTACTCATTTATGAGGAAAATGACAATAGGAAACTCATATATAAACTTATAAGTTCAAACTCTGCCAAGCCAGAGACCGACCAGAGTACTTCAACTTGGTTATTCAATAAAAAGACATTTCACAGCCACTTATTATATTTCAAGTCAGCATATTTGTATTTTATTTGTTATTAAACGAATCCAAGCATCAACAAATTGGCGCTAGAAGGAGGGCCCATTTGGTCCGATTATATTTTTGAAGAAAGTTCCAGCAAGGATAATCAGAATCCACCCCTACCAAAACCGGGAGCGCAACATTGCTACCCACGAAACAACTTTTCACCAATCCAGAGTTTCTTCAAAGGATGGCTCAATTGGTGACACAAGCATTGGGAGCTCCCAAGCCCAAATCTAGGCACATGCCCCTCCTCCACATGTGAATGTTGTGCAAAACGTACCACCAGAGATTAGTGAACAAGATGTTTGATAATCTCGGCCTAGCTCTAAGCACATTACTTAACAAACTATATCTTATTAATCTCGGTCTAGCTCCAAGCTCAACACATCTTATTAATATCGATCTAGCTCCAAGCTCATTGCATCTTATTAATATCGGTCTAGCTCCGATCTCATCGCATCTTGTCAATTTGGGTTATCGAGTCGTGTTCGTGTTTAACTTCGGGTCAATTTCGGGTTATCTTCAAAATACATCAAAAATTAAATAAAATTCAAGATATTATATTTTTAGACAAATTGGTAATTTCGTGTCAGATTCGTGTAAGTCGTGTTCGGGTTCGGGTTTTTCGTGTTCGAGTTTCTCTCAGTAAGTTCAGGTCGGGTTTGTATCGTATTATCGTGTCGTGTCAGAGATCGCCACCCCTACATAGAATGTTGAAAATTAATTGTATTGCCATTTGGGTATTTTTCTCATTTCATTCTTTTATCCTACACAATCAACATTCTCAAACATATTATTATTACAATATTTATAAAAATATATATCACAATCCAACATCCCAAACACATTATTATTTTATATTAAATTATTAATAAACAGTGAAATCCTATCCAATTTTAACAATCATATCAACATTGGCAAACGAGGCCTAAGTATTGTAGATATAGGAAGGAATAACAGTCAATAATTTTTAATGTAAATTTTGAAATAAAAGAATTGGTAAAATTTAAAGTAAAAGTTGTACCATTTTAGTGCACGCAGAAAGCTAAGCATAGAGTTTATTGTTGGAAAATGGAAACCGGCTAAGCAATTTCCGAAGATTAAAGAATTTTATCCCGCATGATCTTGCTAATTTTCCAATTTCATTTCCATAAACAATGCAATCTTATCAAATCCTATCCAATTTTAACAATCATATCAACATTGGCAAACGAGGCCTAAGTATTGTAGATAGGATAGGAATGAATAACAGTCAATAATTTTTAAGTGGAAATGTGTCAAATTGTCCATTTCCAACTTGAAAAGATTAAAAATAGCCAATTTTTTCAAACACATCTTTTTTAGCCATTTTGGGGTGTGAAATGACATTCATACCCTTTAAGCATATTACACTAGGTCTTATACCTCTCTTTCTCCTTTTCACTTTTACTTTCACTTTCTCTCTCTCAACAATATTCAAATTTCAAAGACAAAATTTTTCCGGTGAATTTCCTAACCCCATTTTCCCGATCGGAATCTCGAAATAATGTAAGTATTTTGTTCTCTATCTCATTCTTTATTCATTTCACTATCGTATTTAGTTTGAGGCTGGGTGTAGAATAGATCTGAAAACCATAGACATGAAAAAAAACTAGTTCAAAATAAGCTCGAACAATAGCCTGCAAATGTAACTCGATTCGAGTTACATCTGTAACTCGATAACTCGAATCGAGTTACAGCTAACTCGATTCGAGTCAGCTGTAACTAGAATCGAGTTACATCTCGAGTTACATGTTCTGATTTTTGTTTGTCTGTTTTTGTTGGTTTCAGATGGAGGATGATAAAGTGATAATTGTCCATAGTGATTTTTGGGATGGTAGTTTCTATAGGAATGGTGAAGAAGTACTCGTTTTTACATCGTTGTGGACAATATCATATAGTGGGTTTGTGGATATTGTTCATAACGTTGTAAATGGTCGTCGGCGTTTGTGTGAATACAAATTACACTGTTTAATGCCAACTGCGGGTGGTTCTGAGGTTAAGTCTTTGATTATGTGTGAACGAGATCCTCGACGAGTAGTTGAGATTTTCAAAGATCCTCGAATATTTGTGACCTTGAAACCAAAAGATCATGCGATGGTGGTGACTTCGTACACCGAAAATAGCAATCCACATGATTTTATGAACCTCATGGCTGCTCAATCGTATTCATATGGTATCGGCAGTCAATTTATGCCCTTAAATCCATATAATTCTCAGTACGACATGACTTATATACATGGTCCACCATAGTGTATGCCAACCTATATGCAACATGCTGCGCCCCATAATTGTCCAAGTAATTCTAGGACATTGGAGCTTCAACCAACATCTATGCAATATTTAGTGCCCGATAATTGTCCAAGTAAATCTCATATCTTAGAGCATCAACCGAGAATCAATAATAGTGATCAGGTGGATGGTGATGATGATGATGCTGGTGGTGGTGGTGGTGGTGGTGGATTTAATGATGATTTTGGGCGGTATGATGATGTTGGGCGGTATGATGATTTCGGTGGTGGTGGCCATTATGATGACCAGGATTTTGTTGGTGATCAACATAACCAATAAGATGCACAACTTGTTCCCGATGGCCGTGAAGGGAATGATGGTGACACATCCGATGAAGAAGATGACGATCCAGAGTACAACGTTGATAGTAAACTAGTTCGTCGATTGATTTATGATCACTTTGGATGGGAAAAAGATGACTATTTTGTTCCCGATGACCGTGAAGGAAATGATGTGAACAATGATATCATAGGAGACAATGACGAGCATGTTCTTCGGAATAGACGATTTCCAATCCATAAGGTACCTCCTGTTGATGCCAACGAAGTAGATAATCGTAACGCGATACGGAGCTCCCAATGGTTAGGTCTAAATATGCTTGGATGGCTCCTGAACGCCTTATCGATCCCGACCCTGATTCCATTCCACAAGAACCACCTGAGCGTGACTTATTCAAAGGTGCAGTGCTTGAAAGCAAGGAAGAAATGGTAACAAAGTTGGGCTTCTACCATCTGCACCATCGTGTGGAGTATAGAACAACCCGGTCTTTGACTTCACGTTATGAGGCTGTTTGCAAACATAAATGATGCACCTTCTTACTTCGTGCAAACGCTATCCAAGGAGGAAATTGGAAGGTGACTAAATTCGAGCAACCTCATACATGTGAAGCCAACTTAAGTAGACATGCTCCTCGACAATTGCCTTCCAAGATTATTGGAGCCCAGTTTGCGCCAAAACTACTAAAGGAGGGCCGATCCCTTAAACCTAGGGATATTATTGTTGATTTGTCAGCTGAACATGGGATAGACATTTTGTACAACAAAGCACTAAAATCACAGCATCGTGCGTACAACTACATACACGGTGACCACTTGCAGTCTTGGGGGATCTTGCCTCATTCTTGTACATGTTAAAAAAAGAGAACCCTGGTACAATTCGCGCTACACGAGACTGATGACGATGATAGATTCAAGTATGTTTATATTGCTTTACATGCGTCAATTAAAGGATTCAGTGAGTGTTCTAGACCTGTTATTGTTGTTGATGGCACACACCTAAAGGGCAAGTTTAAAGGTGTGTTGTTTGTTGCGGTTACAAAAGACGGCAATGAACAAGTGTTTCCACTAGCATTTGGTGTGGCTGATAAGGAGAAGGACGAGTCATGGGAATTGTTTATGAAGCAATTACTCAATACATATAGATGCCCTGAAAATATGCTCATTGTATCCGATCATCATAAAAGTATTAAGAATGCAGTTGGTAGTGTATTTCCTGACGTTGTGCATGGTATATGCACATATCACTTGAGGCAAAATATCAGAAATTATCGAGGTCAAGTTGTGACCTTATACCAAAAGGTTGCGTACACTTATTCTCCTGAAAGATTCAAGAATATAATGACCCTGATTCAAAATGCAAACGAAAAGGCCTACGAGGAGTTGGTTAGGGCTGGAACGGAAAGGTGGGCACGTGCACGTTGTCCAGTTAGACACTATGGGTTCATGACATCGAATGCAGGAGAGGTTCTTAATGCTAGACTTGTATGGTCGAGGAAATTGCCAATTTGTTCGTTGCTCGATTCTATTCGAAACCTCATTCAGGAGTGGTTCCACGAGCGTCAAATGCGCCCGAACATGAACAATGAAGTCACCACAGATATACAACTAAGAGATTGACGACGCGGTGCGATGGGCGATAAGATGCACATGTCGCCTGTTAGTAGCCTAATTTATTCTCTGAAGGATGGGGTGCGTTCTTTTGTTGTTGATTTGGCAAAGAGAACGTGTACTTGCCGAGTGTTTCACCTTGATCTATTGCCGTGTCCACATTCGATTAAGGCAATCACGTATATTTAAAGTCTATTACTAAATTACTAATTATGTCACCTCGTAGATATACTTATATACATTTTCTGCTATTTAATTTCAGTAAGGCAAATCAATCAGTCTATAGTTACGTGCACAACTACTATAAAACAGAAACACTGCGGAAACTTTACTCTCCAATCATCATGCCCATTGAACATCCTAAAGACTGGAATGTGCCGGAAATGATACGACTTCTGGTTGTCAAGGCACCTCTAAATCCTCGACAAGCTGGCCGACCGAGGACTCGCCGGATTCCATCTAGTGGTTCATCTAGCAGCTCACAACGGTCCATAATATGCTCTAGATGTCGTCAAGAGGGTCACAATCGTTCTACATGTAATGCAGTGCTCCCCATTTGCCATGATGCAACAAGTGCTAGTGGAAGCAACACGATTGATCAGTCGGCTAGAAGAATTCCAAGAAAATGCGGCGTTTGTAAGAAAGAAGGACACACAATTTCTACAAAAACTACAACAAATCCTAACCTAAAACAACTATAGACCAACTAAATCAACCAGCCTAGGGCCCCAAATTTGTGGGGACCCATTTTTTTTTTTTTTACTTTCTAGTAAATAATATTTTTGAGCCCAACTTTTTTCCTATTCAACCCACAATACCCAAATTCAGAAAAAAAAAAAAAAAAAAAAAAGGGCTCAAACTCTTCCCAACTCTTCCACTTTACCAGCAAGAACCAGACCATCTTCTCTTCCCCATTGTCAGTCATGACTTTCATCTTCCACACTTGGTCACTTCTCAGCGGCATTCGGCGGTCAAAGGCGGCGAACGGCAGTCAAATGGCCCATTTTTAGAATCTCGCCTAGAGCCTTAGAGCCTTGTGAAGCAAAGGTCCGGCCCTGATCTGAGTAATTTTGTTTTGTTTCTTTCTTTGTTTTTTTCTTTTTTCCTTAATCAAACGAGCATCTAGTACAACATTTATTTAGACGCAATATCTGCAAGACAACAAAAACTGAATGGTTGATGGATGAAACATTAAAATTCCGTAGTTAAATAATAAAAAACAATATTACAATGCTTGATTTCATCTGGCTCTTTTTTTTCTTTTTTAGATCCTTCAATTTATATAAAACCAACATGATCTTCAAGACAGATATATGTTTCTTTCTTGTTTTTCCAGTTCAAGCGAAAGACTAGGATATTTGTTGGTAAATTAAAAATGTCTAAATGTCACTGTCAGTAGCACTTTCTTGCACTATATGCAAATGACAAAGTTAAACAATGAGATTTGATTCTGTGATAACATATTTTAAGTGAAGACTAAAGAGTAATGACTCAACCACATTTGAACAAGATAAGATGCAATAATTCAACAAAATTTAGTTAAAAGAAAATAAGTTTCCCAGAGCCCAGCCATAAATTCTTTCTGCTAGAAACAAGAGATCAACTTATAGAAACTGAATATCATTTCTCTAGTCTTTCTATTCACATTAAAAAAAACAGTTAAAAACAAAAATGGAATTGTTTCAGTTAGTTCCTCTGATTCTGCTCTCTTTCTTTCTCCTGTCTAGTAATGTTCCCCAGGCCTCAGCACAGAGATCAACATATATTGTCCACATGGACAAATCCTTCATGCCAAAGGCATTTTCCAGTCACCATTATTGGTACTCTTCCATGCTTCAATCCGTAAAATCAGTAGCTCAGACATCACTCGAACCGAAGCTTGTCTACACTTATGACAACGCCTTTCATGGATTCACAGCAGTTATGTCCAAAAATGAATTACAAGCTCTAAAAAGATCACCAGGATTCCTTTCGGCTTACGCCGATGATGTCGTCACACCAGACACCACACATTCCTACAAATTCCTATCCCTCAACACAGCAACAGGGCTATGGCCAGCGTCCCAGTACGGAAAAGACGTGATCATTGGCGTTATCGACTCGGGAATCTGGCCCGAGAGCCCGAGTTTCAAAGACGACGGAATGACTGAAATCCCAGCAAGGTGGAAAGGAATTTGCCAATCAGGCGAAGAATTCAATTCCTCGTTATGCAACAAGAAACTCATCGGGGTCCGATATTTCAATGAAGGAGTTCGTGCAGCAAATCCTGGCGTCACGATAACGATGAACTCGGCCCGGGACGAATCCGGCCACGGCACGCACGTGGCGTCCACCGCGGTCGGAAACTACGTCGACGGCGTCTCGTTTTTCGGGTACGCCCCCGGAACGGCGAGAGGAGTTGCGCCGCGTGCTCGGCTGGCTGCGTACAAGGTGCTCTGGAATGAAGGAAGCTATGAGTCTGATGCGCTTGCTGGCATTGACCAGGCGGTGGCTGATGGAGTTGATATTTTATCGATTTCTCTGAGTTACCGTAGGAGGGATTTGTATGAGAATCCAATTGCAATAGCAGGATTCGGTGCTAGAGAGAAAGGGATTCTTGTTTCTGTCTCGGCTGGAAATCGGGGCCCGAGTTTCGCTACTCTGCTCGAGGGAATACCCTGGGCATTCGTAGTCGCATCAGGGACTGTTGATCGGTGGTTTTCCGGGACGTTGACTCTCGGGAACAGTAAAACCATCACGGGTTGGACTATGTTCCCTGCTAGAGCCGTTGTCAGAAACTTGAATCTCGTTTACAACGAGACGTTATCGGCCTGTAACTCGACTGAATTACTAGCAGAAGCCCCTGATCAGAGTATAATTGTATGCAATCTAACCGACGAAAACACGAGTTTATTTTTCCTATTGAGCGATCTATCCCGGTCGAATGCCCGAGCAGCCATCATCATTTCCGAAGATACCAGCATATTACGGTCCACCTCATTTCCTTACCCCGGAGTTGTAATAACCCCCTCGGAGGCACGAGATGTAGTAAATTACGCGTCGAATAGTGATACACCAATCGCAAGCATCACTTTCCAGGAAACAATTCTTGGATTAGAGCCTAGAGCCGCTCCGCCCCTGTCAGGTTCATCCTCGAGAGGCCCTGCCCGAAGTTATCCTGGAATCCTGAAACCCGACATTATGGCACCAGGAGTTTTGATCTTAGCAGCATATAATCCTTACACTTCCACAGCAAGAATTGATAATAACATATTCCTGTCAAGTGATTATACTCTATTGTCAGGCACATCAATGGCTTGCCCTCATATCTCTGGAATTGCTGCGCTTCTAAAGGCCGCTCATCCCGATTGGAGCCCGGCCGCGATTCAATCCGCTATGATGACGACTGCAAATCCGCGTGATAATACTGGAAAACTCATCAAGGACATGGAATTTAATTATCGAGTCGCCACGCCTTTAGGCATTGGATCAGGGCAAGTCGACCCGAACCGTGCACTTGATCCAGGGCTTGTTTACGATGCCAACGTCCAAGATTACGTCAATCTTGTTTGTTCGATGAATTTCACTCCTGAACAAACTCGAACCATTATTCGCTCGAGCTACAATTGCTCGAATCCATCGTCCGACTTGAATTACCCGTCTTTTATCGCTCTGTATGAAGTTCAAGAAAACAGAACTACGTTAACGCGGAAATTCAAGAGGACAGTGACAAATGTAGGAAACGGTGCAGCAACATATAAAGTCAAGGTGGATAAACCGAAGGGTTCGACGATCACAATTTCGCCAGAGACTTTAGTGTTCAGAAAGAAAAATGAGAAGCGAAGCTATTCTTTGACCATTCGTTATCGGAGTAATAATGAGTTTGTTATTAATGATGGTTCAATAACTTGGATTGAAGAAAATGGGCAGCACACAGTAAGAAGTCCCATTGTGGTTACTCCAGGGGTCAGTGATGACTAGTTTTTACAGTAGTTCATTGGGTCTCTACTGGATTATTCTGCCAATACTCATATAAGTGCAATTTTTATGCTATGTAAAATCAATTGTTGTAACATTATGCCAAAAAAAGATAACCATGATACAAATAAAATAATTGTGCCAACTATTTTAAAGATCAAGCAAAACTTTTCGATCTGTTATAGCTACCACCAAGCACAGAGAGAAAAAAACGGCTGAATACTTTCATATAATGCACTCTCTATCTGTGGCAGTTTTTAAGATTTTAGGCAAAGAAAAAAAAAATTTAAGACATCAAATTTGCTAGCATGGGCATCTTTTCACAAATTGTTTCATCCCATGTATCTGCCTGTTTTTGTCTAAATATTAGTCCAAACATAACATTATGAACAATGCACGTGAAGAATGAAAAAATTAGCATTAAACCCATTATGCCTTTTCCTTAGAATAATGTATGTACCATAAGCATACCCATTATGCATGTTGTCAGGAATATTCCACAGTAATCCTCCACTATGTTTGGTCTCATCTAGATTGTTCTCTTACTTGTATAAATCGGGTACTATGCTTGTAAACCAATCAATTAAGCAATTCAATTACAGCTTTATTAATTATATTGAAAGTTGTTCATCTTTTACTTTATGGCTTCAGCTTATTTCCCATATGGTATCAGAGCAGGATAGTATTGTCTCTGTGTCATTTTCTTTTGTTCTTTAATTTTTTTTTTTTTTTTTCATCATGAGTACTCAAACACAAAACGATGGAGGAAGTATGGAGCAACCTATACAACCTCAAAGCCAATTGATAACTTGTAGGCTCACAGAATCAAATTACTTGGTTTGGAAAATGCAAGTATGGGCTGCTGTTAAAGGATATAGTCTTGATGGTTACCTCACAGGAGAAGTAAAGGTACCAAAAGAATTCTTATCAGAAACAACTGAAAATACAAAAAAAGTTAACCCAGCTTATATATCATGGATTAGACAAGATCAGTTATTAATGTCTTGGTTACTTTCTTCTTTATCTGAAAATATTCTTGTTAGTGTTGTTGGATCTAACACCTCAATGGAAGTATGGAAATGGTTGGAAAATAATTTTGCTAGCCAAAATGCTGCAAAAGTCATGCAATACAGGTTACAGCTTCAAACTATGAGGAAAAGGCATAATGGGTTTAATGCTAATTTTTTCATTCTTCACGTGCATTGTTCATAAACATTAGCATAAATTTCTAAATAATTCCTGTTCATTACTAATTTTTCATCAGTTAACTGGAGACGACAAACTTGGTAGACATATATAATAACCCGCACTAGCATTTAAAGCGGAAAAAAAAGTAAATAATTTAAAATTCTTCTTTAATTCAGATTACTCATAGAAGTGCTAATTAACTGCTCTTAATTACTGGTGACATTTATGGACCTGTCCTACTAATTTCTAATAAATTGCTTTTCCTTCTGTCTGTATAGCTGTTTCTTTCTATTATACTAACAAGTTGTCTAAAAGTTTCTCTCATAATTCCACACAGTATGCTTTAGGTCAGAAGTTGTATTTAATGAAATGAAAAGGCTATACCATGTGATATTATTCTTACATACAGTCAAGAAAACATTTAAAATAATAATAAACACGTCAAAAGATAAGTTCAAGTCATGAAACAAGGCTAGCTAGTGGAGTTTTCTCAAATGGACACTTTTCACTATATACTACATCCAATAATTATACTTTAGAGCTTATGGTACCAAAGAGAAAAAATACCTTCAAAGAAAAATGGGGCTGGTTAAGGCAGTTCCTCTAATTTTGTTCTCATGGTTTCTGTTGGCTCACCATGTTTCAACACAAAGATCCACTTATATTATCCATATGGACAAATCCTCCATGCCTAAGGGCTTTGCCAGTTGCCACCATTGGTATTCTAGTTCCTTAAATTCCATGAAATCAACGAGTGTCGAATCATCAGACAGGCAGTATCCTGGCCCGAAGCTAGAATCAACGCGTTTCAAAAAGAATTCACCTGGTTTCCTTTCCGCTTATAAAGACGGGCCTATCACACCCGACACCACCCACACATACAAATTTCTTTCTTTGAACACCGCCTCGGGAATATGGCCAGCGTCTCAATTCGGTAAAGATGTGATCATCGGTGTAGTCGACTCCGGTATCTGGCCCGAAAGCCCAAACTTCAGAGACGAAGGCATGACTGAAGTTCCTGCAAGGTGGAAGGGGACTTGTGAGGTGGGCCAAGATTTCAATTCATCAAATTGTAATAAGAAAATTATCGGAGCTCGATTTTTCAATCAAGGGGTTCTAGCGAACAATCCCGAGGTTAATATAAGCATGAACTCCACAAGGGACACTTTCGGCCATGGCACTCATGTGGCCTCCATTGCGGCTGGGAGTTATGTCGAAGGCGTTTCATTTTTCGGCTATGCGCCAGGAACGGCGAGAGGTGTTGCTCCTCGCGCTAGATTGGCCGTATATAAGGTCCTCTGGGACGAAGGAAGCTTCGGGTCCGATGCTCTTGCGGGCATCGACCAAGCTGTTGCGGATAATGTCGATGTTTTATCGATTTCTTTAAGTTACCGCGCTTTCGATTTGTACGAGAATCCGATCGCGATTGCCGCCTTTGGCGCAATGGAGAAACGGATTCTTGTTTCTGTTTCAGCGGGAAATCGCGGTCCGAATTTCGCGACTGTGCTCGAGGGCATCCCTTGGGCAGTGATAGTGGCATCGGGAACCGTCGATCATTGGTTTGCCGGGGATCTGACGTTGGGGAACGGCTTGACTATCACGGGCTGGACCATGTTTCCTGCAAGAGCAACAGTCAGAAACTTGCCACTCATCTACAATAAGACGTTATCGGCTTGTGGTTCGACAGAATTATTGGCAGAAGCTCCCTCTGGTATCATCATATGTCTCCAATCTTCCGAATCTCCGGAATTTTCGGACCAAATTTGCTACGTTTCAGAATTGAATGTTCTTGCGGCTATTTTTATTTCTGATGATACTAGTATACTACGATCGACTTCTTTTCCTTATCCCGGAGTTGTAATAATGCCGAAAGAAGGAAAAAAAGTGATTAGGTACGCCTCAAATAGTTCTGAGCCTACTGCTAGCATGAACTTCCAACAGACAATCCTGGGGAAGAGCCCAAGACCTGCTCCAGCTGTATCTGGATCGTCGTCTAGGGGCCCGGCACGAAGCTATCCAGGTATCCTGAAACCCGACATTATGGCACCAGGCGTTTTAATATTAGCAGCTTACAATCCTGATGCATCTGTAGCGAATATCGGTTCCAATATAGCATTGTCGAGCGACTACAATCTAGAGTCAGGTACATCAATGGCTTGTCCACATATCTCAGGGATTGCTGCACTCCTGAAAGCCGCTCATCCCGATTGGAGCCCTGCAGCCATTCGGTCGGCCATGATGACCACTGCGAATCCACTTGATAACACTCGAAAACCCATCAAAGACATGGCATATGATTATGACGTTGCTACACCACTAGACATGGGAGCAGGACAAGTTGATCCGAACCGGGCTCTTGATCCAGGCCTCGTATATGATGCTACAGCACAAGACTATGTGAACCTCATCTGCGCTTTGAATTATTCTCGCGAGCAGACTCAAACTATCATAAGATCACGTTATAATTGCTCAAACCCATCAATCGATCTTAATTATCCGGCCTTTGTCGTGCTATACGACCCAATAGAAGAGAGAACTACTAAAAGTCAGAGGTTTCAGAGGACTGTCACAAATGTAGGGGATGGTGCCGCTACTTACAAAGTTAAGGTGAAAAGGCCAAAGGATAGTGTGATTACAATATCTCCGGAGAAACTAGTCTTTCGAAAGAAAAATGAGAAGCTACGATTTTCTTTGGCTATACGTTATAAAACGTACAGGGAGTATGTGATTAATCATGGATCAATCACTTGGGTTGAAGAGAAGGGAAACCACACTCATGTGAGGAGTCCCATTGTGGTGACACCGGCGAACCCCTCATGATCATTTGTTTCAGTGCATGCATACCTCAACTATTGGTCATTAATGGCCTGAGGGCATTATTTTCCGATTTCATTGAATGTGATTTTGTAGCACATTTGAAAACTTTTGAAGCATTTTATGGACGACAGTGAAAAAGTACAAAAAACTATTCTGCCATAGGAACTCAATACTTGATCAACTAAACAGGTACCAATAACGTGAAATTAGATTCTTCCGTAAACAATTGACTAATGTTATGGAAAATAAACAAATAAAAACATGGAGGGAAGAAAGACAGTTCTTGATTCTTAAAAGCAGTTTACACTGCTTAATCAATAACGTAACCGATGACACAATTCCACTGAGTATTATGAAAAGACGGAATACGTAATATGCCACAAGGAAAATCTTGTGTTGTGTATACAGTATATTTAGAACATGTAACTAAAACAGCCAAGCATAACAATGAATGGAGTAGGTGTACGAGGAAGAACCCAAATGATGATTCTTTAAATATTCAAACCACAAGACTGGGAGCCACTAAAATAATTAATGTCTGAAATATCATGTGCTCTTCTCCTGCAACTTGTCTAAATTTGGAAATTCCTACGCTAGACTTGGTCATGAAGATCACACCAATCACAGCCCAAATCCCATTAAACATAATAATGTGAACTTGAATTCAAGAAATTCCCAGACTATTTTCAGCAGGATTTTCCAAGACGTTCATGGTCACATTGTTTTTAGTACGCATAATCTTCTATTGCAAATCCTATCCATAACTTGCAATATCATAGTAATTATTCGCCATCTGTAAAATCTTATTCGTAAAGTGTACATATGGAGGCAATTAATGAGATGCATAACAGAAGATCCTATTTGGTCTTTGTAAGCCTCTTGAAAGGTGGAGCGAAGTAATTTGATTAGTTGAGGATCCATACAATCCCCTAAACTCAAACTGCATTCACACTTGTGATAACTATGATTCATACAAAAAACTAATTACAGATGACCAAAAAAAGATTAGAAAATTATTACAACTCATTCACTATTTTCCTTTTTAACAACAAAAGATCATGTTGAACACCTTCATTAAGAGAAATGAATTGTACGAGGGGAAAGTGGAAAAAGAATATGAGCAAAACTTTGAAGAAGATAGCACCCAAGACACCCATGCATACACAGAGATGCATATAATAATCTTATTTAGACATAAGCACTCATTAAGGCATTTATTCGAACAGGTGAATGGTGCAGAATAAAAATGGCTTCTTACTCTAAAGCCATTGAACCAGCTGGGAGGTAATCAGAAGCAGGGAGGTCCAGGGTACTCTGATGCTCCAAATTCGTTATTTCAGTTATGGATTCAGTGAAACAACACCAAAAAATGAAAAACAACAAGATTTCGACACAATAACCATCTTTTCCATGTGAACAGATGGACCTTTGTTATTATGGTAATAAAATATGGAAACACTTAGAAATATATTTGATGGAGATTGGAGAGCATTAGTTTAGTTAAGAATCATGTTTGTTTTAACTCTTTTTACTAAAAAAAATCTCATATCTTTAATTCTCAAATTCTGGTGAACCAACAACAAATCATGACATTATAATTCGAAATATGTGTTCCATATAAATAGCGGTCATATTTTCGTAAATATTAGGTTAATAGGTGGGTGTGATAATAATTAAAAATATTAGTTCTTTTTTAAAAAAAAATCACTTTTATTTAGAAAAATATATATATTTTCAAAACAATTTTTTGGGACGGCGACATAGTATCACTAGGGGCGGTGATAATTTTATAATATTAGGCGGTGACATAGTTACATTTTAAACTCGAAAAGTATCAGATTTACTCTTAATAATATATGATTTCAATGTAACAAAACTGGTATTATTTACTTGCAAAGTAATGTACATTGGTATCGATGTTGCTTTTTAGGGCGATTACTCAAAGTCAATCGGTGTTTATTTTGTCCTTCTTTCCAAGGGGAAGTCTTCAAGTCTTCTTCTTCTACGGAAGTTCGGAAATTCTTCAAGTTAAAACGCAAACGTAAGAGGGTCCCCGGGATTGCTCGGGAGGCTCCTCCGACACTCACGTCGCTTGGTGATTGAGAGACTTTATTTACCTCAGGGAGCAGAAAGCTTCTTTAGAGGATCTTATTTGCCTCACGGAGCGAAAAGCTTTTCTATAGGACTTTGTCTGCCTTACGGAGCTGAAAGCTTCTCTAGAGGATCTTGTTTGCCTCATGAAGCGGAAAGTTTCTCTAGAGGACTTTGTCTGCCTCACAGAGCAGAAAGCTTCTCTAGAGGATCTTATTTGCCTCACGTAGCGGAAAGCTTCTCTAGAGGATGTTATTTACCTCACGGAGCGGAAAGCTTCTCTAGAGGATTTTATTTACCTCACGGAGCGGAAAGCTTCTCTAGAGGATTTTATTTTCCTGGAGCGGAAAGCTTCTCTAGAGGACTTGATTTACCTCACGGAGCGGAAAGCTTCTCTAGAGGATTTTATTTACATCACGGAGCGGAAAGCTTCTCTAGAGGACTTTATTTACCTCATGGAGCGGAAAGCTTCTCTAGAGGACTTATTTTTTCCCGGGAGCATCGAGGTAGTCCCTTCTCCAGTGAGGATGTTGGCGAAAACACTCAATTGAATAGATGAGTGCTAACAGCCACGTTCTTCGGCGAGTGCTGTTTGATACATGTTTTTATCTTAATTTTGATGATTTTATTTTATCACCAAAACAATGTTTTTAAAGGTTGTCCAAATACTCCTAAATGATTTAAAATGGTTTTAATATTTTCCGGAGTATTTCCTCAAGTTTTATTTTTGTTGATTATGGACAACACTTTTATTGATTTTATATCAATGAGTTTTTACTCCTATAACAGGTCCCTAAATGTTGTTTAAATACTCTCGATCGGTTTAAAATGTTTTTACTATATTTTCGGAGTATTTCTTGAGTTTTATTTTCGACAAAAATTGGACAACATTTAAATCTGTGGTCGTGTCGACCTAAGCGCCTATAGGCAACCCGTGACTGAAGATGTTTTTAGAAACAAAAATGAGACGGGAGTAAAAACTAGCAGGTCGACCCGATCGTCTGGCGTCGGCCGCTCACCAATGGCCGACCGTGACTGCAAGTTTCTTTTTTGAAACAGAACAAAACCTCCTCGTTTTTGATTAGGGGGACCCAGGTTGAGACAGGGTCGACCGGTCGGCCTCGTCGACCTGGCCGCCTTGTAATTTTCAAAGTGTTCTTATTTTCTCTTATTTCTGTGCGACCGGTCGCCCTGTGTATTGACAGCAAAAATATGACCGTTTGACAGCAGACACATTTCCTTAAATTGTGGGATTGATTTCTAACAGCTATATTCTTGATTTTAATTGTATTTTTCTCGTAGATTTTCAATCCCCAAGAGGAGCCTATGCTTGATCAATCATCTCCTATAAATAGAGGAAGTTTTGGAGCAACCAAAACAACAATTGAGATACAACACAACAAGATACACTTCAAGCAAACACTTGGTCTTTCATTGTTATTATTCTTGTTGTAAAATTGCTAGCTTATCACTTTCACATCTTTGAGGTCTAGGGTTCTTGATTACACTTTGCACTCAAATTGTACTATTCTTTATTAAGTTGTAATCTTGATTTTTGGTTATCATTCAAACACAAGATATCCTTGTGAGTGTTCTTGTGGTAAGAACACACTTGGATGATCTAGGTGATAGGTGAAGAAGATTGTGGTGATCTTCTTATTGAGGTGTTGAAGAATTTGGTATTCTTCAAGGTTGAAGATTGTGGTAATCTTCACAAGGTGCCGTTGAAGGAAGATTGTGGTAATCTTCAAAGGAGATTGTGGTAATCTCCAAAGGTGGTGTTGAAGAAGAGTGTGGTGCTCTTCAAGGTGTTGTAAGTTGAATTTGTATTAATTTTGGTAATTAATAAAATTCTTTTTCTTTTCAAATCCATCCCGGATATCTTTGGGGTGGTAGAGGATTAGGCCCTAGGTGGGTTGAACCTCTTTAAATCGACGTGTGTTGTTTACATTCCGCACCTTGATTATTTTGTTTGAGCATTTGGGTATAAAAAGAGGGCGAAATCGAAAAGATGGAGATAATCTATTCACCCCCCCTCTAGATTATCGTAGCCGCTTGGACTTACAAGTGCTAGGGTAATCGACGCTGGACTGCTTCTTGCTTTGTGTGGAATGGGTTCTTGGGTTGATTCCTTCATGGTTTAGCTTTCTTCATCTTTGGAGTATTCGTATTCTCCAAAGAGTTGAGCATTTCTCTCTCCTTTTGCGTTGAGGTGTACCTCTCCAATGAATGGAGACTTTACGGAGCTCCCTCCAGTTGAGGATGGTTCATCAACATGTTGTCTCGGTAGTTCTGTTTTTCTGTAAACGGTTGCTTGTTCCAGAGATAGCTTGATTAGTCTGGATGTCTCTTGAATCCTTAACCAGAGCGTCGAGGGGAGTTTGTGTCTATCCTTTCTGGACTTCAAGGTTTGTTTATCTTCCATCAATGTGATGGCTTCTTCAGTGTCTGGTTGTTTTCCAGTTCATTGTTCCTCTCTTCCGTTCTAGTCGAGTTAGGGCCATTCTTCATTCAGTTGTTGCTGCAGCCTGCAATGGCAGGGCGGCCTTACGAGGGGGGTCTTTATGCAGCTGGCGGAGATCGGGGATGTCCTCGTGTGGCTCTAGAAGCATTGACGTCGTAGAGCGTTCTGGTTAGCCTCATTGAGCTGGAGAGCTTCCCGGGTCTAGCAGACTTATCTGGTGAGCAGAGCCCTTCAAGAGGAGGAGATTGCAGAAGGGCGCCCTTTTAGCCAGCAAGGGCGTCCCTTTTAGCGGGCAAGAGAGCCCCATTCAGCAGAGCCAGGGCGCCTCCTTCAGCTCTCTGAGTTGTTGTATGGCGCCCCTCTGGAAGGAGGGGTCTATCTTCGTGTCTTCTCAATGGTCTTCCTTCTTGCTTGGTGTTCTAGGCTTTGGAGCCTGCGACTTCCACGAGTCACTTCATGAAGTCTTACAGTAACTCTCCTTCCAGTTGTTTTACCTGAAAAGGATGAGTCATGGTCTCTTAGTACTTCATTCTTATGGAGAATCGTCATGCGAAGGCAGTAATAAGCTTCTCCATCCCAGTGATTGATCTAACTAGGAGCTAATCAACCAAGTTAGTGGCGCTTGGTCAATGTTGTCCGGACACTTTATAATAGGAAGCGTCCATCATGCTATAGATATCCGCCTTTGCATGGAGTTTGTCTAAATGCTCCTGGTGGACCTCCGGTCTCATCATACTCTGGGAGGCTGGAGATCTTGATGCCCGAGGGCAATGGCTTGGCCCAAATGGCAGGGGCCAGTGAACTTCCTTCCTAATGCGATGTCTCACGAGTTGACTCGGATGATGTTTTACCGCCTGCGACTCTTCTGCGGGTTTGTTAGTGTGGACTTGGGAGTTTTATGCTCCATTTTCGGCTTCTCTTCCGGCGGGCCGAGCGTGCTGGTCTTCTTATTTTTTTCCAAGTCTTTCATTTCTTTTTATCTTCTTCCCCAAGGCTGGGGTCTTTAATTTCTGGCAGAGCTTGAGGGAGGTCCTCCCATGGTTTCCGCGGTAGCATGATTCCTTGAAGCAGCTCAGACACCTTTTTCGAGCATGGCTTGGAGAGCTCTTCGCGTTAAGAGAACTTCTTCAATAGGCGGAGTCCCCCTAAGAGGATGAGGCGGTGCCTTTCTAGGTTTAGGCGGAGGCATCGCCCTTCCCGAAGGAGGGGGGTTGGCCTCTCATCTTTAATATGATAGTTCTTCTTGTTGATTCCTAGATCCACAACAAGTAGCATGGGATTCGTCAGCTGATGCTGGCTCTTCACGATTCTCGCCACATTCTTCATCTCTTCTTCCATGGCCTTCCAAGTCAGGTCTTCCGTGGTGGGCGGAGCCTAGGTCGATCTCTCCGCAGCTCCGGCCACAACTTGATGTATCAAAGCATTTCAAGTAACTTTGTCCAATAGAATTTGGAAGGCTTCCCCAGTCAGGTGAATTTCTTCATGGGCAGAACCCCTCTTCCGTGCGGCGATGGCGGCACCGTTTTCTCTCGTGGGGGAGTAGCGTTCTTCCGACGGGCAGGTATATTTTTTCAATGGGCGAAGCTCCTCCGAATGGAGGTGGCGGCGCCCTTTCTTCTTGCTGGGATGCGACGCCCTTTTGGTGGAGAGGGAGCTGGCCTCCCGCCTTCTTGATGGCCTTTCCTGTTGCTGGTGTCTGGCCCTAGGGCTTGCAGCTTGGGATTTGACTCCATGCGCTTGAGGTCAAGTCTGCGCCTTCATGCGCTTTTGCTTCCCACAGACGGCGCCAAAATGATGTTGCTTTTTAGGGCAAATTACTGATCAAAGTCAACGGTGTTGATTTTGTCCTTCTTCCCAAGGAAGAAGTCTTCAAATCTTCTTCTCCGGAAGTAGGAAATTCTTCAATTGGGAACTTACCTAAACACGTACGCAAACGTTAGGGGGGTCCCGGGGGTTGCTCAGGGAGGCCTCTCTGACGCTCAAGTCAGCTTGGTGATTGAGAGAATAATTAAGATAGTAATTGAATAGTAAATTAAATGCATATGAGAGTTATTATGAGAATATACTTACGAACGAATAGGAGGAACCTTTTTATACATGGAAAGCCATAAGGAGAAATCGACCTATGGGCCAGTCCCCCGCGAACTCCTTTAGGCCGGGTTATTTTATTAAGTGCCTATTGGAAAATTAGTATTAAATTAATACATAAACCAAATTATATATTAAATAATTAAATATCGTTTTTGCCCCCAACGTATCATGTTCTATTAAAAAAATATTACTTTTATTCTGAAATATTATTATCTATTATTTAAAAGTTATTACTTACTAATCATTTCTCATTAAATAATAATATCACTTTTATTCTGAAATATTATTACTTCATTTTTATTTTAAAATTATTACTTACTAATCACTTTAGAAGTATTAATGTTCATGTGGGTTGAGTTTGAGACGACATACTCTTCACTGAAATACCAATTTAAAACCAATTCCTCGTTGGAAATAACCAATAATGCTCTATGTGGATCGGATTAATTTTATAATAGCATTTCATTTCATAATAACATAATTTTCTTCTTTGGTAGTCCTAACCCTAATCAAATTATGAGCAATGATGTGGATAATTGCTTTAATCAGCTTTATGCGGATTACATATGACTCCGAGTTACGCCATTTAAAGGGTTGAAAATAAATTAATATATTCGATGATCATTTTTTAATTAACAAATCAAGTTTAATTATTTTTTTTAGAAATTATATCAGCTCGACTTGATTAGTATAAAGTTTTCAAAGAAATAAATTAAATATCAAGTTATTTGAGTTCAACTCAATTAAAAGGATGTTATCTCAGTTTTTAGCTTGGAAAAAAAAAAATAATGTTTGTAAATGCTAGCTTTTACTTCATTTAATCAAAATTCAAAAGCGAAAGATATGATGATTCTTACTTTGGAAAAATATTATTGATGTTTTTGTAGATAATAAGAAGCTTGTTTTTAACATTCTCACCTCAATTTTTTATCGTACGTGATACAAAAATATCATTATTCTCCCTAATAATAAAAAAGATGTACAAAGGATGTCTTTGTCTTTCTATCAAAAGCTCATTTTGATAGACACTACCAACTCATTATTCTCAATTTCAACTATTTTTAGTTTTTCACTTATTCTTAAAGAGAAGTATCTGCAAACACTCCCTAAAACTTGTTCAAACTCGATTAAATTAATAATTAAATCAAATTAAAAACAATTTTTAAACTCAACAATATTTGAATAAATCTGATTATTAACTTGTTGGGCTTGACTCGACTTGTAATAATCCTAAACGAAAGAATTAGACACGAATGTTAGTCTTGTATGGTTATGTTTCCATGACTCATTTCCACTTTCTAGTGTTGGAAAATGAATTTTGAGAATTTATTGATTTTCGTGTGAAAACTGGATATATGTTTGGATGAATGAATGAAAATGAGTTTTATGTAGGTTTGGAAATGAGATCGTGTTTGGTTGAGTAGCTTTGAAGTAGTATTTTATACATATAATAATTTGACAAGTTGATAGTGGTTGAATACTTTAATTGAATATATAATATTATATTTGTAAGATTGTAGGATGGTGAGTCCCATTAGATAGATATAATTAAAAAAATACTAATATTTTAAGTAGATAGAGTTGATAAAGGTGGGTCCCATATGTATAATTGGATAAAACGATGAAAAAGTGATTGATTGGTGATGTAGGGTAGTGTATAGAATTGATAATTGAAATTATAGGTTTGAGATGTTGTTTTATGTGAAAAATGGAAAGTGAAAATGATGATTTCCATTGGAAATTTTATAAACAAACATGATTCTATTTTTATGAATAGTTGGAAATTGGAAATGACCCCTTGGAAACATAAACAAAGAATGCCTAACTTTTTCCACGCTAATCCTCTTCTACAAATGCGCCCTATATGTATAGCTTTAAGAGCATCCCCAAAAGACTCTTCAAATGAAAAATCTTCTTTATTTTGAAAAGCCATCTACAAAAAATCATCTCCAACAAACTCTTTATTTTAACATTTAAATTTAGAGAATGAGTTTTCACTCTCCAAATTTGGAGAGCAAAAACAACTCTTTATAATTAATTGCAGGGATAATTACAAAATACCCCCTAAGATTTGGGCTAATTACATAAAAACCCAGATATGTTTCAAAATTAAAAAAAGCCCCCTCTGGTTTGATTATTCATTAAATTTAAGAGGTTAACTGTAATATTTGTAGAGATATCATGGATTTTTTGAAATATTTGTTGTTTATGAAGGCAGAAAATATAAGATGGAACCAAACCTCAAGGCTTTTTTGTAATTTTAAAACATCTCTGAGTTTTTTTGTAATTAGCCTAAACCTCAGGGGTGTTTTTGTAATTATCTCCTAATTGCATTATATTTCTTGCACTTTGAATTATCATTTTGATTGACACTTTCTAAAAACAACACAAATTTTGCAAAATTTTATTAATTACTTCTAATATTCCATGTTAAAGAGTCAAATACAAAGAGGGTCAGTGGCGGACAGAGGGGGGGGACAAGGGGGTCACGCTTTCAAAATTTTTCAAAATTATTTTTCCCCCAAAAGTTTTTAAAATTATTTTTTATTGCTAAAATAAAGGAATTTTTCTACAATTGCCCCCCCAAAACTTTGATAAAAAAACTTCAAATAGTTGTGTTTTACAATTGCCCCCAAATTTTTTTTCTCATAGTTTAAATATATGAATTTGGACCATTTTTCGTCCTCCCAAAGCCGGAATCCTGCGTCCGCCACTGAAGAGGGTGTTGGAAAATGTCAAAAAATTTACTCTTTAAATTTAAAAATGCTCTTTATTTTGCAAGAGATGCTCTTTAAATATAAAAAGTCTCTTGAGAATGCTATAATGCGCTCTCTCGTTATAGTTTTAATTTTATTTTACAAGCTCTCACTACGGCTTAGGTTAGCAGTTCAAGTCCTAGCTTACATTAGTAGCCCCAGATTTAATGTGAATTAAAATATTAAAAGATATTAAACCCGATCACAAAAGAGTTACCAAGTTGACCAATTTTTTTATGGAGTCAAAGGTTTTCTTACTGCTCATTTAATTACCAAACGATTCTTTACGACATTACATTTCCTATTACACTTTGTGTGTTCCACGTCTTATTCCATGTTGTAAATGATTGATGACTATAATAAGATATACATATTGATGCAGGCGAAAACAAGAAGAAAGAGACAAATCAACTCGTACGTTGATTCTACACGAATACCGTAAAAGAGACAAAAATTTAGAAAATACCTTAACTCGAATTTTTATTTAACCAATCTCCATCAACTAATAACAAATCAGGCATCTAGAATATTAAACTTCTACAATAATAAAACTTATACTTATTGAAAACGACAATAAAATAATCCCCTAAAACTAATCCTACTAGATATTAAATTATCTTTAAATCTTATCTCCATCACATGTACTATTGATAGTTTAGATTGATTTACACTTGTCAATTATCCACGATAATGAAATAAGAAATGAAACAAGAAGTAGTGAAATAGTAAAATCTAATCTCATGCTTTAGGATGCAATTGGATATGCTTTTTCATTTTGAAAATTGTTATTTTGCTAAAAAATAGTGATAAAAAAAATTTGGAAGAAAAAATATGAATTTTGAAAATATGATTGGATGTGAGATGAAAACGTAATGATGAAAGTTGATTTGATTTAAAAATAGTAAAATAATGATTAAATATGATTAGTAGTTAGAAATGTGTGGGTGAGTGAATAGTGAAATTTGTGAGAGAATGTGTAATAATGATTAGTTTTTTGTGAAAAAATGTGTAGATGTGATTGGTAAGAGAAAAAAATGAGAAAAAGTGAAAGTGAGAGAATAATATATTTTCTGAAAAGTTTCATAAATAATCGCATGTTTGGTCAAAAAAAAATTCTCCAGCGGAACGAAAATGGAATTTCTCCCATATCCAATCACAACCTTACTGGTTTTCAGTTAAATCAGTACGCTTGACCAATTCAACCTGAATTTCAAAACTATGTGTTTTAATAGGGATAATCACAAAAATTACCTCCGAGATTTGAGCTAATAACAAAAATCCCAAAAATTTTTGAAAATCACAAAAATTTACTTGAAATTTGATTATGTATTATATTTTGTCTCATTTTCATAAGCAAAAACCCCTTACGTTTAAGTCAAAAATCAAAACTTTAGTGGGTCTTCTGTAATTTTAAAACTTCTTTAGGGTTTTTGTAATTACTCCAAATCTCATGGGGGTTTTTGTAATTATCCCGTTTTAATATTATCAGTTTGTACACCAACCACATAGTAAATATATGAATTAAGTTAAATATCAAGTGCATAATTGCATTTCATGACGTTACACTCCCCCATCAAATGCAATTATTTTTATCTACGACCTAACAAGTTAGTTTGGTGGACCAGTGGATGGATATTCATATTCTAATTTGTGAGATTATAATTGTCCGTGAAATTGGATTTCTGATTCCTATATTTGTGGCCATCATGCTATATATGATATTTCCATCCCCCTATTCTGCTTTTAGATACTCTTTTATTCACCGTTAACTTTTCAAGTCCATGATTGGTGTTGGGTGTGGGCGAGTGGGGCTGATTTGTATCTATCCCCATAGAGCTAATAAGCAGCTACATATGGCTTGAAAACCAATTGGGATTAGGACAGCATACCAAAATTAAACTCTTTTTATTATTTTGTTTCCCTTGTACACACTTGATCATATTATATTCCTGAGATTAATGAAAGAATTTTCAGACAAGCTAAGCTGCCCAACCAGAGTTTTTTTTTTTCTTCATTTTTGTGTAAAACAATTAGGTGAAAACATACATTCCACGTAAAACGTACATTGATAATTTGCTAACTAATTTTTTTTTTCGTTCATCCATGTATACTTGACTAAATTGCAATTTTGGTACAGTTATTTCAGGGGCAAACTTGGTCGCATTTAAACAATTTCCGGCAAAATATTCAATTTCCAAAGAAAAACAACTTCAATTCGTAGAAATTTGCAAGTGAACCAAACTAACTTTGTGAAATATTCGGAGTTCGACTCGTTAATATCTCGTTTGAGTTCGTTTAATGAAAATCGTGAGCGAGAATAGTTAGTAAACTACTATAATTAAACTAATAGTTTGACTTTAATTTTAATCTGTTTTGTGTTTATTTATGATAAATATAAAAATATTTAAATAAACTTATTTGTTTGAATAAAATCATAGGTTTTAATAGATATGTTATGCGTTTTAAGAATATATAATTTTATTTTTGTAACAAATTGAAGAATAATTTAATTTATAATTGATATTTACTAAGCTAGTTTAGGTTCGACTAAGTTCGTGAGCCATCAATCATATATTTGATAAATTGAGTTCGAGTTTGACTCGATATAAACGAGTCATCTTCAAACTCTCAAAAGCTCTGTTCAGCTTGGTTCGATTGCAACCCTATCAATTCGAGATCTTTTGTTTTCCTTATTGTTTCAGCTTCTTTTTTTTTTTTTTGAAAAATATAATTTTCATGGCACCAATTGTGCTATCCCATATTGTCACGAGACGAATTGCAAATTAGCCTTATATAGTTAGTAATGGCTGCATGATAATGAAGTCCATAACAGGTTCTCAACTTAATTGGCAGGAACAAAGAGGTCCCACTATATGTGTGTGATACTAAATGGACAAAGTGAAAGACAAGTTGAAGTGATGTCTCATGCCTTTTTCTTCTATATATATGTACATTAATTGAAGATCACTAAATACTCCATTTCATAGCAAAAGCATGACAATTCTTAGCCCTTTGTCCTTGTGTCTCTGTTTTCTCTCTATCACAATTCTACAATTTGTGTCCACTTTGGCACAGTCTGACACTTACATTGTCCATATGGATTTATCTGCCATGCCCAAAGCCTTCTCTAGCCACCATACGTGGTACTTAACCACACTTTCCTCCATTTCAGATAAAGCCGAATATTCTTCATCATCCTCTAAACTTGTCTATGCTTATACCAATGCCATCAATGGATTCAGTGCAGTTCTTTCATCTTCCGAATTGGAAGCCATCAAGAATTCTCCGGGCTACGTTTCTTCGATTAAAGATACGACCGTTAAGGCCGACACGACTCATTCTTCTCAATTCCTTGGCCTCAATTCCGATCATGGCGCGTGGCCCGTTTCGGACTACGGCAAGGATGTCATAATTGGCATGGTGGATACTGGCGTATGGCCCGAGAGTAAAAGCTTCAATGACGATGGGATGGGCGACATTCCGTCGAGATGGAAAGGGGAATGTGAGAGTGGCACCAAATTCAATTCCTCTATGTGCAACAAGAAACTTATTGGGGCACGTTACTTTAACAAAGGGCTTCTTGCTAAGAATCCTAACTTGACCATTTCGATGAATTCTGCTCGCGACACGGACGGACATGGGACCCACACGTCGTCCACTGCTAGCGGGAGTTATGTGGAGGGTGCTTCGTTCTTCGGGTACGCCTCAGGGACGGCTAGAGGCATGGCGCCAAAGGCTCGTGTGGCTATGTACAAAGCATTGTGGGATGAAGGGGCTTATCTTTCTGATCTTCTTGCCGCAATTGATCAAGCAATAATGGATGGGGTGGATGTTTTATCTTTATCATTAGGCATCGATGGTCTTGCTTTGTACGCCGATCCTGTCGCTATAGCAACATTTGCGGCCATGGAGAAGGGCATTTTTGTTTCCACTTCATCGGGCAACGAGGGGCCGTACCTCGAGACTTTGCACAACGGAACACCGTGGGTTCTCAATGTCGCAGCCGGTACAATTGATCGAGAATTTCAAGGGACTTTAACTCTTGGCAATGGAGATTCAGCCACAGGGCTGTCTCTCTACCCTGGAAATTCCTCTTTGAGCGAATTCCCAATTGTTTTTGTTGGGGCTTGCGAAAACGAGAACTCACTCAAGAAAGTGCAGCACAAAATCGTTTTGTGCCTAGACACAAACGAGACGCTAAGCGAACAAGTTTATTACGTACAAAACGCGAAACTTCCCGGTGGTATCTTCATATCAAACAACACCGACTTAGCATTCTTCATTCAAACTTCATTTCCAGCAGTATTTTTCAAACTCGAGGAAGGCCAAAAAATTCTAGACTACGTTAAAAGTGACAATGAGCCGAAAGCAAGCTTGAAGTTCCAAGAAACGCTCATTGGCACAAAGACATTTCCAAAACTGGCAACCTACAGCTCTCGAGGGCCATCACAGAGTTGCCCGTACGTTCTAAAGCCCGATATTATGGCCCCTGGAGATCTAATTCTAGCTTCATGGCCGTCAAATTCTCCCGTGACGGATGGGATTTCAGGACAACTCTTCAATAACTTCAACATCATATCCGGAACATCAATGTCTTGTCCACACGCTTCGGGAGTAGCGGCCCTTCTGAAAGGGGCGCATCCCGATTGGAGTCCGGCCGCCATTCGATCGGCCATGATGACAACCGCCTATGTGTTAGACAACACGAAAAATCCCATCAAAGATATCGGATCCAATAACCAACCGGCGACGCCTCTAGGCATGGGATCAGGCCATATCGATCCGAATAAGGCGTTAGACCCCGGCCTCATATACGACGCGACCTCAGAAGATTACATTAATCTTCTCTGTGCATTGAACTTCACTGCGAACCAAATTCAAATCATCACTAGGTCGGCTTCGTATAATTGCTCGAATCCATCGTTAGACCTGAATTATCCGTCCTTCATCGCATACTTTAACGCGAACGACACTAATCCTGATGGCGTGATAGTGAAAGAATTTCAGAGAAGTGTGACTAACATTGGGGGTGAAAAGTCTATTTACAATGCAAAATTGACAGCATTGGATGGATTAAATGTTAGTGTGTCGCCTGACAGGTTAGAGTTTAGTAAAAAGTATGAGAAAAAAAGCTACAAACTAAGAATAGAAGGTCCAAGATTGATGAAAGATTTGTTGGTACATGGTTCCTTGACTTGGATTGAATCTAGTGGTAAATATGAAGTTAGAAGTCCCATAGTTGCCACAAGCTTAACCCCATGAAATATTTCCATGGCGCGCAGGATTGATTAATTCACTTGTCATTTTCAGTATGTGATTAATAATTGTTCAGACTAAACTTATTTTTCGTTCTTCTTTTGTTTTTTTTTTTTTTTGGTTTTACAATTCGTTGAATATCTAAATATTTCGGCTTATTTGCAGAGTTGGTCTCATAACTTTAGAGACGTTAGCATTTTAGGACTTTTATTCTTTGATTTTGCAAATTCGGACTTTAATTTTAAAAATCCGGAACATCAAGGACAAAAATATCTTTATAAATTCAGAAATCCAATGGCGTGGCCGCCGCCACGTCACCCCTAATTGGAAAATTTTCCCGCATAAGTAGTGATGCAGATGCTGCTTGGGATTCAAAATACACATGTAGCGCTAATATGCAAAATGCATCCCAATCATTCAATCAATATTCACATAACCAATTTGGGGTGATGATGTGGCGGCCACATAATCACCACATCATCAAATTCCAACCAATAAATTTACGGTGATTTTTGTACTTATTGTGCTGGAATTTTTAAAATTAAAATCTTATTTTGCAAAGTGAAAAAAAAATCCTAAAATGTCATCGCCCTAAAATTACAGACAATGTTGCAATTTAGCCAAATATTTCAGATTTCCAGATTGAATTCTAGTGGTTGTTATTGAAGAGACTTGCTCACTCATGATAAAAAAATCAATGAAATAAACAAAACACTTTTCTGTCTAAGAAGTTTGTAAAGGACATAAAGTGATACAATGACACGATGGGACATTTTACCATGGAAATTTGTCATTCTTTCTATGGACCCTTTGGTATTCAGTATTTTAGGAAAGAGGAATCTTGTTAAAAGAATTAGGAAAAGACTAATAAAGTCAATAAAAAGATTAGTATTAGCATATGTAAGCAATTCCATGCATATTGATAAATTTCCTGGGGTCCCATTTGGGCAAAAATCCAAATGCATGTGATTGCTTAAGAATGCGACTTTGCAATCATGTCTATTTCTCTGCAATTGGAGTCATTTTTGTTTCAGTTTTTTAAAATAATGTACTCTTATCTGGCTCCTTATCCATCTACGTACAATGGGTCTAAATTATTCAGACATCACCAAAAATTTAGAATGAAACTGTTCCTGGATATTTGTATAATGAAAGGTAGGTATGTATGCGTAATATTTAACACAAAACTAACAGAATTATTGAAATCATAGCTTAAAAGTGAGCCATTTGGGTGTCATGCAATTCAGCTTCTGAAAATTTGTTATCATCATGTAGAAAATGACTATAGTTAATAGCATATTCACTAGCACTATTAATATGGACAGACTTTAAACTCTTTAATTGATCAAGAGCTGCAAATATATATATATATGTTAATGCAAGTGGAGCCTCAATAATAGTGCTATATTTTTCAGCAATAATATCTGAGATTAATTACAAAACTTATGCATAAAGCTTGGTTTTATTTACTAACAGAAATTACTCCCGCATATAAGCTTTTGAAAACAACAAATTTCCTTTTTAGAAAAGAGAGTTTGAATTATTTTAGGGGAATATATATAATTAAAATTTTTGTGAGGTAGTTTTTATAAATAAGTCAACTCTCAAGGGTGATACTTTTTAAATAATCCTAATTCTCGTTTCTCGGTCCACATCCTCTATTCTAAAATAAGTTTCATCTCCTATTTCAAATAAGATCAATACGCACTGATGCTGTTTTTTAGGGCAGATCACTCCAAATTAGGGTTTCTGAATTAGTCCAAGTCTTCTTCTCCCCAAGCGGGAAGTCTTTTTAATTTTCTTCACCCACAGCTGGAAATCTTCTACTGAAACACGCAAATGTTAGGGGGTCCCTGGACTTTGCCCAGGGAGGCCCATTCGACCTCAAGTCATCACGTTGAACTATAAGTAATATAAGACAGTAACTGAATACTGAATAATGATTAAGTGAGATTATGAGAGATTATAAGGGATTAACTTACAAATAATGAGGAGAGACCTTTATATACCTGGGTGATGGGCCTTGTGGGCCGTGTAGGAGAAAATGGCATGTGGGCCAGTTCCTAACTCCTTTGGGTTGTGTTATTCCATCTGTAGCTCATTGATTACTGGACAATTAATAATATTATTCAAATATATAACTGAATTATATATTAAATATTAAATGATATTTTTGCCGGGTGGCGCTATTCACACCCCAAGATTGATAAATACACCTACCTTCATATAATTTCAAAAATGCCATTAGCTTAAAAGACTATGATACCCTTACTTACATAAATAAGTTCTAATACACATCATCTTCTCACACCCACCCACATTCTTGTAAAAAGTTAAAACTTTTTTTATAACCCTAGATTTTCAAACACTCACATTGTTGCAAATATGGACAACAAAAATTTAATTTTGTCGAATAATATAAGCATCTCCTTAATTTGCAACTTAAAAGTGTGTTATATTTTCATTTTTATTCATTTTTTACAGTTGAAAAATTACTGTTGAATAGCAAAAGTGCGATACTTGGCACGATCGCAGTGCAACCTTGGTCGTGTTATCGTGCTATGTGGCACGATGGCACGATCGTAATTAAAACTTTTCTCATGCCATCGTACCAAGTGGCACGATGGCATGATCGTAGTTACTTTTTTATCGTGCCACTTGGCACGATGGCACAATCGTAGTTATTTTTTGATCGTGCCTTATGGCACGAACGAGTATACTACCGTGCCACCATCGTCTTCTTCCCCAAACTCAGACAAAATCAGAAAAAAAAAAGTTATTTAACTCTAGAATTCAAACCAAATACAATTACCCACTTATACCCAACAATTACTCAAACTAATCTAATTATAAGTGTGAAATTAAAGTAAAATATTAAATTCAAAATTAAAATAAGGCAAGATTGCAAAATTTGTCCTATAATTATAAGAAGGTAGCAAAAAGGTCCTGTAAAAATGACATTTTCCAAATAAGTCCTGTAACTATAGCAAACTATTGGTTTTGGTCCTGCAAAATGCACGTTTTGCAAAATAGTCCTGTAACTATATGCAAATCTTAATTTTGGTACTAATTTCATCGAATTTCAGTCACGTGAGCGGCACATGTAATTCTCAATTACAAGTGATATTAGGACCAAAATTAAGATTTCCATTTAGTTACAGGACTATTTTGCAAAACGTGCATTTTGCAAGACCAAAATTGAGACGTTTATATAGTTACAGGACCTTTTTGCAAAACATGATTTTTAAGGGATATTTTTGCTATCGCCCTATAATTACAGGACTAATTTTGCAATTTTGTCTTAAAATAAAATAAAAACTGTGAAATCTTTAATACCCGGAATTTATTTTGGGCTTTTACTAAATTTTTAGATTTTTAGTTAGTTTTTATTTTAGGGGCTAATTATATTTTTCTTCAAATCAAGCCCATCCTTCCAGTCCAATGTCCAATTGTCCAGGCCCAAGTTTAAACAAACTCATTTTAATGTGAACCCATTACCAATTTAGCCCATTAAAAAGTCCAATTCCTATAGTATTCAAGAATAACAAGATACTAATTTCAAATTTCCAAATATATCAAATCTTGTTGTATCCTTTACCAGATCTTTTTTTTAGAATCCTATGAGATTAAGACTCTTAACCCTAATTAAATCTATAAATACAAACTACAACCCTAATTATATTCTGCACGTACTCTGTAATTTTCCCAACAAGGTAAAGTCCATCTTCCTTCTATTTTTGTTCATCTTTTGCTACACGGCCGAACACCCCAAACCACGAACCGCCGGATTTTCGAACGCCCAAATTCTCTATCCAAACTACCGCCACCACAAATCTCACCGGAAAAATCCAAAATTGAACCAGCTTCAAAACCAGCCCGCCCAAACAATCACCAATCGACCCACCACCCATGAAATTCGCCGGAAAAATTGAACACCCAAACCCATTTACCAGAAATCCAAATACGCCGCTGTCCAAAACCCGAACCCTCAAACTTGCCCCAAGTCAGCCGAAACTAACCTAGTTCCACCCGAAACCACTAGCGATGCCGCCGCGCCGTGTAGCCCGGGCTGTCGCTGTTTTTGACGGGAATTACACAAAAAAAAAAAAGATGGGGGATGGGGTACGAAAACAGAGAAGTAGGGAGGAAGAATTAGGAGAAGAAAAGAAAAAGAAAAATGAGGGTGAATGGGGCTGTTGACCGAAAAGGGAAGAAAGGACAAAAAAAAGAATTGAGAGAGGAGGTGAGATGGTTTGCTGTTGAAGAAAAGTGGGAAAAAGGAAAAGAAAAAGAAAGAAGAGAGAGAGAGGAAGAAAAGAGTATACGAATGGGGGAGAAGGAAAAAGGGGAATTGAGGGTGCGATTGGATATACTTTCATTTTGAAAATTTTCATTTTGCTAGAGAATAGTAGTGAAAAAAGTTTTGGGAGAAAAAAGATGAATTTTGAGAGTATGATTGGATGTGAGATGAAAAAGTAATGATGAAAGTTGAGTTGATGTGAAAAAATAAAATAATGATTGAATGTGATTGGTAGTTAGAAATGTGTGAGTGAATGAAAAGTGAAATTTGTGGGATAATGTGTAATAATAATTAGTTTTTTGTGAAAAAATGTGTAGATGTGATTGGTGAAAGAAAAAGTGAGAAAAAGTGAAAGTGAGAGAATAGTATATTTTCTGGAAATTTTCATAAACAATCGCATGTTTGGTCAAAAAAAATTCTCTAGCGGAACGAAAATACATTCTCGCTCACATCCAATCGCAGCTTGAGTGATTTAGGGAGGATTTGCTTTTTTTGGGATTTAATTTTCTCAATTGAGGGTACTATATTCAGGTTCAGTGTCCAATTTTTCCAAAAATCACATATTGCCCCAACTAGATTTATAGTATTTCAAAATCAGTCCATTTCTTTACCTTAAATTTGACCAATTCATATTTTGACCAAACAAATTCCAAAAATTTTGATCATCAAATCCAATTTACTCTAATCTTATTTTATTTTCTATTAAGCTCCTAAATTAGGATTTTTAGATTAGTTTTTAAGATTAAGTTTAGATTATTTGAGGTTTTGACTAACATTATTTTTCTATGGTTAGGCGATTTATAGAGCGAGGATTAGGCGTGCTTGCATCCGACCTTTTTAAGTTCTACTTAATTTTCAAAGCTAAGTTCAAGGTGGGGTTTGTTTTCTAAAACTTTATTGTCCTTGTTAAATGCTTAGATTATTTTGCATGAATGTGTAGTACAGTTGCTTAGGCCCTATTGAGCCAGGGACTCAAGAGGTCCGGGGTCGATGTATCCCTCAGGTGGAACCCCTGCAGTGCACCCATGTCTATGTCTACGGTTTTTCAAAAGATCTATGCTATGTCCTATTGGATTGTATTTGCATGTCTATGTGAGATATCTGTGTATTTAGCTTGGACAATTTATACTCCACTGAGCTGTGTCGCTCACCCCACATATATAATCAGATTTTTCAGGTTAAGGAGTCGACGATGGTTATTGGCGGTGGATAATGGGTGGCCTATGAAACTACTGGAGTAATGTTTTTTATTTTTAAATGTCGTTTCCAATTGAGTAAGAAATTATTATACGAATTATGATTTTCCTATGCAACTGCTAGAGTGATGTCTTTTTTCTAAATGTTAATTTTCAATTGAATAAGAAATTGTTAAACAAATTATTATTTTCTAAGTATTTACCTACGATGCTAGACTCTATATGATAATTGATTGTATTGAGAAAATTCCCAAGTTCAAAGATTTTTCGATTTGGGACAATAAATGATGAATTATGATTTTCTAAGTTTATTTATGCAAATAGACTAAAAGAGATATTTTTTTATAAATTAGTAAATGTGCGAATTTCTTAGAAATAAATAAAAATACGAATTTTCTACACTTTATAATTTGCTTCCGCTGGTTCTATTAATTTTGAATGAGATATATTTACAAGCCTATTTTCTTTTATAAATAAAAATATGTACGCGATTTTTCAATGTTTTTCACTGTCAAATGGTCTTTTAGAATTATATGATATCAAATTTTATTCAAATTATTTTATGCGATTGTTTCCAATGTAATTATTGTTCTTTTGAAAATTAAATGGCTCGTTATAACGAGTTGTATTTCTCATGTTTCTTATGGAAAAAAATATACGGTTAAATGAATATTTGTACACGTTTTATAGTTAAAAATTTTGGGGCATTACAGGTGGTATCAGAGCGGGTCTACCTTTCTGTAGACTTGCAAAAATAAATATGTGTAATTTTTGTGTGTGTACTATGATAAATGAATTAGAAATATTTTTAAAATAAATGAAAAAAAAAGCTAGAATCCACCACCGCTATGCCACGCCAACTCCAAAGCCAAGGTACGAAGTTAAATTTTCAAAATTTCTATTGCTACTTCTATGGCTACTGCCATTGCTATTGCTACTGCTATTGTTTCCATTGCTACTGCTATAGACAAATTACATGATTTCTATTGCGATAGAAAAAAAAATATTTCAATTGTATTTTATGGATGCATAGCACATACGAGATAATGTAACTATTGGACTATTGAGAGATTTTGATGAATTCTATAGAGAGGGATAGAGAACAATACAAACTTTAGAAGACCTTTATGATAGAATACTTGAGGTTCATTATAAATTTATTCAAACAATAGAAGATTTAGAATGTTTGGATTGACTATGAGCAGAATACTAGCAACATAGATTTTGGATAGACTTTAATGGTTTCCAAGTTGAATATTCATGGTTTACGTCATGTTCATTTTTTTAAGAGTTAATGATGATGATACTTTGAGATGGTTATGAGGTTAGTATATCATTTGGAAAGGCAATAGTTGCTCGGATGTTTAAAGTCGTGAAACTGAAAGTTAGAGAAAATGGTTTATAAGTGGATTTATATCTTGTGTAGATAAAAAAAAATTGAGGTGATCTAAGGTATGGACTAACTTAGTGAGAGTCTAGGATGTATAGAATGTCATATAAGAAGATAGTGTTTCAAAGATGATGGGTTTATTTTTCTATGGGATAAAGGCTACTACTGTACCCCGAGTTGGGTCAGGAAAGAATGCAATAGAAAGTATAAGAAAAGAAATTGTTTGAGGTATTTGGATAGTACAGTAAGTTACTAATATTTTGATTTGTTAATGGTGAATGTGATAATTATTCGAGGCTATGAAATATATTTTTAGAAACTTTTATTTCGGATTCCATATGATAGACTTATAGATTTCACCATTGACTTTTTACTTGGGATGACACGATATTAAATTCACCAAATAGAATGACGATGAAGGAATTATAAAGTTAAATGTGCAATTATAAGAATTATTGGTTAAAGGACTTATCTGACTTAGAGTATCATCATAAGAAGAGCCAATCAGGTTTGTTAAGATAAGATGGATCTATGGAGTATATTGATTATATGGAGAATTTATTGGATTACCAAACAAGTAACCAGTGCTAAGAATAAAATGATTCATTTGATTAATTAAAGGATCTAGTGTCTTATTTAGGATTGATTCGAGGTCTCGAGATGAGTTCTACTGAATTTCAATAAGTTTAAATTGTGGTTAGGGACGTAATTTTGGTTAGTCGAACGTTATCGTATGAGAAATATAAGTTGACCTGGTTAAAGTTGAAGTTATTAATGAATGGAGTATAATTACGATTGTGAATGAAGTTCGATGTTTCTAGACCCCTTTGGGTGTTACATAAGGTTTATAGAAAGTATTTTAGAGTTCAACACCAGAGACTAGAGTGGAAGGAAAATGTGAAGTTTCAGTGGAGCGAGAAGTGTGCGGAGGATTTCTAAGAAGTTAAATAAGGATTGACCAGTTTACCAGTAGAATAAGAATACTTGATGAAAGAGTTTGTTAAATCGATAATCGAGTGTAACACTTTCTAGTGTATTGAAATCAATTATTGCAACAATGGTTGAATGACTTGTACTTAGAAATAAGATTTAATGATACACAAATGACATATAAGTTTTATTCAAGATGAGAACCCATGATCTAATCGCAGACCTCAACGGATTTGTTATAGTCACTAATGGTGTATTAGCCTACAAAGAAATTTTAATTGTACTTAAGGAAGAACTGTGATACTAGGTTAAGCACATTTGATATTGTACACCGCTCACCTATGAGTTGTAAAGATTTGTTTAGAGATGTGAAATGTATTTTTGGTGGAGGAATATGATAGGAAGTATTGAAACTTTGCGGATAGATGCATGACACGTCAACGAGTTAAGGTCAAGCTTCAACGACAGTCTAGATTTTGTTAAGACACTTAATATCATCGTATGAAAGATAAAAGTATATATAGATATTGACGTTGTTGTAAGATAGTCGCGATCAGCTAAGGAAAATCAGGATATGGATTATTTGTGACCGACTGATAAAGTCTTCACACTTTCTGCAAATGATATATGGTTTACATCAATTTGCTCAATTGTACGTAAGAGTAATAGTGAAGATACCAGATAGAGATACTAGTTCACTTTGAATATTTGGAGAAGCTTACAATGATGTATGGGAATAAAGTTAGATTTTAGTATATCTTAGCCTCTCTTGATGGATGGACAAACTGGAAGAACAATCGAATTTTAAAGGACATGTATTTTTGGTTTTGAGAATCATATTTACTTTTAGTGGAGTTTGATTATAACAACAATTACTAAGCAACGATTATGGTGGCCATGACGAGACAACTTGGGAATGATATGACGAGATCCTAGTAAGATATTTAGAAGTTATTGACTTTAGTAAGTTTAATTTCGAGGACGAAATTATTTTTAAGGGTGATAGTATGTAATACCCGAAATTTATTTTGGGCTTTTACTAAATTTTTAGATTTTTAGTTAGTTTTTATTTTAGGGGCTAATTATATTTTTCTTCAAATCAAGCCCATTCTTCCAGTCCAATGTCCAATTGTCGAGGCCCAAGTTTAAAACAAACTCATTTTAATGTGAACCCATTACCAATTTAGCCCATTAAAAAGTCCAATTCCTATAGTATTCAAGAATAACAAGATACTAATTTCAAATTTCCAAATATATCAAATCTTGTTGTATTCTTTACCAGATCTTTTTTTTAGAATCCTATGAGATTAAGACTCTTAACCCTAATTAAATCTATAAATACAAACTACAACCCTAATTATATTCTCCACGTACTCTGTTATTTTCCCAACAAGGTAAAGTCTATCTTCCTTCTATTTTTGTTCATCTTTTGCTACACGACCGAACACCCCAAACCACGAACCGCCGGATTTTCGAACGCCCAAATTCTCTATCCAAACTACCGCCACCACAAATCTCACCGGAAAAATCCAAAATTGAACCAGCTTCAAAACCAGCCCGCCCAAACAATCACCAATCGACCCACCACCCATGAAATTCGCCGGAAAAATCGAACACCCAAACCCATTTACCAGAAATCCAAATACGCCGCTGTCCAAAACCCGAACCCTCAAACTTGCCCCAAGTCAGCCGAAATTAACCCAGTTCCACCCGAAACCACTAGCGATGCCGCCGCGCCGTGTAGCTCGGGCTGTCGCTATTTTTGACAGGAATTACACAAAAAAAAAGAAGATGGGGGATGGGGTACGAAAACAAAGAAGTAGGGAGGAAGAATTAGGAGAAGAAAAGAAAAAGAAAAAGGAGGGTGAATGGGGCTGTTGACCGAAAAGGGAAGAAAGGAGAAAAAAAAGAATTGAGAGAGAGGAGGTGAGATGGTTTGCTGTTGAAGAAAAGTGGGAAAAAGGAAAAGAAAAAGAAAGAAGAGAGAGAGAGGGAGAAAAGAGTATACGAATGGGGGAGAAGGAAAAAGGGGAATTGAGGCTGCGATTGGATGTGAGCGAGAATCCATTTTTGTTCCTCTGGAGAATTTTTTTTGACCAAACATGTGATTGTTTATGAAAATTTTCAGAAAATATACTATTTTCTCACTTCCACTTTTTCTCACTTTTTCTTTCACCAATCACATCTACACATTTTTTCACAAAAAAACTAATAATTATTACACATTATCCCACAAATTTCACTATTCATTCACTCACACATTTCTAACTACCAATCACATCCAATCATTATTTTACTATTTTCACATCAAATCAACTTTCATTATTACTTTTTCATCTCACATCCAATCACACTCTCAAAATTCATATTTTTTCTCCCAAATTTTTTTTTCACTACTATTCTCTAGCAAAATGAAAATTTTCAAAATGAAAGTATATCCAATCGCACCCCTCGAGTGATTTAGGGAGGATTTGCTTTTTTTGGGATTTAATTTTCTCAATTGAGGGTACTATATTCAGGTTCAGTGTCCAATTTTTCCAAAAATCACATATTGCCCCAACTAGATTTATAGTATTTCAAAATCAGTCCATTTCTTTACCTTAAATTTGACCAATTCATATTTTGACCAAACAAATTCCAAAAATTTTGATCATCAAATACAATTTACTCTAATCTTATTTTATTTTCTATTAAGCCCCTAAATTAGGATTTTTAGATTAGTTTTTAAGATTAAGTTTAGATTATTTGAGGTTTTGACTAGCATTATTTTTCTATGGTTAGGCGATTTATAGAGCGAGGATTAGGCGTCCTTGCATCCTACCTTTTTAAGTTCTACTTAATTTTCAAAGCTAAGTTCAAGTGGGGTTTGTTTTCTAAAACTTTATTGTCCTTGTTAAATGCTTAGATTATTTTGCATGAATGTGTAGTATTGCTTTGCTTAGGCCCTATTGAGCCGAGGGGACTCAAGAGTGCCTGGGTCGATGTATCCCTCGGTGGAACCCGCAGCGTGCACCCATGTCTATGTCTACGGTTTTTCAAAAGATCTATGCTATGTCCTATTGGATTGTATTTGCATGTCTATGTGAGATATCTGTGTATTTAGCTTGGACAATTTATACTCCACTGAGCTGTGTCGCTCACCCCACATATATAATCAGATTTTTCAGGTTAAGGAGTCGACGATGGTTATTGGCGGTGGATAATGGGTGGCCTATGAAACTACTGGAGTAATGTTTTTTATTTTTAAATGTCGTTTCCAATTGAGTAAGAAATTATTATACGAATTATAATTTTCCTATGCAACTGCTAGAGTGATGTCTTTTTTCTAAATGTTAATTTTCAATTGAATAAGAAATTGTTAAACAAATTATTATTTTCTAAGTATTTACCTACGATGCTAGACTCTATATGATAATTGATTGTATTGAGAAAATTCCCAACTTCAAAGATTTTTCGATTTGGGACAATAAATGATGAATTATGATTTTCTAAGTTTATTTATGCAAATAGACTAAAAGAGATATTTTTTTATAAATTAGTAAATGTGCGAATTTCTTACAAATAAATAAAAATACGAATTTTCTACACTTTATAATTTGCTTCCGCTGGTTCTATTAATTTTGAATGAGATATATTTACAAGCCTATTTTCTTTTATAAATAAAAATATGTACGCGATTTTTCAAAGTTTTTCACTGTCAAATGGTCTTTTAGAATTATATGATATCAAATTTTATTCAAATTATTTTATGCGATTGTTTCCAATGTAATTATTGTTCTTTTGAAAATTAAATGGCTCATTATAACGAGTTGTATTTCTCATGTTTCTTATGGAAAAAAAAATATACAGTTAAATGAATATTTGTACACGTTTTATAGTTAAAAATTTCGGGGCGTTACAAATCTAAAAGATATTATATCTTCTTTCGTTGCCGGAACAAAGAAGATTGCCGGAACTTCTTCCGTCGCCGCTGCCACCCCTTGGGTGTATTTGGGAGGAAAAATAGTGAATGGGTAAAATGAAAAATTAGGAGGAGTGTATTTAATAACTATGTTATATTTTAAAAAGTAGGTGGTGGTGTATTTAGAAGGTTGATGTGTTTATCAATTTGAGGGTGTGAATTGCGCCACCCATTTTTGCCCCTAACACACACCATGGTTACATTGATAATGTCAATATATTCATGGCCGTAGCCAGGATTTTTGGCTAGTGCGGTCAGAATGTTTTTCGCTTTGGAGGGAGATTGTCACCCTGAAATTTTTTTAAAAATAAAAATTAAAGTAAAAAATAAAAAATATAAAGAGATAAATGTAAAGATCGTACCTTGCAATAATATTTTTGGGGGTTTTCTCATAATCTACAATTATGATTTCTTTTCGAATGGTCTTTTTGGATAAGTGACTTATTAAAAGTCCATCTAAATTAACAACTAAACAACTATTATTATTATTATTATTATTATTATTATTATTATTATTATTATTATTATTATTAGGAATAGTTATAAAAGATCCCACTGAGGTTTGGACTAATTACAAAAAACCCAGAGATGTTTCAAAGTCAGATAAAAGCCCCATCAAGTTTGATTTTGTCTTAAATTTAAGGGGATAACTATAATATTTCTAGTAACATCAGGGGGGTTTAGAAATATCTTTTTCAATGAAGGAGGAAAATCTAAGAAGAAATCAAACTCAAGGAGATTTTTTGCAATTTTTAAAATCTCCGAGGTTTTTTGTAATTAGCTCAAACCTCGGGTTTTCTTTTTGTAATTATCCCTTATTATTATTATTATTATTATTATTATTATTATTATTATTAGACTAGACCCAAAAGTTTATTTGAAAAGTGCTCCCAAAAAAACTATTCATAATCAAGTTTAGAACATATATCCCTCAACATAACGAATAAGACAATCATTCATCTACTCATATAGGCAGATGATTCTTTATTCTTTGGGCCAAGATAGTAGGTTTATCATTTATGGCCTTTTAAATTTTAACCTTTTTTTTTTTATATGCTAGACCATCGACTGAATTTTCAGTACGGTCAAACCCAAATTTAGCAGAGACACTCTGAGATCCAATGCGGTCATCCTAAGGTGGCTACGCTACTTAATACACTTATATTTTGAAATTAAAATATAAAATGAAACAGAATTTAGAATAGATAATTATGAGCGCACACTTCCAGCTCATGATGTCTGTTGGCAAAATTTTCCGTGATAGTATTTTGCCCGCAAGCTTAAATATAAGATAGATAATATATATTAAAGATATAACGAAGCTTGCAGGCAAAAGTCTTGTTATATTCGCAAAAATCGTACGTAGCTCAAACAGGAGGTTTCGTATGTTGAACAAATCAAATCTACGTCTCAAGATTTTTAATTTGAACAGCTCATACTCTGTTAGTCAATGAATGTTGCAACTAACTCAATTCCTTGTAAGAATAAAAACAGAATATAGAATTGTGATATTTCATATGCATTTTCAACTACAAATGGGCAATTTCATTAATCTAAGTTACATATTGTTAATGGTTCCCAAGAGGAAACCAAAGACCTGTTTGTTTATGTTTCCATGGTCCATTTCCGATTTCTGGAATTGGAAATAGAATTTTGAGAATTTATTGGTTTTTGTGTGGAAATTGGGATTGTGTTTGAATGAATTAATTGAAATATGTTTTATGTAGGGTTGGAAATGAGATTGTGTTTGGTTTGAGTAGTTTTGAAATATTATTTTATGTATATAATAATTGAAAAGTTGGTAGTGGTGGGGTCCACTTCAATATTTTAATTTGAATATATAATATTATGTTTGTAAGATTATAGTTGGTGGGTCCCATTAGATATTTATAATTTAAAAATAGTAATATTTTAAGTAGATAAAGTTGATAATGGTGGATCCCACATATATAATTAGGTTAAAATATGAGAATAGTGATTGATAAGTAATGATGAGTGATGTAGGGTAGTGTATAGGTTTGAGAATAGAAATTATAGGTTTGAGATGTTATTTTATGTGAAAAATAGAAAATAAAAATGAAAATGATGATTTTCATTGGAAATTTTATGAACAAACATGATTACACTTTTATATATAGTTGGAAACTGGAAAGAGGCCATTGGAAACATAAACAAACAAGGCCCAAGCTGTCCTGTTGCCTGCCCATTTTTTGTGGATGAATTTGAGTTCTTGATTGAAAACTTTGGATTATAGTACTTTTCATGAGATTCAGCATATTGGAAGGGGATGGCTCTGATATCTATAAGAAAATAATTAACAAGATTTCGTAGCACGATATTATATTGTGAATCTTATTGCAATCATTTACGACATTACGTTTCAAATGATTAACAAAAGGGATAATTACAAAAACCACCCCAAAAGTTTAAGGTAATTACCAGAAAAATAAAAAAATAAGAGAGTTTCAAAATTATAGAAACCCCCTTAATGTTTGATTTCGCTTTAGATTTTACCCCAACAATAGAACTGATGGAATTTGCTGATGCAAATATCTTACAATTACATTCATAACCATTCTAAATGTTACAACTAGCTCCAACTTTTCAATTCACATGGTTATTTATAATATTTAGAAAAGTTGAGAGATTCGATGTAACTGTAAAATATATGATGAAAAGTTGGGTCTATTTGTAACAATTAGAAAAGTTGAGTATATAATTGTAAATATTAGATAGAAGCAACAAATTTCGTCTGTTTAACTAACGGCTGAGGTAAATCTAAGACACAGGCAAACCTCAAGAAGATTTTTGTAATTTTGAAACTTCCACTAGTTTTATTGTACCAACCCAAAATTTCAGGGGTGATTAATTGTAATTATCCCATATAAAAATGTTGTTCGCAATGTGCACTGATAGTACTGCAATGCAAAACATGATGCAATAATTTTTTTGAGATTTGTGTTTTAACGTTTCACCTTTTTTATTTTTTTTAATTGAAAGTTGTGTTTTTCTTGTAAAAAAACTTCATAAACAGAGAAAGTTGAGAAGTTTTGTCTCCCAACCTTACACTCTCACTTATTCGATGGAGATAAAATTATATGGGATTTTCTATTCCAAAATCGTGTTTCATCTCATATTCTACTGTACGAATGACTGTCACGTGTACAACACATATCATATTAAAAATCCACAATTTATATTTGATTTATACTTGAAAATTAATATGCTAAGTGTTATACACGTGATAATTATCTGTGTGGTAGAATATGAGATTAAAACATGATTTTGGAATAGAATGTTGATTACAATAGTATTACGAAACATAATGCTAATTTGATTACAAAATAGAAACAAAAATTACAGACATAACCTAACTATTACAACTTGTTTGAGTTGCAACTTCTCGAACAAAACCGGAAAGCCGAGTCGAGACTGGGTCTATGTTTGCAAGACAAATACGTCTGGGCTGTGCTCAGGGATTAACGTAATGCCCCAAAGATAAAACGACTTTGTCTTTTGTGTAGTAGCACCAGTAACACAAAAGTAAGGACTGGTTGAATGCAGAAAGGAAGTGTGTTGCAAGATGTGAGTAACACTTATGGTAATACTCTGTAGATGTGATGTAATACTTGTGGTAACACTTTGTATAATACTATGAAGTTTCGTGTCCTGTGACCATTATCTGAGGAGTTACAAGCTCTTTTAGTTACACGAATTTTGATACATGCCCAAAGGGTCGGGTCATGGCCAAATGCGCGCGAGTAACCCACTTGTAGTTATCCAATTGTGTTATAATATATCCAACTTATAATATCTTCTAGTATATATACACTAATATATATATATATATATATATATATATATACTAGGAAAACAAGGCTTAAATTTCAAAGTGATAGACCTAGACCTATCAACTCCCTTTACATAATGTTTATTGGCGTGGCCAATTTTATGTATTAATTTTTCATCACCGAAAATCGATTTTGAGAACTAAATAATAAAACGAGTAGATTAACAATATATTATTTAATTCTTCCAGAATTAAATATTTAGCCGTAATTTTTTTTTGTCTTAATCGGGTTGACACTTACTTCCTCAAAACCAAAATTTTAAACATAGAAGATCTTATGCGAGATGAATTAAATATGCTTGGAAAAGGTTTTCTAACCCTCATGATCTATTTCCATTTCATTCTCTTATCGAACATCTGTTCGCTACTTTTTGTCGCATACATCAATTTATCAAGGGGACAATGTGCCGATATGGGACCAATTTAGCCAAATGAATGGACTCAAAGCTTGTCTTGATTGAGGAACTGCCCCGCCACAGATTCAAAACCCGCTCAAAGATTGATCCTTATTCTATTTGTTTCATTTATATCTAACAAATTAAAACAACAGATTTACACACACAAAAGTATCACATACAACATCATATTTCTATTCCGCTTAGAGGTGATTGGTTGCCTTTAAATCCACTGCTTAGGTAGAAGCCGCTTCAATACTGGTATAGTTACACATATTATTCTCCTTTATCCCCTTCGCTCTGAAGACAAGATGATCTCACACCTATCATGAAAATATCATCCCTACAACATATACAACTTCCCCATCCTATCCATTTTTTCAGTTGGGTTCGAAGCAAATCCTCGCTCATCTAGTAGAGATGCAATGGAGCGGGGTGGAGCGTGTACTTGAAGACTCATACCGGCCTGTCTATCTCACATAATATTTTACTAGTCTGTCATTCATGTTCAAGAATTGTATGTTAATTATGGATTTCGATTCTTTACTATTTCATGAAATCACCAAGTCAGGTATTGGTGATGAATAGTCGATAAAATCTGCATCAAGACCCAACAACGCATCACACATACATCACGCAGCGGGTAACCCTGAATTTCACGAAATCACAGATCGTAAACTTCTGGATGAAACAGGTAATTATTCCTTGGCTTCGGGAAGCACAATCGATAATTTTGATCCAGTTTTAGGGTGCCCTAGTCATACCCATGCGCCTAGGATGGAGGAGGGTTTTGTTCAAACCCCTAGTTTAAACCCTAATCCCATATACACAAGTAACGTGCATGGGACTATCAATCAAACTTTCGCTCAAATTTTATCCCCAGGGGAGATTTCAAAACCTGTGAAAAAAAGGGGAGTATTTTTCGGTCACTATGGATGAGGAAATTTACCAACAACGGGCAGCAGAATTATGGAACACATTGATTGGTAGATTAATATTACCTAAAGGATCCAAACCTTTAGGTTTAGAGGATCTTAAACGAAGACTTTCGGAGGTTTGGCATATTGACGGTTCATGGCACCTTATACCCCTGGGAAAGGGTTATTACAACATACAATTTCGAACGTGAATGACAGACACAAAGTATCTGGGAGGCCTACCTGGAATCTGAAACTGGGCTCAATGTGTCTCAGTAATTGGGTTCCGGACTTCAATCCATACCGCATAAATTCATCAAAATCTCAGGTATGGGTTCGTATATACGAGTTGAGTATGGAATATTGGCATCCTGCATTAATTATGAAGCTCGCAAGTGCTATTGGCACGCCCATGCAGATAGATGGTCGTTCTCTCACGGGAGAAGTAGGACATTTCATAAGAGTTCTTGTAGAATTGGATTTTTATTCTCCATTGCAGGAATTTATTATGGTAGAACGAATAGGCCATTGTTCCTTCGTATCGCTCAGTTGCGAAAATTTTCCAGAGTTCTACTCTCATTGTCGAATTGTTGGACATTCAGGCGCTAATTGCAGGCAAGCGAACAATCAAGCAATGAAGCATAATCCAGAATCCAAAATTGTGGATGGTGCTAAACCAGGCTACAGTCCCGTGCGTGGCCGAGCTCCATTCCGAGACCATGCTACTACCACTAAGGGTAAAGCTGTGGATTCAGAACAGTGGGTGCAAGTCAAGAAGCGGATAGCCCGAGCAGGTCATTGTTCGAAAGGGGGTACATCTAATTTGCATGTTCAAATTAATAATCCTTTTGAGGTTCTCAGGGACGAGGATGAGCAAATTCCTCATAAAAAGATTAATTCGAAGCAAGTTCAAATTTGCGGGGAGGGGTCAAGTCATAACAGGGGTAATGGTGATTGCATGGGAGATACTAATCTTGCAGGGGCAATAAATACTAATCGAATGATGGTTCTTCATCAACCATTGCAGCAAAATTCACTGATAACTTCGGACAATATGGCTATGGCTGCAAGTTTAGATGATAAAGGTAAAGAGAGCTTGCAACGAGCTATTGACGCAGTCTCACGCAGTATGCCTATTAATGACTATGAGTTTAACACTACTACTCCGTCAGAGAGTTTCCAAGCAATGGCGGCAGCCACACGAAAACGGTGGTCAAATATGGCGAAAGAGGAGGAACAAGAAGACGAGGAACAAGAAGAAGCTTTAAAGACAAAGATAGTTGACCCCTCCACCACTCCACTTGTCTTTCCCTCATGTAATTCTTCAGAAGCTCTGAAGTCTATGGCAATTGTGGCTCGTGGATCATGGGCTGACATTCCACATGCTACATTAGACCATCAAGAAGATACAACATGTTGTAAAAAACAACTAATTATGCCATTCGAAGATCTTCTAGAAATAGATGTCCTTCATTTAAATTGCATTTTTAAGTTATTTTTGTTGTTTCCTTTTTCTGAAGTTTAACATTTTTTTCCTTTGCTACCTGATCGGTTTGTGATCAGGACTTTTTTCTTTCTTTTATATATTTCTATTTATCTAAAAAAAACTTCTTTCAACATCTTCAATTATGAAAATAAATCATGACCATCAGTCTGCACCAAAACTTAAAAAGTTTGTAAGATTAATACAACAATTGTTCAAGTGCTCATCGTCAAAAGTTTTAAACTTTTTGGCTTTAAATAAAACCATACATAGTTTCATATTCTGAATATTTCAAATCGATTATTAGTAGAAGAAATAGATTGATCCAGTATAAATAGAAATTAATCAATATACAATGCATAGAATACTCAAGTGACATTTTCATCAAAATGGATTTTCCTGTGAATTCTACGTTTTTAATGAAATTAGGCTTTATATCTATTACAATAGCCATTTCATCCTGAAGTCTAATACTGATGCAAAACTATTTTTTTTTCCTGTAACTTTTCAAATATGCAATAAGACCTCTTAAATGATCTATAGCAACATAAAATCTTTTTTTCAAACAAGCAAGAAGACTTTTAAATAATCTATAGCAACGTCAATATGCATAAAATCTTAAATGAACTATCACAACGCCAAGAAAACTTTCCTTGTTTTGATTTCCTTTATTCCTTCATTTATTCTTAATAGGATAAAAATATTTAGTTGATAAAGAAAAAAACATTTCAAGTTTTCCATCAAACATTAATTTTGTAGTTCAAGTTAATTGATATATATATATATATATTAACTTATTTAAGGAACTTCATTAATTTTTGGAGCTCTAGACAACCACTTCCATGGCTTTAAGGTGTAACGGCTCTGGCCATGTCTTGTATTTATAGACGTAGATGTTTGGTGCGGAATCTATGATAGGCTTGAAAAAATAGGATTTTACTGATTAAATTTTATTAGAGTTGCTATATCACACTCTTTTGTTTTACAATGTTATTTTACTCACTTCACTCGTGTTTTTTCCAACTACAACATGTCACCTATTTATACTAGATAATAGATCATTCTAGAGACAATGAGATACAACGGGGTAGTCAAAAATATTAATTATATTTTCTAAATTTCAAGACTTAATTCAACTTTCAAAGTCTTGACTTCATCTTCCAAAGCTTGAATGTTTGACTCCATTTTTTCAATGCTTCATTACAAGAGTCAATATTGCAAATTACTTCATTTCAACACTCCCTCTTAATTTGTAATCTTGTGTTGTTTCTTCAAATGTCCGAGGCTCACTTGTGAACAAAACAAGTTCACTTGATTCATAAATTTCTCTTAGTGCATGTGTCCTTCTTATAGGACTTTCATGATCAAATTCTTCCTCAATTCTTGGAGTAGGGACTTTCAGATCTTGCTCAACATTTCGAACTGTGAGGAAGCTTGAGATGCTGAAGGATCCTCATAAGATATTGAGTCAACGACTTGCTTTCCATTCCAACCCCAAGTTGCAGTTTCATCGAAGACGACGTCTCGTGAAACTGTGATTTTGTTTATATTAGGGTCCAACATGCGGTAGCCTTTGAACTCATCACCATAGCCAATAAAGATTAGCCTTTTGCCTTTCTCATCAAAATTTTCACGACTTTGTGATGGAATATGAGCATATGCTATGCTGCCAAAAACCCTGAAATGATCAACTCTTGGTTTTTGTTTGTACCAAGCATCATAAGGGGTTTTATTTCGGACAGCCTTTGTAGGACATCGATTGAGAATATACACTGACGTGTATACAACTTCTGCCCAATATAAATTTGGAAGCCCATTGCCTTTTCGCATGTTTCTATCCATTTTTAACAACTGTGCGATTTTTTCTTTTGGCAACTCCGCTTTGCTGAGGTGTTCTGCTCATGGTCAGTTGTTCTTTAATCCCATCTGCTTTGCAATATTCGACAAAGGGGTTATAGAGAAATTCACCTCCACGATCGGTCCTCAAAGTTTTATCAGAAAACCACTTTGTCCTTCAACAAGTGTTTTGAATTGGAGAAAAGTAGAAAATGCTCCTGATTTTTTATTAAGTAAAGCCGCATCATCCTTGTGTAATCGTCAATGAAGAGAATCAAATATCTTTTCTTTCTATGTGTGGGAGTTTGCAGGCCCACAAATATCTGAGTGAACAAGCTCCAATGGTGCTTTTGATCGCCATGAAGTTTTTGGAAATGGAAGCTTGTAGATTTTCCCATAAATGAAACCTTCACAGACTTGATTTACTTTCTGAATATCAGGAAGCACGTTCACTATTTTTTTTATCCTTGAGTAGTTGAAGACCTTTTTCATTAAAATGACCTTGCCGCAAATGTCATAGATTTGATAAATCTGCATTTTCAACTTTAAGTGCACAATTCTCATTTAGCGGCATCGTTAGAGGAAATATATTATTTTCCATCTCAATGTTTGCTATGACATCATTCATCTTTCTGTTGAGAATTTGGCACCTCCCATCATCAAGGTGGACAGAGAAATCTTTTTGAATGAGTTGTCCAATACTAAGAAGGTTATGCGAAAGATTTGGCACATAAAGAACATCGATGATGAACTTTTTGCTACCTTCCTTAGTTTGGATAGCAATAGTGCCTTTTTCTTGCACTTCTTTGTGCTCCATCACCGAGAATTATTTGGGAGATAATATTCGGATTGAGACCCACAAAGATATCTCGATTTCCAGTCATGTGGTTACTACAACCACTATCCAAATACCACATGCTTTTGAATTCACAATTGGCACTTGAGTAGGACAAGATTTTCTCTTAGATTGCTCCAAAAACTTGGCTTCTTCTTTTTCTTCTTTTTTTTTCCCGTTGTTTTGAAACCAACAATCCTTTTGTGAATGGTTAGTGATGCTGCTTTTTAGGCAGATCACTCCAAGTCAACCGGGTTGACCAAAATTCTCTTCCCGAGGAAGAAGTTTTCTCATCTTCTTCTCCTAGAGCTAGAATATCTGTTGACTGGGAACTTGCCTGGACACATGCACAAACATTAGAGGGCCCTGGGAGTTGTCCTAGGGAGGCCCCTCCAACGCTCAAGTCAGCATGGTGAACGAGAGAATAAACAGTAAACGAATTCTGTATCATAAATGCGTAGGAGGATTATGAATTAATTAACTTATAGATAATAGGAGGGACCTTTTTATACCTGGGAGATCGGCCCCATGGGCCGTGTAGGAGAATTTGGCCTATGGACCAGTCCGCGTAGGAGAAATTGGCCTATGGGTCTTACCGGTTACTATTGGGTCGGTTTATTTATTAAGAGCCCATTGAGAAATTAATATTAAATAAACATATATAGAATGAAATATATACTAATTAATTAAATACCCTTTTATCCCCAACATAATCCCCTCATCTCCGGTACTGCGGAGGGATGAAGCATCGGGGGAGCTAATCCGGTGCAGAAATATCTGGCTTGTCTTGTTGTATATCTTGTTTTGTTTTTGGAGAATCTTTGACCACTTTGCACAAGGACACTTGGAGGGAAAGTTTGTGACCATGTCTTGCAGAGGTAAATTTAAATTTTCTCTCTCTGCCTTTCAACTTTGAAATTTTTTTACTTTGTAGAAAACTTAGGAAATTTCTTTAAAGTTGAGGTGAGAGGTGAGGCGAGAGTTGAGGCAAGAGTTCAGGTAAGAGTTCAGGTCAGAGCCCATGGAGAGTTAGAGTGACGATTGGAGTGTATCAAGCTGAGAGAGAGAGATGAGAGCACCATGGGTGGTATAGGGCGTCCCGGGGCACCTCAACAAAATGGGCAAGGGCGCCCCCTTGGCGCCCTCCCCGAGCGGTCACAAGGGCGTGCCCGGGCATCCTCATCGGTGGAGGAGGGCGCTCCTCCGAGGGGCATCCCAAGCCCTCCAGCCTATTTTCCTTCGCGACTTTCCCCATTTTCTCCATGGTTTTCGTATACTTCAAGCTGGGTTCTAGATTCTGGTCTTTTTTTCCTTTCTACGTTCCTCCGTTTCTCCAGAGTTTAGCCTCTGATTCTTTGTCCGTGGGGACTTGTTCTTTTTGTGTAGAGATGAACCTTTCCCTTTTGGGAAGGAAGCTATAAACCTTGTGTTTTGCTTTATCCCTTCCGGAGCTCAGAGGGAGCACCCTTCTCGAGCTCAGAGGGGGAACCCTTCTGGAGCTTGGAGAGAGCACCCTTCTAGAGCAGTGATAGTTATTTTTCGGCCTAGATGGCCCTTGACTCCTGTCCACATGTTTATGGCTTGCTTTATGCAATTGGATATTTCTTTCTTTCTCTTTTCTTCTTGTGATGTTTCTTTGCCCCATGAGGCCGGATGATACTCCGTTGCACTCATGCTATATGGATTCCTTATGCATATCTGCTTTCTTTTATCATGCTTTACTTGTAGTATTTATATGTGACTTCTTGTTGGTAGAAACTTGTTCATTTTCCATGCTGAGGTGGATCTTCCCTTCGTAGGGAAGTCTTATTTTATTTAGAATAGCCAGAATTACTTGTTCTAGAGCTGACTGAGGGCGTCCTTCCCGAGCTCAAGGGGTGCCCTTCCAGAGTTCAGAGAGGGCGCCGTTTTAGAGCCCGAGGGGGGCACTCTACTTGAGCTCTTCTTCAGTTCTTACTCCATCGCTTTGATCTCTTTCCTCCTAGTGTTAGAGTTTTTGCCTTCTTTTATCGCCGGAGGAGAATATTTTGTGGGGTGTCCTTCCAAAGCCCGGAGTGGACGCCCTCATGGAACTCCTCGAGCGCTTTGTTGGAGACTGGAGGAGGCATACTTCTGGAGCTTCCTCCATAATATTTTGCTTTACCATTTGTATCTCTTCGACACATGTGTTAGCACTTCGCCTTCTTTTTCTTGCACAGTTTCATGGTGGAGAAGAATTTACGGGGATCCTTGTAAGGAGGTCCCTCCCATTCGGGGGCTTAGCAATACGCGTAAAATATACATGGATTTAAGGTCTTATTTTACTACATGATGAATTTTGCATGTATATTCAATGTATTTTACTTGGTTTCCTTAAAAGGGCATGATACTGCGTATTCTTGTAACTTTTTACAGGAAACAAATCTTAAATAGAAAGATATCAGTTAGAAGACCCAAACACGATCGACAAGTGCAAAGAGAAGATCGAAAAGACGAAGAAAACAGATGAAAGCAAGTCACATGGTCGGCCCGTGTGGGGTGACATGACCGTGTGAGTTCCCGTGTGAAGGTTACACGACCATGTGAAGTGTTCGGGAGAAAACAAAGATAGAGATGTGTTACACGGTCTACTCGTGTGGGACCACAAGATTGTGTGCGGTGGCCGTGTGAGCTGACACGGCCCGTGCGATGTGTCTGCATCTAATTTTGTGTCCTTTTCCTGTCAGAACTCTATAAGTGGTCTCTCAAATCACCTATATAAGGAGGATCAAGGCTTTGCACGAAGATATATGATATTACACCACAAAATATAGTACAATACACAAGAATACACAAATGAAATGTCTTATAAGAGGAGGGCTAGGTTACGAAGAGCACCACACGACCTTTCATATCTACGGAAGCACAAGAGTTTCGAAGGCATGGAGGAAAGATCCATCCCGGCAAAAAGGGATTTTATTTCTTAATTTAGATCTCTTGTCTGGACTTAAACGATATGACAATGTTGATTTCAAGTTTGTTTATGAATTTATTATCAATGTTAGATTAATCTTTCGGATCCTAGGACATAATCAAAACTGTGGAATCATATTAAATCTTGATTGATTGTTTTCTTAATTGATTAGGTGTTCTATTTTATGAATTCGAGTGCTTATTTTCTTGCTTATATAGGGAGATGAGTTCTAACAAAGACGGAAATCGAATTCAGACATAAACGGGTGTAACGAGTCGGGAGACCTACAACTATTTATGGGGAGTCATTCAATTCAAAGATTTTTTGGGAGTTAATAATAACTATAACTTATCGAGAGATCTACAATTATTACTAATTTACTATTTTTGCACCGCCCGGGAGGGGGAATAAACTAGTTTAGGAATTGAACCCATAGATACACGTGAATTGGATTTGAAATAATGATTGGAATTAATATTGAAGAAGCATGTTAAGATTATGTGCCTAGGGTTGCTTTCGTATTTGTTGAAAAGACTTGTGGAGTTTAGGTTTTTACAAAATTATTTCTTTTATTTTTATTTGTTTAGATTAGATAATTGTTTCTTCATTTTTGGTCGCTTCAATAAAATTAGAATATGATATCATTATAGCCTAAGTGTTTCGTATTCGATCCCTGAGGAATACGACCTTGCTTGCCAATTATCCTATAAACTACACCGTACACTTGCAGTATTGAGATCCAAATATTTTTGGCAAACTCATAGCCGAATGGGTTTTGACTTGCAAGGACTTACCCTTGAGAGAGCCCATCCTCTCCAGGAACACGAAGCATCACTGGACATGTCTCTGGGAGCGTGAAGCATCACTGGAGAGATTTATTTATAGGGACTCCCCCGAGAGGGAGCCCTTCCTCTCCAGGCGTGCGAAGCATCACTAGAGAGGTCTTTGGGAGTGCGAAGCATCACTGGAGAAATTAATTTATGGGACTCCCCTGAGAGGGAGCCCCTCCTCTTCGGGAGCAGGAAACATCACTAGAGAGGTTTATTTATGAGAATTACCCCTTAAAGGAACCCTTCCATGTGGGGTCTTAGCCGGATGAAGTTTCCTGAGGAGAGCTCAACCCCTAAAGTAGTGTGGCGCCCTCACTATCTGGTCGGGGAAGCTTGCTCATCTCTAAAGTGGCAACATAACATTCCCGGGCGATCCTTTGCACATCCCCTCTTCTTCTTGATGCATTCTAGGAGAGCACTTCCTAGCATCTTTTGATCTGGTCTTCCAGAGATCATATTGATGACTCCGGCTATGTGGGTGATGTGCCTCTCTTATTTGCAGGCATCTGAGCGGCGCTGTCCTGTTGAGATTCTTCTTCGTGTGGTCTCGGATCACACCGATACTAGCTCTGATCCACGTTGTCCTTGAGGTGGCCTTTCTGGATAAGTCGTTCTATCTCCTTCTTTAAAAAAAAAGTCCTTGGTAGTAGGTCCCCTGTCTCTATGGTGTCTGACGTACAAATCAGAGCTTGCACGTATAGGGTTGCTCCTCAGTGGTTGTGGTGGATCAATGATCCCCTTCTTCTAGGCGGCTATCAGTACCTCCACTATTGGAGCGTTAAGAGGTGTGTAGCTTGGCCCATGATCTTTTCTCGAACCCTTCTGAGGTTGATTTTTGTCGTCTTCCTGGGACTTGCGCTTGGCACTGGGTTCAGGCTTGGTGGACTCGTCCACTCGAATATGCTCTTCTGCTTGTCTCAATAATTCCTCTGTGTTGGAGGGAGACTTCCCAGCCAAGGATTCTTTTAGACGCCTCTGGTGGAGATTTTTCTACAATATCCCAGTCAAGGTCTCATGTTGGACGTTGAAAACTTTATTGACGGCTCCACGAACCGTTTCATAAACTCCCATAGTGTTTCTCCTTCCTTTTGCTTCACCTGAAAGAGGTGAGAGATAGTCTTTGGGCACTTTCTGTTGATGGAGAACTGCTTGCAGTAGGAGGTATCCATCATGTCATGGAGATACGCCTTGGCGTAGAATTTGTCCAAGTGTTCCTGTGGATCTCTAGTTCTGTCGTACTCTGGGAGGTTGGAGGTCTTGATTCTCGAAGGTAGAGGTTCTTGGGTTGATTCTTTCATGTTCAGATTTCTTCACCTATGGAGTCTTTGTCTTCCCCAATAAGTTGAGCACTTCTTTCTCCTTTCGTGTAGGGGTGTACCTCTCCAATGAATGGAGTTTTCATGGATCTTCTTCCAGCTGAGAAAGGTTCATGGACAGGTTGTCTGAGGAGTTCTGTGTTTCTGTGAAGGGTTTCTTGTTCCAGAGATAACTTGAGTTGTCTAGAAGGCTCTTGAATCCTTAGCCCGAGCACATAAGGGAGTTTGTGTCTATCCTTTCTAGACTTCAAGGTTTGTTTGTCCTCCATCAATGTGATGGCTTCTTCAGTTTGAGGTTGCTTTCCAGTTCATTGTTCCTCTCTTCCGTTCTAGTCGAGTTAGAGTCATTCTTCATGCAGCTTCTACTGCGGCCTGCAATGATGGGGTGCCCTTATGAGGGTTCTTTATGCAGCTGGCGGAGCTGGGGGATATCCTCGTGCAGCTCTTGGAGAATTAATGTCGTAGAGTGTTTCAGATAGCCTCATTGAGATGGAGAGCTTCCCGGGTCTAGTGGACTTATCTGGTGAGCAGAGCCCTTCAGGAGGAGGAGATTGCGGAAGGGTGCCCTTTCGGCCAGGCAAGGGCGTTCCCTTAAGCGGTCAAGGGCACCTAATTTAGCTCTCTGAGTTGTTGAATGGCGCCCCTCTGGAAGGAGGGGTCTATCCTCATGTCTTCTCAACGGTCTGCCTTCTTGTTTGGTGTTCCCGGCTTGGGAGATTGCGGCTTCCACAAATCACTTCATGAAGTCTTACAGTAACTCTCCTTCCGGTTGTTTTTCTTGAAAAATATGAGCCAGGGTCTCTGAAATACTTCCTTTTGATAGAGAATCCTCATGCGAAGACAGTAATGAGTTTGTCCATCCCCGTGATTGATCTAACTAGGAGGTAATCAACCAAGTTAGTGGCGCTTGGTTTGTGTTTTCTGGACACTTTACAATAGGAAGCGTCCATCATGATGTACAGATCCACCTTTGAATGGAGTTTGTCTAAGTGCTTCTAGTGTGCCTTCGGTCTCACCATACTCTGGGAGGCTGGAGATCTTGATGCCCGAGGGTTGTCTCTTATCCAGGATGGTAGGATCATTGAACTTCCTCCCTATAGTGATGGCCCGCGGGTTGGCTTGGCTGATGTTTTACCGCCTGCGACTCTTCTGCGAGCTTGTGAGTATGGACGTGGAAATGTTGGGCTCCATTTCCAGATTCTCTTCTAGCGGGAGCGGGCTAGTCTTCTTGATCTTTTCCAAGTCCTTTATTTCTTTTATCTTCTTTCCCAAGGCAGGGGTCTTCAACATCTGGCGGAGGTTTGAGAGAGGTCTTCCCGCATCTTCCAACGCAACATGATTCTTTGAAGCAGCTTGGGCAACTTTTTCGAGCAGGGCTTAGAGGGCTCTTTGTGTTACGCGAACTTCTTTAACATGCTGAGCCCTCTAGGAGGAGTAGGCAGCACCCTTCTTGGTTTTAAGCGGAAGTTGCGCCCTTCCTGGAGGAGGGGGACTGGCCTCTCATCTTCAATGTGAGAGTTCTCCTTGTTGATTCCTGGCTCCACAACCAGCAACATAGGATTCATCAAGTGTGGCGGCTTTTCATGATTCACGCTGCATTCTTCTTTTCTTCTTTTCTTCTTCCTTAACCTTTCAGGTCATGTCTTGAATGGTGGGCGGAGCCTGGGGCAGTGTCCCCGTGGCTCCAACCACAGGTTGACTCTTCAATGTATTTTGGGCAACTTCATCCAGCAGAGCTTGAGAGGCTTCCCGGGTCAGGTGAACTTCTTTAGGGGCAAACCCCTCTTCCGCGCAGCCGTGGGCAACGTCCTTCCGACGGGCATGTAGATTTCTTCAATGGGTGGAGCTTCTCCGGATGGAGATGGCGGCGCCCTTTCTTCTTACAGGGGAGGCGGTGTCCTTCTGGTGGAGAGGTAGCTGGTCTCCCACCTTCTTGATGGCTTTTCCTCTTGCTAGTCTCTGGCCCTAGGTCTGCAGCTTGGGATCCGACTCCATGCGCTTGAGGTCAGGTCTGTGTATTCGTGTGCTTTTGTTGTTCCCACGAACGGTGCCAAAATGATGCTGCTTATTAGTGTAAATCACTTACAGTTAACTAGGTTGACCAAAATCCTCTTCCCGAGAGAAAAGTCTTCACGCCACTCCTCTTCCCATCTTAGAGATGGAATATCCTTTGACTGGTTACTTGCCTGTACACATGTGCAAATGTTAGAGGGCCCGGTGGATTATCCCAGGAAGACCCCTCCGACGCTCAAATCAGCATGGTGAACGAGAGAAAAAACAGTAACCGAATACTATATAATAAATGCTTAGGAGGATTATAAATTAATTAACTTACAGATAATAGGAGGGACCTTTTTATACCTGGGAGATGGGCCCCGTGGGCCGTGTAGGAGAATTTGGCCTATGGGCCACTCCGCGTAGTAGAAATTGGCCTATGGGTCATACTAGATACCATTGAGCCGGTTTATTTATTAAGAGCATATTAGACAATTAATATTATATATATATATATATAAAATTATATATTAATTAATAAAATACCATTTTTGTCCCCAACAGTTAGGAATTTTTTATGTTTTGCATCTAAAGAAATAATCTTCAAATTGATGATTCGACTTTTTGCAAATAACACAAGTAGGATTGTCACTGGAGCTTTGTAATGACTTGCCTTTCCAATTGCTTGTCTTTTCATTTTGCCTCCATTTGCCATTTCTCTTTTTGTAATTTGAGCCTTCTTTGAATTCTCCTCGATTGCTCGAACTTGATTTTAATGCTTTCTTGGATTGAAAGGCTTGTTCGATTGATGGATAAGCTGAACGATTGATTCTTTGCTCATGTGCAAGAAGCGATCACGTCAACTCGTACATGGTCATTTTAGACAAATATTTGGATTCTTCGATAGCGGCAGCTGCATTGTTGAACTTGGAGGGAAGACATTGTAGCACTTTTTCCATTACTATTTCTTGGATCATATCTCCGCAACTTATGATTTGATTTACTATCTCTGTGACTCATGATGAAAAATCACGAACGGACTCTCTTTCATCCATTTTGAGATTGTCAAATTCTCTCCATAAAGATTGGAGCTTTAAGGCGATTGTGTTTTTGGTTCCTTGAAATTCTTGCTTCAAAAATTCCCAAGCATCTTTGACTTTTTTAACTCCAAAAATACGAGGAAAAATAGATTTTCCAACACCTTGTTGAATATATCGTAGTGCCATTGCACCTTTTTTCTTTAGCACTTTTTGCGATTTTTCGGAATTTTCTTCCTCTTTGGTTGGTTCTTCGTCGTTAATTACATCCCAAAGATCCAAAGAGATGAAGAATGTTTGCATTTGGCTACTCCAATAATCATAGTGTTCTTCTTCAAAACTAGGCACTAGTTGCTTTGGATTTTGATAGCTGCTGCTAAATGAAAACTTCTGTCGTGGACCACTTTCACGCCAACTATTATCTTTTCAATTGTATTAATTGAATTGCTTTGATTAAATGAATTGAATCACTTGCTACAAAGTGCCAAAGTATGGTAGTGGCCTATTTTGAGACACCAGATGCCCTTTTTAATATGCTCAAGCTTTGATGAGAAATGGTTAATGGATTATCACAATATGTCAGAAGGGCGATTGAAAATCTGATTTTGCTTACTACCACGACTGAAATAGTTTTTGTATTTTGTGGCTCTAGATACCAAAATTTGTTGGGTGCGAAAGCTATGATAGACTTGAAAAAATAGGATTTTATTGATTGAATTTTACTAGAATTTCTATAGCACGCTTTTTTGTTTTACAAAATTATTTTGCTCACTTCACTTTTATTTTTTTCAACTACAATATGTCTCATATTTATACTAAGTACCATATCAGTCTAGAAATAATGAGATACAAAATGGTAGTCAAAAGTATTAATTGCATTTTCTAATTTTCAAGACTTAATTCAACTTTCAAAGTCTTGACTTCATCTTCCAGAGCGTGAATGTTTGAATCCATTTTTCCAATGCTTCATCCATTGCAAATTACTTCATTTTAACATTATACAGACCTTTAGTTTGTTATTTCTCATATATTTATCCGAAAAAGAAATGCATTATATACTGTGAAGTTGACATTTTCCCTTTAATTTTATAAATTGAGAAAATTACAAAAATTATTGGGACAATAAAGAACGTAAGGTTGCATATTGATTAAAAAAAAACCCATAAATCACATGCATTAAGTTTGTCCATGTTTTCAATGTCACAATTTGATCCATGTGATTGACTTGTCCTGTTGTGAAGGATAGAAACCCACTCCTGATCATGCTTACAAGTCCAGTTGATCAGGCGTGCATCATTCTTTTGTTGTATCCCACAAGAATGCATGAGGTCCTGCACCACTAACTCAAGATTGAAACATCCATTAATTAATTTTAGAAAATGAAGTATGGAAGATTCAGAAACAATGACATTCAAATCTCAGCCTTGTAAGGAATGATCATGATTTTACAGAATATGGTCCAAAGTTTGTTTTTTGTTTTTTTTGGAAGCACCATAACATGCACTAAATCCCACAGTCCCAATCTTCTATCGTCTATGGTGTTTTATCACACAAGATGAATGTCATGCATATTGATCCTACTTTATAGGGCAGATCACTCAAAGTCAATAGTGTAGATAAAATTCTTCTTTGCGAGGGGGAAGTCTTCAAGACTTCTTCTCCGGAAGCTGAAAATCTTTCGACTGGGAGCTTGCCTGCACACACGCGCAAATGTTAAAGAGCCTCGGGGGTTGTCCCTGGGAGCAGTGGCGGACGCAGGATTCCGATTTTGGGGGGACGAAAAACGAACCGAGTTTATAAATTTAAACTATGCGAATTTTTTTTCATATACTAACCATAATTAATGGATTTTTTATATTGTAAAAGACAACTATTTGAAATTTTTATCAGATTTTGGGGGAGAAAATTGTAAATTAATTCATTTATTTACCATTTAAAAAAATTTGGAAAACTTTTGGGGAGAGAATTTTTGGAAAATTTTGGGGGAAATTTTTTAGGAAAATTTTGGGGGAAATTTATTTTGGAAATTTTTTTTTTTTTTGGGGGGGAAATATTTTGGAAAATTTTGGGGGGGGAATGGCCCCCCTCGGTCCGCCATTGCACAGGAGGCTCCTCCAACGCTCAATTCAAAGATGGTGAACGAGAGAATAATTAAGACATTAATTGAATACTGAATTAAATGCGGAGGAGAATTATGAGAATGTGAGAATATTTTTTATACAAATGAATAGGAGGGACCCTTTTATACCTGAGAGATGGGCCCTGTGGGCCGTATAGGAGAAATCAGCCTATGACCTAGTCTCGGGCTCCTTTGGGTCGGGTTATTTATTAAGAGCCCACTGAGAAATTAATATTGAATTAATATATAAATCGAATTATATATTTAATAATTAAATGTCGTTTTTGCCCCCAACGTAAGACCCTAGCTCCGGTGTTGCGAAGGCATGAAGCAGTGCGGGAGCTAAACTCGTATTGTGTCTGGCTTGTCTTGAGATTCCAAGTTCTTGCTTTATCCCTTCTGGAGCTCGAAGGCAGCACCCTTCCAGAGCCCGGAGGGAGCACCCTTCTGGAGCTTTCTCCAAGTTCTTACTTTATCATTTTGATCTTTTCCCCACATATGTTAGCATTTTTGCCTTCTTTTTCTTACATATTTTGGTTGTGGAGAAGAATTTACGGGGACCGTTGTGAGGAGGCCTTTTCCCTCTGAGGTCTTAATCGGAGGAGAAAAATTTATGAGGACTTCCCGTGGTGGGGGCCTCTCCCCTCCGGAGAGTATAGCTTCTCTAAGGGACTTTATTTACCTCATGGAGCAAAAATCTTCTCTAGAGGATCTTATTTGCCTCACGAAGCGGAATCCTTCTCTAGAGGACTTTGTCTGTCTCACGGAGCTGAAAGCTTTTCTAGAGAATCTTATTTGCCTCACGGAGCAGAAAACTTCTGTAGAGGACTTTGTCTGCCTCATGGAGCTGAAAGCTTCTCTAGAGGATCTTATTTGCCTCATGGAGCGGAAAACTTCTCCAGAGGATTTTATTTGCCTCATGGAGTGGAAAGATTCTCTAGAGGATCTTATTTGCCTCATGGAGCGGGAAGCTTATCTAGAGGATCTTATTTTTCTCACGAAGCGGAAAGCTTCTCTAGAGGACTTTGTCTGTCTCACGGAGCTGAAAGCTTTTCTAGAGAATCTTATTTGCCTCACGGAGCAGAAAACTTCTCTAGAGGACTTTGTCTGCCTCATGGAGCTGAAAGCTTCTCTAGAGGAAATAAGTTCTACGCCACGTGGGCAGAAAGAGATGTAAGTCCAAGCGGCTACGATAATCTAGAGGGGGGGTGAATAGATTATCTCCATCTTTTCGATTTCGCCCTCTTTTTCGAACTAAATGCTCAAAGATAATAACAAAGGTGCGAAATGTAAACAACACACGTCGATTTATAGAGGTTCAACCCACCTAGGGCCTAATCCTCTACCACCCCAGTATATCCGGGATGGATTTCAAAAAGAAAAAATATTTTATTAATTACAAAAATTAATACAACACCAACTTACAACAACACCTTGAAGAGCACCACACTCTTTTTCAACACCACCTTTGAGATTACCACAATCTCTCTTGAAGATTACCACAATCTCCAACGGCACCTTGTGACGATTACCACAATCTTCAACCTTGAAGAATACCAAATTCTTCAACACCTCAATAAGAAGATCACCACAATCTTCTTGCACCTATCACCTAGATCATCCAAGTGTGTTCTTACCACAAGAACACTCACAAGGATATCTTGTGTTGAATGATAACCCAAAATCAAGATTACAACTCGATAATGAATATTACAATTATGAGTGCAAGTGTAATCAAGAAATAAGCCTAGACCTCAAGATGTGAAAGTGAAAAGCTAGGCAAATTACAACAAGAATAATGACAATAGAAGACCAAGTGTTTGCTTGAGTATATCTTGTTGTGTTGTGTTGTTCTCTCTTATTGTGTTGCTTCAATTCTTCCTCTATTTATAGAAGATGTCTTGTACATGATAGGCTCCTCTTGGGGACATGAATTACGTAAAAATTGCAAGACAATTGAAGAAAAGAGTCATTAGAAATCCATCCCACAAATTAAGGGAAAGTTGTGCATTTGTCAAACGGTCGATTTTTCTTTGTCAAACTAGAGGCAACCGTCGCGCACAAATAGACGTTTGAAAATGAGAATACACATTTACACAGGCGGCCGGTCGATGGGGGTCCGACCGGTCGACCCTATGCCCACCGGGTCGATCAAAACCCAAAACGAGTCCAGGAAGTTACTTTTGAAATTGCTCCCAGTGCACCTAAGCGACACCCGGTCGACCCACCCCACGGCGACGCCTCGGTCGACGGCCGACGGCCGATCACCCCGTTGACCGTTCAACCAGCCTTTTTTTCAAAGAAAAATAGCTTATTCACTTTGTTTTTCACAACTTTCGTGTACGGATGCGCTATAGAGCGACCGATTGGCCTCAAAACAAAAGTGTTGTCCAATTTTATATCGAAAATAAACTTCAAGAAATACTCCGAAAAATAGTAAAAATATTTTAGACCAATCGGGAGTATTAGGACAACATTTTAGAAAACATTGTTTTGGTGTAAAAATACATTAACACAAAATCATCAAAAGTGTTGTCCAATTTATATCGAAAATAAACTTGAAGAAATACTCCGGAAAATATTAAAACCATTTTAAATCATTTAGGAGTATTTGGACAACCTTTAAAAACATTGTTTTGGTATAAAAACAAAATCATCAAAATCATGATAAAACCATTTATCAAACAATCTCCCCCTTTTTGATGATTACAAACCAAAACAATTTTAACGAGGTCGATTTTGAAAACAAAACATTTTTACCGGTAAAAAGGAACTTTCCGTTGTGAGCGACAACATTCCACTCAATATAAACACAAGAATGGGAGTAGAGATATTAAACATATATAGCAAAAGCTCCCCTTATCAATATGCACAACAAGAGTAATGTAAAAGCAATCATCCACAAGCTAAAAGCTCAGCTTTTACATATTGGTCCTAAGTACAAGAGCTTGCAAGCTCCCCCTGTCAACAAAACATCATTAGACAAGTGTATAAGTCCATCATACAACAATTGGACTAAGTATAATGCACAACTTATGACTTTAGGAAGCCATAACTTATAGCTTCTTTTATTTAGCTTAACTTAGCTTTTATGAGCTAATGAGCTTATAACCTGTTTCTCCCCCTTTGGAATCATCAAAAAGAATGTTAGCATGATAAAAACATCATATAATCATATCAAAGTGCGCAACCAAACCGATGTATCGAGCTATTTGAATAATGAAGCTTATAGGCCAAATGGGAGGGAAAAGTCAATCATACGACTTGTAGAAGCTTATGAAAAATCATTTGATTTGAAAAAACATGATCTCTATAAATATATGAGACTTTTGAAATCGAGAGAATCATGTAGGTGATGAATTTTTCATTGAGACATTTTATCGAACACTTGGCGGGCGTAAAAAATTGAAGAAGATAAATATAGCCCTTGTAAATGTAATCAAGCCAAGTTTTTCATCACCAAAAGCAATTTGATACATATCATCCATCAACAATCATCAATCACAGCACAATTATATAAGAATTACATCAAGAAATATACATATAGGCCAAGTTCTCAAGGGTTCAACCCAATTGAGATAAAAGAGTAGAAATCTTACCATTCAATCGGTAAAGACGAGCAATGATGATGATAAACGAGCAATATAATCCCCAAAATATGTAATTTATGCAACAAAACTCATTTGGAGTGAATTGTGTGTGCAAATGACAAAGGGGACGAAGAAAGGAAGAAAAACGCCAAAAATGTTAAGTGCGGAAAGAAAGCATTTTATCTCAAAAATCGCAGGGCGACCGGTTGGAGGGTGGGCGGCCGGTCGGAGGGTAGGGCGGCCGGTCGGCCTCGGCTCACTTCACCACACGCTTCTTTCTCGTTTTGTAAATTCAAGTTTGATCCAAAATCCAATTTTAAGCCCCTAAGTTTTAAAAACGTGCAAAATGCAAACGTAGATATCATTCAATATACATTATGTCATAATTACGCTCGAAATGGATTAAAATACTCGGCGGTGTACGATTAAAAAGTCCGCGAGTTATCCTTGAGACGGAATTAAACACATCTAAAGTTTTTGTTAAAACATGCAATCCCAAAAAAAATATCGAATATGTTTAGTTCGATTATGACGAACCATATTTTGAAAAATAAAATTTACACCGGACTTGTTATCCCAAAAAGTAATACGTTTTAAAACTTTGAATGAACAAGTCATAAGAAGTAGTGCCTTACAAGTATTTGAAAATTTCTTTTAACGTCACTTTAAAGAGATTCGTTGGGATTGTTTTAAGTCGAGCATACAGACATAAGGCATATAGAATGTCGAGTCTAAGGAATAATAAACGAATAAACATACCTCGAATTTGTTTGTCAATCAACATGCCCCTCTCAACCTTTGTCAATTTTCACATTTGTGGCCATATAGGTTGAAATAGTTCTTTCTTCTTCAATGCCTCACTTCTTCTTTTGAGTGTGGAATATAATCACCTTCTTGGCATTGTTGAACTTGAATTCCAATGATCAAATTTGAGCTTCCCTCATCAAGATCATCTTAGGTTCACCTTGCATTGACTTGGAAAAATATCTTGCACAAATATTTATTAGTAGCACAAAAAACATTATCAACATAAATTTGCATAAGTAAACAACCTTGCCCTTTTTTCAAAATAAAAAGTGTAGTATCAACTTTACCTTTTGTAAAATTATTTTGCAAAAATAGCTAAGTCTATCAAACCATATACGGGGTACTTATATCAACCGTACAAGACCTTTTTATAAAAATCATTTGGCCTAACAAATTTTAAACTCCGATAGAATTCTATTTGAATAAAACCATTTAGAAAATTGGATTTAACATCCATTTGGTAAAGCTTGAAATTTTCTCAAAACAAGAATGGGCAAGTAAAGTGCAAATTACTTCTAAATGTGCTATGAGTGCAAATATTACATCAAAATCATTACCTTCTTCTTGACAATATCATTGAGCTACTAACCTTGTCTTGTTCATCAAACTTGTTGCGAAATATCACAAATTTCTGCAAAATCTTAACAAGATATTTTGCACACAAGCATAGTAATATCGAATAATAGATACACTATTTTAAGTACCACATACTATGCATCATCAAGAGTCTAATAAATCATTCAAGTTCAAATAAGCTTAAGAAAGCTACATAAGGTCTCTTTTGAAATTTAACAATAAGAGAACACATAGTTGAGACCTCATTTACAAGAATCATATGATCAAGAGGTTTGACATAAGTATCCAAGAATAGTGGCATTTATATGTGCAATAAAATGCATAACATAGTAGATCAATTGTTTTATCAAAACAAAATATAATCCTTTACAAATCTTGGATAAAACAAGCTATGTCAAATAATGCCTTTTCAAAAATCCAAACATCCTCTTAATGGCACTTGTATAAAATAAGCACATAGGCATATGGCACAACATGTATCGAGTCTATGAGATGAATAACAATAATGAGCATACCTCGATATACTACGAGTAGATAACCATATGTAGAGAGATATGTAAATCCAACACAATTCTTAAACCAAATTTTGCCCAAACACAATAATACATGTGTAGGCTAAGCAATAAGAGATATCTTAAGCATGCTTGTGCTATATAACTACATAGGAGATAATAAACCACATAAGTCTAATTAACACAAGAGTTTTAGAAACATCATGCAAGGTCTTATTTTAAAAAATATTTTGAAACTCACAAATATATTGAAGACCTAAATTTTAAAAATATGAAAACTCATATTGCACTAAAGACACAAATAAAAACATGCAAAGAAAAATGCATATTTAAATAGGGAGATACGGTTTACCAATTTCGCCATTTCCATGGGTTGTGCCGTTCCCATTGTTGATGGTATCTTCCCTTTTGAAAATCTTCTTGTTGATGATGGTTTCTCCAATTGCTCCATTTCCAAGCATTGTGGCCTTCCCATTTTTGAAAGTGTCTTTCTCTTGGAAAATCATCTTGTTGATGATGTCTTTGCCACTTCCAAGGATTTTGTTCATCCCATTTTTTATTATTTCCTCTTCTTGGAAAATGACTTTGTTGAAAATATTTTCTCCTTTGATCAAATAAAATGGTCATTTGATGATTTCTTGGCGGTATGAATTTTCTTTGATTATTATTTCGCCGAGTACCTAATATAACATTGTTTTGTGGTACCCTCAAGTGCTTGGGTCCTTTGGGATCAGTCTTGAGACTTTTAGGTCTCCAACAATAATTAGAGCTATTTCTATTCCGACAAGTATTTACCGTATGACCCTTTTTACCACAATAAAAGCAAGTAATATTACTAACATGCATAGGAACTCGATTCTTTTTCATATGCTTGACAATATTAGGCTCATGATCAAGTTCACTATTCAAACTATCACAACCATTAACATTCACAACATTGGGCAATTCATTGGTACTCAAGTTGGATTTTGATAAATCATTTTTCATGCAATTAATATCCTCAACAAGAGTACTATTTTGTTTTTCAAGGTTTCTAACCTTGTCAAGTGTGGTGGTGTGAGCACATGATAGTGATTCATAGGAAGTAAATAAACTATCCTTTTCATTTTTCAAAACATTGAATTCCTTTTTCAAATTTTTGTACTTAACTAGTAAATTTTGGAATTCATTTTGAAGATCATCAAAATCATTTTGCAAATCACTATAATCATTTTGAATGACAATATCATAGGAAGTAGAGGGTTTAAGACATACCTCGTTTTCTTCTTCGATGCCCGAGAAAACATTGTTCGACTACTTCATAGTTGGAAGTTGTAAAAGGCTTGTTCCTTAGATTTGAACCTGAATCCCTTTGAGAAGTAGATGCTTTTGTTTGACTCCTTTCATTTGCAAATATTCCATAGATGGCTTCTAATTTTTGCCATAGTTCATGTGCCGATCGAATTCCTACAATATGTTCATATTCCAAATTAGTAAGTGAACAATACAAAATATTGAGAGCTTTACCATTTAAGGAGATGGTTTTCTTCTCTTCATCATTGAGCTCTTTGAAGCCTTTGGAGGTGTGTGGTGCATCTTTCATCGGAATGGATTCTCCATTGTTGACGATGTTCCAAATATCGAACCCGCAACCTTGTAAATAGCATTCCATTCTTTCTTTCCAAAATATAAAATTTTTGGAATCAAATAGTGGTGGCTTGGTGGTGGAGGTGCCAGAAAGATGAGCTTCATTCGTAGCCGACGATCGTTCCTCTTCACTCGTGATGTGAAACGAGCTTGCCAAAGAGTTTGGCTTTGATACCACTTGTAAGTCCAAGCGGCTACGATAATCTAGAGGGGGGGTGAATAGATTATCTCCATCTTTTCGATTTCGCCCTCTTTTTCGAACTGAATGCTCAAAGATAATAACAAAGGTGCGGAATGTAAACAACACACGTCGATTTATAGAGGTTCAACCCACCTAGGGCCTAATCCTCTACCACCCCAGTATATCCGGGATGGATTTCAAAAAGAAAAAAGATTTTATTAATTACCAAAATTAATACAATACCAACTTACAACAACACCTTGAAGAGCACCACACTCTTCTTCAAAACTACCTTTGAGATTACCACAATCTCTCTTGAAGATTACCACAATCTCCAACGGCACCCTGTGAAGATTACCACAATCTTCAACCTTGAAGAATACCAAATTCTTCAACACCTCAATAAGAAGATCACCACAATCTTCTTGCACCTATCACCTAGATCATCCAAGTGTGTTCTTACCACAAGAACACTCACAAGGATATCTTGTGTTGAATGATAACCCAAAATCAAGATTACAACTCGATAATGAATATTACAATTATGAGTGCAAGTGTAATCAAGAAATAAGCCTAGACCTCAAGATGTGAAAGTGAAAAGCTAGGCAAATTACAATAAGAATAATGACAATAGAAGACCAAGTATTTGCTTGAGTATATCTTGTTGTGTTGTGTTGTGTTGTTCTCTCTTATTGTGTTGCTTCAATTCTTCTTCTATTTATAGAAGATGTCTTGTACATGATAGGATCCTCTCGGGGACATGAGTTCTATAAAAAAATGCAAGACAATTGAAGAAAAGAGCTGTTAGAAATCCATCCCACAAATTAAGGGAAAGTTGTCTGCTGTCAAACGGTCAGATTTTTGCTGTCAAACTAGAGGGCGACCCGGTCGCGCATAAATAGACGTTTGAAAATGAGAATACACATTTACACAGGGCGACCGGTCGACGGGGGGTCCGACTGGTCGACCCTATGCCCAGCCGGTCGAGCAAAACCCAAAAATGAGTCCAGGAAGTTCTGTTTCAAAAATTGCTCCCAGGCACCGGTCGACACCTCGGTCGACCGGTCGACGCCCACCGGCGACGCCTTTATCTACCACCACTGTTGACCACCAACCAACCTTTTTTTCAAAAATAGCTTATTAACTTTTTTCACAACTTTCAGTGCGGGATGCCCTATAGGGCGACCGATTGGCCTCAAAACAAAAGTGTTGTCCAATTTTATATCGAAAATAAACTTCAAGAAATACTCCGAAAAATAGTAAAAATATTTTAGAACGATCGGGAGTATTAGGACAACATTTTAGAAACATTGTTTTGGTGTAAAAACACATTAACACAAAATCATCAAAAGTGTTGTCCAATTTATATCGAAAATAAACTTGAAGAAATACTCCGGAAAATATTAAAACCATTTTAAATCATTTAGGAGTATTTGGACAACCTTTAAAAACATTGTTTTGGTATAAAAACAAAATCATCATAGCATAATAAAACCATTTATCAAACAAGAGCTAGTACTGAAAAGTAAATGAGCATGCAAAGGCCCCAAATAGGGGGCAAAAATTGGTTCATTGGGGAGATGGTGAGGTCCGCAGCTCCTAAGGTTGTGTGGCACTCTCATTGTCTGATCGAGAGAATTTGCTTTCATCCAAGTAATCCTTCAGGTAACCTTTTTGAATGAGTCGCTCAATCTCTCTCTTCAGGTGGAAAACTTCATCAGTAGTGTGGCCCTTGTCGTGGTGAAAATGACAATACTGATTGGAATCGAGTCTCAAAGTGTTGTCTCTCATTTTTCTTGGAGGTTTCATGAACATTCAATGCTCTTGAGCGGCAATCAATATTTCAGCCGCTGACGCATTCAAGTGAGAAAAGCTCGCCCCGTATTCCTTTGTTCCACCTTCTCTTTTGTCGCCTCTCTAAACTGGTGTGTGTCATCTTCTCTAACTTTCCTCTTATGGCTGGGCTCTGTCTTAATGGATTCCTCCACTCGAATGTGTTTCTGTGCTCGGCCAAGCAACTCTTCCAGGTTGGAGGGAGGCTTCTCGGCCAAGGACTCCTTCAAAATGTATCTGGCGGAGTCTCTATTGTAGGATTCCACCTAGTGTCTCATGTTGAACGTTGGTAACTTCGTTGACAGCTTCCATGAATCGTTTCATGAAATCCCGCAGTGACTCTCCTTCATTTTCCTTTACTTGACAGAAATTAGCAATGGTCTTGGAGCACTTCCTGTTGATGGAGAACTGCATGAAGGCTTCAGTAAAGCTTCAGTCAGTATCCGCTTGGTCAGAGTAGTGCGAAAAACCTTGTAGTAAGATGCGTCCGTCATGTCGTAGAGATCCGCTTAGGCATAGAATTTGTCCATGTATTTTGATATACAATTAGGTAGACTGTTTCTGAATAAGTTGTCAGCATTATTTCTTTCATGTAGTACTCTGACCAGTACTTGTATGAATCTTGATTCAAGTCTTTTATCAATGCTATTGTATGTGGGCAAGGAATCTCATCCATTTGATACATGTTGCAAGTGTAAAAGCTTTTTTTCTAGGTCTACAATAAATATTTTTTAGCTTCATTGACTTTCAAGATATGATCATTTGATCTCTTCACCTCAAATTCTCAGAAATGAGTTGCATTAATTCTGAAAATAATTTAGAAGCAAAATAAAAGCATTCAAGAAATAATTTTAAAATGACAATAGAGTTGAATACGCTTAGTAAATTACTCTTAATATTAGAAAAGTGATTTAGGTTTTATCTATGTATTATTCGACCTTTTTTGTCATCTTTGTAAATGTTGATCTTGTTTCATATCTATGTTTGCATGTCAAATATTGAACCAAAGATCTTATGTACTCTAGCAAAGTAGTTATTCGTAGGTCTCTACCCGCTACAATTGTTACATTCAATGACACGGTAATGTTAGAAGTCATAGGAATATACCTTTTATTTTGACAGTGTAGTCGTGTCCATTACTCATAGCTGATATTTGAAAGGTACATAAGGTATGTCTGATATTTACTTTGTCAGCGCATACATGTATTTCTCGAATTCTTCATTCATCCTATGAATGATTCTTTTATTTCCTTAATTTTTTTTAAGTTTGCCTTCAAATTATTTAGGAAACGGTACTTGCATAGCCCATGAGCTACTTTAGGATATATCTAATCATTTAAATAAATATTGATAGAAGTCAATATATATCCTTAAAGGGTTTCTACAGAAATTGTGTTTATATTGAGGTGTGAAACATACATGTAACACATGTAAAACAACATTAAAACATCTAAGCTTATCAAAAAAGAAAAATACTAAACTTTTATACCTCATATATTGTTGTTTCGATGTCGATGTGTCTGTATGAGTCTATGCACATCCCTTCCCTAACTCCAGAAATTTCCCTTATCTTTGTAAAAATCCATATCCATGACCCATCATTTTTCAGAATCCGCTATTGCAAACACCAAATGGAAAATCCTTCAATTTGTATCTTATGTGTAGGCAGACAACAAAGTACCTCCATAACATGCTTTTAAGAATGTACCATCAACAACAACTATTGGTCTGCATTGTTTCCATCATTTTATTGATGCATTTAAAGCCATGAGCAAGAAGAGGAATGTGTTATCTTGTCTTGTTACTACTTCAGTTGCTTATCCAGGATGTATTTTATTCAACATACACAGATAAACTGGTTGCTTGTCCTCTTATTATTTTCAGTATTTTCTCTTTTGATCTCGATGCCCTTTTGTACTCGAGGTTATTCCATGTCCATCATTCACGTCTTTCATGATTAAAACTGTCAAAATGGGTCAAGTCCGTCGGGCCGGCCTGTCCCACACCACCAAAAGTAGGGGTATGTGTTGAAGAATTATAGGCCCACCTCCCGGCAACGGGCCGCGGGTTGAGGCGGTCCAACCCGCAACGGGGTGGGCTAGCCCGCGGGCACGACTTAATTTATATTTTTTTTAAATAATCAAAATATTAAAATCTATTTATTAGAGGAAATCATTTTGTTTAGTAAATTATTATGTTTTCTTTGTTAGACAATTAAAATGATTTAGAATAATTATTTGATTAATTTCAAATCCTGTAAATTAGGCTGTTAGTTAGTTTTAGAATATTTTATTGAGTTTTTATTAATGTTAGAAAATCATTCAATCTCAATTAGTTAATTATTTTCTCACTGTACAAGTTGGATAATTGTGTTATTTGTACCCATATTGTATCATCAACTTCTCATTTATAATCACACAGTTGATAGTTCCAACATCAATTTCATTAGAAAAGACTGGCATAACTTTTTTTTGCATGCATTTCCTAAAACTTTGTCTGCGAACGTCCTTACGGAGAAAATACGGGAACAATACCTCCACTGCCAGTAAATTTGGATGCGGCCTCCAGTCCTGTAGCAATTTATCTTTTGTTTTTTTATTTTAATTTATGGTAGGCCGGCCCGCCCAACCCGTGGCCCAAGGTGGGTTGGGTTGGGTTCGAGTTTTCTTACCCCGCCCCGCCCCGCCCCGCCCCGCCAAAGGGCAGGCTGCGGCGGGTTATGGTTCTGACCGCCCCGCCAACCCATGTTGACATGTCTACTCATGATATCTACTGGTGTATGTATTGTTTTGATGTTATTTATGTATTTTGTTTTTATAAAATCTCTTATAATTTTTGCTGTAGCTTGTCGATTATCATTCTCTCTTCCATCTAGTGAACAAGTATGTTCATTTATAAGTTTCTTTATTGTGTTTGTTCTTGTATTTGTTGATGCTTTCAAGTGCCAATTACAGTTTTCATCAAGGCACTTTATGTAGTATTGCCTCTTGCATGATATTTTGACCTTGTATTAGAAGTGATTGTTAGATAAATGTTTTTATCAAGATTTCGATGATTTTGTTTTAATAAGTTTTTATACCAAAACAATGTTTTTATATGTTGTCCAAATACTCCTAAATGATTTAAAATGTTTTTACTAATTTTTTGGAGTATTTCTTAGAGTTTTTAATTTGATAAAAATTGGACAACACTTTTGATGGTTTTGTTTAAATTGGTTTTTACACCAAAACTATGTTTATAAATGTTGTCTAAATACTCCCAAAAGATTTAAAATATTTTTACTAATTTTTTGGAGTATTTTTTGAATTTTATTTTTGAAAAAAATCGGACAACATTTCAAAAGGGAGGTCGACCGATCGCCCAAAGTGGTCGACCGGTACCTGAAGATAAGAAACTCGAAACAGAACTTACAGGTCTTGAAAAAAGAGGGAGGGGGACCGGTCAAGGGTGAGGTCGACCGGTCGCACCCTAGGGCGACCGGTCGCACCCCACCTCGACCGGTCGCACCCCCCTACAACCCCTATCTGGATCGCACTATTTTTTTTAAAAACGGTCGAAATCTTCAACAGGGCAACCGATCGCCCTATGTTATTTTTTGACAAAGAAAAATTCCAACCGTTAATCTGTGATGAGATTTGCTTTTTAATTTTGTACAATATTTCTACATCTTGTGATCTTCTTTTTGTAGACAAAAGTGAAGATAGAGGAGCCTATGTTGGGAGCCTATGTTGGTGAAGCTTCCCTATAAATAGAGGATGAATTGAAGACACAAGACACAACACATACAAGCAAAATACACAACAAGAAATCTGCAAATTGTTCAAGCTTTCATTTTTTCATTCTTGTTGTAATAGCCTAAGTACTTTCACTTGCACATCTTTGAGGTCTAGGCTTTTTGATTCTTGATTACACTTGCACTCAATCTTTGTATTGGTTTCATAGAGTTGTAATCTTGAATTTTGTCCATCATTCAACACAAGACATCCTTGTGAGTATTCTTGTGGTAAGAATACACTTGGGTGATTTAGGTGATAGGTGTTTGAAGAGTGTGGTACTCTTCAAGGTGGTGAAGGAAGATTGTGGTGATCTCCTTGAAGGTGTTGTAAGAGGATTGTGGTGATCCTCAAGGTGTTGTATTAATTGTGGTAATTAATAAAATCTTTTTCTTTTTGAAATCCATCCCGAAGATACTTTGGGGTGGTAGAGGATTAGGCCCTACTAGGGGTTGAACCTCTTTAAATCAACGAGTGTTGTTTAATTTCCGCATTTATATTCTTGTCATTTACTTGTTGATTCGAAAAAGAGGGTGATTTGCGAAAAATCGGCATAATCTATTCACCCCCCCTCTAGATTATCGTAGCCACTTGGACTAACAAGTGGTATCGAGCCAAACTCTTTGGCTAAGCTCATTCCGAGTAAAGAGGAAAGATCCATGGCTACGAATGAAGCTTATTTCACCACCGGTGCCTCCACAAACAAGCCACCACTATTCGACGCCAACAACTACGCATTTTGGAAAGACCGCATGGAGTGCTTTCTACAAGGATGCGGTTTGATATTTGGAATGTGGTCATTGAAGGAGTTGCTCAACCAACAACAAAATTGGAGGATGGTACCACTACTCCCAAGCCATTCAAGGAGTATGATGAAAATGACAAGAAGGCTTTCTCTCTAAATGGTAAGGCCTTAAATATTTTACATTGCTCTCTTTACCGCCACTGAATATAATCGCATAAGAGGCATACGGTCGGCACATGAAGTTTGGGAAAAATTAGAAACCATTTATGAGGGCACAAAAAAAGTAAAGCAAGCAAGAAAAACAATGCTTGTGAAAGACTTTGAAAATTTCAATATGCATGATGGTGAAAGCATATCAAAAATGGTGGAAAGGCTTGACAACATTGTCAATCCTCTTGTGGCTCTTGGAAAGGTCATCTCCGAAGAAGACAAGGTGACCAAGGTATTAAACGCCCTTCCCGGCTCATGGTCCGAAAAGGTGACGGCAATCACGGAAGCTCAAAATCTTGAGACACTCAAGTTTGATGAGCTCATTGGAAATCTCCTCATTTATGAAGTATATCTCAAGGAGAGGAAAAATTCTCAACCATCCACCTCTAAATCGGGTACGCAAAATATTATTAAAGGCTTAGCATCTTCTTCTAATAATGTTTATTATGCTAGTGATGAGGATGATGAAGAAACGGCGGCTCTTGTTAAAAACATTTGCAAAATTTGTAAACAAAAATAAAGCAAGAAAGCCAAGAGACAATTCTTGCTTCAAATGCGGAAAATCCGGGCACTACATAGCCGATTGCCCAAAATTAGCGGAAGAGGAACAAAAGAAAAAAAAGCCTTTTTCGAAAAAGAAGGCGTTAAATGCGGACGTCAAAACTTGGGATGAATTACTTGAAACAACCGACGAGGAAGGAGAATCCGAACATGGTCTTATGGCAATAGACGATGAAAATACCGAGGTACGCTCTAATGCTTCATCTTCTTCCCTAGTTGATGAATTACAATGTGATTTTGATGAATTGCAAAATGAGTTTCAAAATTTGATTGTTAAATACAAGAATTTGAAAAAGGAGCATAAAGAGCTTAAACTAGAAAAGGATAAATTATTTACTTCTTATTACTCTCTTGATAAAGCTCATGCTATTACTCTTACTATGGTCCGTACTCTTGAAACCGAAAAACAAACACTCACAAATGATATTGAAAATTTGAAAAAGGATGTGCATCGATTCAATTTAAGTACGGATAAAGTCACAAAAATTTTAGATGCACAAAGAGGTGAGCATTCTAAATTAGGACTTGGTTATAAACCTTTTCAAAATGCTTTTAAGAAAAAAGACCAAGGTCCAACCTTTGTACGTGCTAGTAGTCCTCGTATTATTACTTGTTTTTATTGTGGTAAGAATGGACACTATGCTAGCAATTGTAAATTGAAGAATAATTTTAGCTATTATTGGAGACCTAAAGGTCTCAAGGCTAACCCCATGGACCCCAAAATTATAGGGTACCTAAAAATAATTCCTTTGTAGGTTATAGGGGCTATAACAACAATGGAAGATTCAAAATGGCTTGTGGACAGCGGATGTTCACGTCATATGACCGGAAAGAGAGAACTTTTTACCAACATCAAGCTCCAAGAAGAGGGTATGGTCATGTTCGGCAATGGCAAAGGAAGAATTCTTGGAAATGGAGAAATTGGTAACTCTTCTTTTTCTCTCTTAGTAATGTTCTTTTAGTAGAAGGGCTTAAGTTCAATTTGATAAGTGTTAGCCAACTTTGTGACTCAAATTATAATGTTGTTTTTAATAAAGAAAATTGCCTTATTTCCAAAAATGATAAAATTATTTGTGAAGCAATTAGAAAAGGCAATCTTTACAAAATTTGTACAAGTGATTTGGTTAGTCAAAATATTTCTTGTCTTGTCGCCAATAATGATTTGACTAGCTTATGGCATAGGCGACTTGGACATGTTGGATACAAAAATTTGCAAACTATTTACAAAAACCAACATGTAAAAGGACTACCCAAATTGAATTTTGAAAATCTTGGCTTACGTGACACTTGTCAAAAGAACAAATTAGTTAAGAGTAGTTTTAAGCCCAAAAATGAAATTTCCACTACTAAACCCCTACAAATGCTTCATCTTGATTTGTATGGGGATATTGGTACGGCAAGTCTAAGTGGAAAACATTACAGTTTTGTTATAGTTGATGATTTTTCTAGATATACTTGGGCTCTATTTCTTACAAATAAAAGCAATGCCGTTAATGAGTTTGTTAAGTTGTGTAGACTTATTGAAAATGAAAAGGAAGATACTATTAAGTCCATTCAAAGTGATCGAGGTGGAGAATTTGACGGCGAATTTAGAATCTTTTGTGAAACCAAGGGATATAGTCATAATTTTTCGGCTCCAAGGACACCTCAACAAAATGGAGTAGCCGAAAGGAAGAATCGGACACTTCAAGAAATGAGTCGGTCCATGCTCAATGAATTTTCACTTCCAAAATATTTTTGGGTCGAAGCCGTAAGTACCGCTTGCTATGTCATTAATTGAGTTTATATTCGTCCTAAAATGAATAAAACTCCATATGAGCTTTGGAAAGGAAGAACTCCAAATATTAGTTATTTCAAAATATTTGGATGTAAATGTTTTATTTTGAATACTAAGGATCAATTAGACAAACTTGATCCTAAGGCCGATGTAGGAATATTTATGGGGTATTCAATCAAGAGCAAAGCATATCGGGTTTATAATAAGACTAGTGGGGTTGTTGAAGAATCTATCCATGTCAAATTCAATGAAGCTTGGTGTTGAAAGGATACCCAATGATGAAAGTGATGAAGAGGATATCGTTGAAACCATTGTTCAAGATGAAACTCAAAATGATCAACCTTCAAGCTCAAGTGTTCCTCAAGAAGATAAAGGTGATACTTGAATCTTCCCGTAGCATTGAAATTTAAGGAGATCACCCAAAAGATCTTATTATTGGTGATCCCCTTGATAAAGTAATGACTCGAGGAAAATTTGCCGAGAAAGCTCTTATATCTCAAAAAGAGCCTAAAAATGCTAAGGAAGCCATTGAAGATGAGGATTGGTTTTTAGAAATGCAAGAGGAGTTGAATCAATTTGAAAGGAATGATGTATGGGAATTAGTACCTTGTCCTCCATCTCAAACCATTATTGGTACAAAATGGGTATTTCGAACAAGCTCGATGACCAAGGCAATATTGTTCGAAACAAAGCAAGGTTAGTAGCTCAAGGTTATTGTCAAGAAGAAGGTATTGATTATGATGAAACATTTGCACCCGTAGACGCACGTTTAGAAGCTATTCGTATTTTACTTGCCTATTCTTGTTTTAAAAATTTCAAGCTTTACCAAATGGATGTAAAATCCGCATTTTTAAATGGTATTATTCAAGAAGAAGTCTATGTAAAACAACCTCCGGGGTTTGAAAATTTTTCTAGGCCTAATGATGTTTATAGACTTAAAAAGGCCTTGTATGGTTTGAAACAAGCACCCCGTGCATGGTGTGATAGACTTAGCTCTTTTCTTTTGCAAAATGGTTTTACAAGAGGTAAAGTTGACACTAGTCTCTTTGTTTTTGAAAAAGGGCAAGATTGCTTATTAGTGCAAATTTATGTTGATGATATTATTTTTGGTGCTACTAATGAATCCTTGTGCAAGAAATTTTCTAAGTTAATGCAAGGTGAATTTGAAATGAGCATGATGGGGGAGCTCAAGTTCTTCCTTGGACTTCAAATTAAGCAATGCCAAGAAGGAATTTATATTTCTCAATCAAAATATACAAAGGAGCTTTTGAAGAAATTTAGCATTGAAGAAGGAAGAACCGTCTCTACCCCAATGGCAACAAATGTCAAGATTGACAAAGATGAAAAAGGCAAGCCGGTTGATGAATCCAAATATAGAGGTATGATTGGTAGTTTACTTTATTTAACCGCAAGTAGACCGGACATTCTTCATGCCGTATGCCTATGTGCTCGTTTTCAAAGCAATCCCAAAGAATCTCATATGAGTGCCGTTAAAAGGATTTTTCGATATTTGAAAGGCACTATTCAATATGGTTTATTCTATCCAAAGAATGAAAATTTTTCTCTTAAAGGTTATAGTGATTCGAACTATGCGGGAAATATTGATGATCGGAAAAGTACTTCCGGATCATGTCAATTTTTAGGCGATTGCCTAGTATCTTGGTTTTCAAAGAAGCAAAGTTGTGTTTCACTTTCAACGGCCGAAGCCGAATATATTTCCGCAGCATTTTGTTGTACTCAACTTCTTTGGATGAAACAAACTTTAGCGGATTATAAATGTTCTTTTAAAAATGTTCCTATCTTTTGTGATAACATATCCGCTATAAATATTGCTCAAAACCCGGTTCATCATAACCATACTAAACATATTGAGATTCGACATCATTTTCTAAGGGATTGTGTCTCAAAACGAAAAATTGAGATATCTTTTGTACCATCTCAAGATCAATTAGCGGACATTTTTACTAAACCGCTAACTTCCGAGACTTTTGCATCAATACGAGCTCAGTTAGGCATAATGCATATTGAATGAGGTCTATGATTGCATTTTGCACGTTTTTAAAACTTAGGGTCGAAAAATCGGATTTTTGGTTGAAAATTCGGATTTTGGAAAAACTGACAGACAGTGGGCTGAAAGGGTTGAGGGAAACCGGTCGCCCTCAACCTCGACCGGTCGCCCTAAGCATAAAATTGGATTAAAATGGTTCTGTCTTCAGCATTCGCAACTTTAACATATTTTGGCCATTTTTCGTCCCCTTTGCCAAATTTTCATATATTTCATTCAAAAATGGTTTTCATGCATCTTTTTCACAACATGGATATTATATATCATGATTATCATCATTATGACTCATCTTTTCGATCAAATGGTAAGAATTCTACTCCATTTGCTCAATTGGGTTGAACCCTTGATTTTTTGACTTGTTTGCAAAATTCTTGATTCTAGTTTCATATGAATGTGATGAGCTTAATATTTATGATGTATTGAATGTTGTTTGCACTGAATTGGTGATGAAAATTTTTGGCTTAAATGAATTTCAAAGGCGTTATATACTTCTAGTTTTATTCGACGCACGCCAAGTGTTCGACAAAATGTTTCAATGAAAAATTCATCACCTACGTGATTCTCTCGATTTGAAAAGTCATATAAGTTTATAGAGATCATGTTTTATCAATCAAATGAGCTTTTGCAAGTCAATTGATCAACTTTTCCCTTTTATTTGGAATTTAAGCTTCAATTTTCAATAAGCTCGATAAATAGATAAATTTGCGCACTTTAATATGAATATATGATGTTTTTATCGTGTTAACATTCTTTTTGATGATTCCAAAGGGGGAGAAACAGGAAAAATGCTCATACGCTCAAAGAAGCGAAAATAAGCTTGCAAGAAAAGCTATAAGCTAGGGCTCTTGAAAGCCATAAGCTGTGAACAATGCTTAGTCCATTTGATGTATTGTGGACTTTTATGCTTGAGTAATGATGTTTTGTGACAGGGGGAGCTTATAAGCTCATGGAATTCAAGCTTAAGTTGTGAAAGCTAAGCTTTTAGCTTTTAGTTGTTGCTTGTATACTTGTTCTTTATATGCATGTTGATAGGGGGAGCTTGTGCAAAAATGATTTTGAAAAATCTTTGCTCCTATCCTTGTGTGCTTGTACTCATGATGTATCTTGTTTGGAATTGATTGTTGTTTTAAGACCGAAAAATTTGTTTTGTTATAAAATCGACTTTCTAAAATTGTTTTGGTTTGTAATCATCAAAAAGGGAGAGTTTGTTAGATAAATGTTTTTATCAAGATTTTGATGATTTTGTGTTAATAAGTTTTTATACCAAAACAATGTTTTTATATGTTGTCCAAATACTCCTAAATGATTTAAAATGTTTTTACTAATTTTTTGGAGTATTTCTTAGAGTTTTTAATTTGATAAAAATTGGACAACACTTTTGATGGTTTTGTTTAAATTGGTTTTTACACCAAAACTATGTTTATAAATATTGTCTAAATACTCCCAAATGATTTAAAATGTTTTTACTAATTTTTTGGAGTATTTTTTGAAGTTTATTTTTGAAAAAAATCGGACAACATTTCAAAAGGGAGGTCGACCGGTCGCCCAAAGTGGTCGACCGGTACCTGAAGATAAGAAACTCGAAACAGAACTTACAGGTCTTGAAAAAAGAGGGAGGGGGACCGGTCAAGGGTGAGGTCGACCGGTCGCACCCTAGGGCGACCGATCGCACCCCACCTCGACCGGTCGCACCCCCCTTCAACCCCTACCTGGATCGCACTATTTTTTAAAAACGGTCGAAATCTTCAACAGGGCAACCGGTCGCCCTATGTTATTTTTTGACAAAAAAATTCCAACCGTTGCAACTGCTGATGACAAAAGATTTGCTTTTCAATTTTGTACAATATTTCTACATCTTATGATCTTCTTTTTGTAGACAAAAGTGAAGATAGATGAGCCTATGTTGGGAGCCTATGTTGGTGAAGCTTCCCTATAAATAGAGGATGAATTGAAGACACAAGACACAACACATACAAGCAAAATACACAACAAGAAATCTGCAAATTGTTCAAGCTTTCATTTTTTCATTCTTGTTGTAATAGCCTAAGTACTTTCACTTGCACATCTTTGAGGTCTAGGCTTTTTGATTCTTGATTACACTTGCACTCAATTTTTGTATTGGTTTCATAGAGTTGTAATCTTGAATTTTGTCCATCATTCAACACAAGACATCCTTGTGAGTATTCTTGTGGTAAGAATACACTTGGGTGATTTAGGTGATAGGTGTTTGAAGAGTTTGGTACTCTTCAAAGGTGGTGAAGGAAGATTGTGTTAATCTCCTTGAAGGTGTTGTAAGAGGATTGTGGTGATCCTCAAGGTGTTGTATTAATTGTGGTAATTAATAAAATCTTTTTTCTTTTTGAAATCCATCCCTGGAGATCTTTGGGGTGGTAGAGGATTAGGCCCTAGGTGGGTTGAACCTCTTTAAATCAACGAGTGTTGTTTAATTTCCGCATTTACATTCTTGTCATTTACTTGTTGATTCGAAAAAGAGGGTGATTTGCGAAAAATCGGCATAATCTATTCACCCCCTCTCTAGATTATCGTAGCCACTTGGACTAACAGTGATTCTTCAAAGCGTAATAGCAGATATGTTTTAGCGATTCATTTTTGTTGTTGTGCACATGTGCTATTCTATTTCTTTTTCATTATCTCTTGGCTGTTGAATTAGAATGCTTGTTGTTTCTTCGACTATATTTTCACTGATGAGGTTTGCATACTTAATGAATTCAATAAATGTCTGGCTCATGTTTTCAATTGTTGAGCTCTCCATTGATATGCTTCTTATTTCTGCTTGTGCACCTTGATATGTTGTTATTTCCAGGCGTTTTGGTCTTGATTTTGCGACGATGAGGTTTTCTAACCTGATAATTACATCTATGCATAGCGGAAAATTCATGCAATCTGATTATTTGCTTTTAACTTCCAAGTAGAATTTCAGATTGAAGTTATTTTCGATCTTTTTAATTATCGCAAATATTCTGTTAGCTTAATCTTCATTATTTCCCCTTCTTCTTTGATTTGTATTTGATGTTCCTTATTTCCTTTAGGTTGCTGAAAGTACAATCATTTGGAATAAATATACTTGTTACTTTGAAGTTAAGTAATTCGTAGTTTCTTTCCATTGTCCATTGTGGTGTGCTACTGTTGGAATTGTCCCCATGGGTCTGTAAGATGTTATATAGTTTTAGCATGTGAAGTATTTTAGAAACACTATGGAAACATGCGTGAAACAACTTTAGTATAAGTAATGATATTTGAGCACTGTGTGAAACATGTTTTAAATATGTTGGAAATAATTGTGAAACAATCATTTAAAGAAGCGCATGTAGATTGTGAAATTTGACCCGGTTCCATTGCAAATATAAACCAGAAACAATTTTTAAACTTAACCCCCAAAAATATTATGAACGGTTTTTTTAAAGAAAAAATATCTATAAGTTAGAATAATTAATGTGATGTCATCCTGGTGAAGAAATTTCAGTTAGAATCATAAAGCTCATGCAATATTTATATATGTATTATATATTTTGAACTGTAAAATGAAAAAAACAATTAAATCAATATTGTTTAGAAGCAAAAAAAACTTTCAATGAAATATATATTACGTTTCCAGATTGAAACTTTCTTCATTACCTTATTGTTTTCTGGTTTCTTCTCTGATATTGGTGGGATTTCTTGCATCCTATGTGTTGATCCTCTTTTTTATTTGGTCTTTGATTTTTCTTTATTCTTTATGTTTCTTCTATTCTACTGCAATTTGTATGTTTTACTTCTGGTTTTTGTTTTGTGTTGTGATTGAGATCTGAATTTAGACCATCGATTTGTTGTGTTCTGAATTTGGAGCAGAGATCTGTTGTGTTATACGCTGCAACGTATTTGTTGTGATATTGTTAGACCAGGAGTGTATTACTAAAAAAATGTAGGAGTGCAACATATTTTGGAGGGTTTTTGGCTGAGATGTTTGGCATTTCTATCCTATTCCCATAAATTTCTATGCTTGCTTGTGATCTGATGGCCTAGAATGTATCCATTAGGCCATCTCCAACCCATAGTCTTATTTAGTCCAGTTTTTGTACTAAAATAGTGCAGTTTCTGCACCAAACTTAAAAATCATATCCAATCCATTTACTTTAAATTTTGCACTAAGAGTAATATTTACAAAAAATATTTTGTTAAAATTCAAATATTTATTAATAAATATAAATACTTATATAAAATACTTATTAATAATATAATAAGTTTTATAGTTATTTTAAAAATAAAATAATACTTATTGATAATACAATAAGTTATATACGTATATTAAAAATCAAATATTTATTGATAATGTAATAAGTTATATACTTATAGTAGAATAACACCCATGTGTTAGGATTTATCCAGAATTAATATTTTAGTGACACAAATTTATTTGTAATAAATTAGGAGATCCAAGATACTAATTAAAAATATTAAAAAATAAATTTTAAAATTAGAAAAATATCATACGAATCGTTCACTTCAAATTCTGAAGAACCTTTATGTAAACTACATTATTTGTTCTATTTCCCAGTGTGCCGTCTTAGTCAAAACCAGTGTTGTAAAAATCGGCCTAGGCGGCCGCCTAGGCGCTAGGCGCCCCTAGGCCGATCCGATTTTGCCCAAATCGGCCAAAATCAGCCTAAGTGGCCTATGAGGCACCAAATCGGAGCTAGGCGCTCTCCTAGATGGCCAAAAAATTGGGTGCCTAGGCGGGAAAAATCGGCCAAAAATCAGTAAAAATTAAAAAAATGAAAAAAAAATAAAAAACTAGTGTGGTTCCTAGGCGCCCGCCTAGGCGCTAGGCGCTGGTCTGCCGCCCGACTAGCGCCTAGCGATTTCTGCAACCTTGGTCAAAAAAAAGAATTTCCAAATTCTTTATGCTCTTAACTTTCGATATTTATGCAATGACTTATTAAGTGATTTGTTAAACCCTAAAAATCGAAAAATAAAGATATATTGCTCAAATAATAAGATTGAAAAATTGACAAAACGTTAAAGAAAAACCCATCATTTTCCAATATTATAAAATATCATCTTATTTCCTAATGAAAAACCAATCATTTTTCAATATCAAAAATTTCAAATGAACTTCAAATAACTTATTATTCAACAAAATTCCAGAATTTCTACCAAATTTAATACAAGTCAGCAAGCACTACATTAATATAAACCAAATTTGGAAATCGAAAACTTAACCTTTCCCGATTCTCATGTTTGCAAAATTTCTCCCAATCCATAAACAAAACTTTGCCATTCTCAACCCTATACATTTATGGGATAATTTTTTAATTTATATATACCCAATCTATGCCTTATTTTTGCTTTTAGTACCCCACTTTTTACAAATTAATCAAGATTGGTACAACTTTTCATGTTTCTTAAATTAATCACTAATTTTTTAAACCTTTTCACTCATCCAAACATAATTCCGTTTTCAGAAAACTAACGTTTTTTCCAACACCGAGCTATTAAACAAACCATAGGTTTCATACTTAGAATGACATTTTTTCAAGATTAATCCTAATGTTTTATAATAAATCATTTTCTTTTCAGTACCTAATGTTTTATAATAAATCAATTTTACTTAAGCTACAATAATGAAAATAGTCCATTACGACCATATCAGGCCCAACATGCTTCCGTTAAATTAATAAATCCGTTAATTCATAACTCTTTTTGACCGCAATAGCTCTGGGTGAGATGGCTCGTAACACCACCAATCAGAAATTTCAGCCCTTAGAACGTTTGACAAACGTCGCCGTTCAACCTCACCAAATAGGGAAGATGGTCTACAAGTTATCTGATTCCTTCAGAAACTGTACATCACAGCCTTGGTTTGTTCCTACTCCAGGCATATAAGATAATTCTCAAAAGGGATAAATTAATAGAACATTATGAATACATATTGAACAAAAGCCTTTATTTATTAAGAACTTAAGGAAAATATTATTGCATCAGTAATCTCCTTTTGGGAGGAGAATACTTGATAGCCTCTCATATATGAGGCTTGCACTTGTTTACACATAAATAGAAAAACTGAAAAACTACTCTGAAAATTTAGACACTCAACTATTTTTACAAAGGAAATTTTTATTTTTAGAAGACTAATGATGTTGATCGATGCCTTTAGCCTTCCCAAGCTCTTGTTTATATAGAGGTAAGGATGCCTCTATCTTCTTCTATTATTGCACCCACTTGCTGAAATAAGTGGAAGCCTCCTTAGCACCACATGGTTTGGGCCCTCCTTTGTCTGGTATCCAAAGTTTGTTGATAAGGCTCCTTTATCTGATGACTTTCTTTTTCCGTCCTTTAGTTAATGGAAGGAATATTGTGACGCCAATGCTTACGTCATTTGCTTGAATTATTGGCATCTACTAGCTGGATGTCAATCAATTTCTTGTTATGACCCACATTTTGTCTTTTGTGTAAGTGGGCATCCCATGTTACCACCAAATCTAGGGAATCTACTTTTTTGGTGGTCCCCAAATTATTGCATATTTCGGCAGCTTGTGTGATTTTTCTTCTCCATCTCCGGGACGTCTCTAGTCAATCATTGGTTGGAATCATTTACCAAATTCTGGCTCTTTTTTATTCGGACATTCTAGGCAAATATAATTTTCCCAGTGGCCAATATGAGTTATGTTACATTATTTCCGGTGAGTTTCTTTACTCCCCGACAGCTTGTTTTCCCAAAGAAGACTCCTCTTTTTCTCAAATAGGTATTCTGCAAATTTTGTTGTTTTTCCTGTCATGGTGTTTAACAGGAATGATCCATTCACCGAATTCTGATAGAACTTGAACGGAAACTTGACTTTGTCCATCTCTGTAAGACAGACCCATAAATCCCAAGCTCGTCTTGTTGAAATTTGATCTTCAGTAAAAGACGTAACAGGGTAACTTCTTCCGAACTTGCCTCCTGATTATTTTTAAAGCACGTTCGTCTGGCCTTCGAAGTCTAATGTAATGGAAGGATTAATGATTATCTTTTCCCACGGGTTCTGGAGCTACACTAATGAAATACATTTCCAAAATATCGCCGCATTTTAAGCACTCATTGTTGGACCAGCACTCGTATACTGCTTCCTGGATCCATTTGGGTAGTAGTTTTATCTCCAAAAAAGCAGGAGAGGTAGTATAGATTGAAGCCAGAGCTCCAAATTCATACCATCGTTTAACCTCGTGTGGATTGGAGCTCCAAATTCCAGAAATGTCGATCTTCATTTTTTCTGGATGTATCCCTTATTTTGAAATAAGTTTCTCACAATTTGTTTGATAATCCTGTCAAGACGAAGAAACATTAATCTTGTTAGTATCAACCTTAGAACTGCCGGTCATAGCCTAAGATTGATCTCTTCGTCCTTTACCTCGGACGTGCTGAGTTGACATGATGACTCGGGATTTGACTCCGGAGTATCATCTTTTCCTTGGGCCAACATTTCTGCCAGCTTAGGACCTGTGCTTATTAGCGGCCCGGAGGAGTGGCCCTTGAAATGCCAATCTCAAATGAGAATGAGATCGAACCCAAGCTCGTATGCGATCAGTTACTTTGTCCCGATCATTCTTTTGCAACCTTCCAGCCAAATCAACATTGATGGCCAAAGTGTCAAATTCTCGGAGAAGCATCTCAAGATGATTGTCTAAATCTTTAGGAACCTTTAGGAATGACATTCTTCTAGCCACCGTATCTAAATATGCTGCACTCTTGTATTCCCTGTTAAGCATTTCTCTCCAGGGGCTCGAAATTTTTGCAAAGAATAGTTGCGAAGCTTCTTTGTCTTCCACCTTGGACTTCATCGGTACTCGGTGAACAACTTGATATATTCGTCATTATGACAAATATCATGTAACTCGAGGCAGTAGAGGGCTTGTTTATATCTTTTTCTTTTTTCTTCTTCCAATCCCTCAAAATAACCTGTGCCGTATAAAATGGATTTTGAATAATTTTGCCATATTATAGACAATTCCTTTCAATGACTCTCCAGCTGTGACAGTGCTTTTCATATTTGCTCCCGTCATATCCCATGCAATCTTTACAGATCCTTCAAGACTCATCTCAAGGAGTAAGATGAATCCATCCTTCGTAAGATCGAGGGTACATGCTGCAATTCTCATTACTGACGCCCAATCATCAATAAGGACTTCTCAATTTTTAAAATCTAGAAAATCCAGATTTAACATCAATCCATGTGGATGTATTGGATCGAGGTGCGATTTTCCATAAGGCGTATTATAAAGATTTAGCCTCCTGGATCATTGGCGAGTTCCTGAAATAACCGGAACTCCTATTATGGTAAAATCTCCAGCATGCGGCATTAGTTCATCTCCATGATTTGAACCTGAACTTTCTGCAATGTTGGGATTTACTGGTGGTGGTGGAGGTGGTCTTCCATGTTGGTCAAGAGTAACCAAAGCTGATCCATCTTCTGCGTTCATCTTTAAATCTACAATTCCTAATCCTGCGAAGGATTCTGCAAGGTCGTGTAGATCTTTAAGATTAATCTTCTCCATATCCATCACTTTTTAGTTTATGATGGATTTTCCTTTGATGATAGGAATGAGCTTTTCATCGTCTGTCATCTGGTTTTGGATTTGATGAACTTGTGTTGGTAGATGATTAAGGTGGTTGCCATAATTCTGCATCGTCTTTTGGACTTCTCTATGATCTTTTGAGAACTTAGATGTGTCTGGAAGTATCTCGTTCCATTCTGAAACTCCATCAGGAATCATGATTTTGATGGGCATTTTCATGAACTGCTTCCTGACGATTCATCATATCAACATATAATATCTGCTTTACCGTAAGGAAACTCAGATAATATGTTACTCGTCTTTCGCAGTGTCTCAGGGTTTCCCTATCGGCTCCTGCAAGCTCCTTTTAAACATATTGATTGTTCCAATATGTTATCTTGTCCTGGTGTTCTTGTGCATACATCGTCAAAATTTGACGATATGTCCTGTAAGGTAGACATCTTGGACAATTGTCCAGATCTATTTTCTTGGAGAAATTCTCCTCACCAATTGTTAATTACATAAATGTAATAAATATAACTTAAAGTTCTTAATAAACCTAGGCTCTGATACCATTTTATGGCCCATAGTAAAGAGATTTGGGTATTGAAGAGATTACGTCCATTGAATTAGAATTTAAATATCTAGGGACCATTTTGATAAATTCGTAAACATAGGGTACCAAAACTGACATATCCGAAAGTCTGGAAACCTGCTGCAACTAGTCATCTGGTCATTTTTAACAGCAATTTGACGGAAGGTATCCAAATTGATTAAAATTGAAAACGTTGGGTACTAAAACTGATACGGCTGAACCATGGGTTATCAAAACCGAAAAGTAAGTACAATTGAGGTACTAAAACTAAAGTTACCCCCTGATTTATTTTTGTCTTTCTACTTATCATAAAATATTTGCAATTTTTGGAACAAAATATTGGTTTTCTTATTCCAGTAAAGTCAACATTCTGATTTTTTATTAGCATTAACATCTTGTATGGGAATATATGAAAATGTCCCCCCTGTTATATAAAAGAGCAATGCCTGATACTCTAGTTGATGACATATTCTGTCAATCAGTCCTAAAGCATAATATCAGTGATAATTGCAAAATAAAAAAATAAAATGACAGAAATAAAGAAATTTTCATTACCTAGACATCAACGAGAATTTGTTCCATGCTGTTCTTCTCTTCAGGATTGTACTGCGAGTGAGTATACACTTATCTTTACGTGTTTCTTTCTCATGAGTGATATTAGAAACAATGTCCAGTTTGGTAGTCATGTCAAACAATAGTATGTCACGGAGTATTATTTTTCTCAATAGTTCTTCTATAAAAAATATATATCTGGAACTAATAAAAAAATTCTCAATCAAAGCATCGACTTTTCCAATGAGATTATGAGAAAATCCTTTATATTTGGGATTATAATTTATCTTTTAGAGTTGAGATTGTGAAAAATTCATTTGTTTTGGTATTTATATTTTTTCTTTTAGAGTTGAGATTTGAACTCCGTAGTAGTAGAAAATCAGAAACTAAAAGATGTATATAAATTAAATATGTTTTGAACGATAATATTTTTAAATGTATGTCAAACCTCAATTTCTATTGGTCATTAGATTCCTTGATGTGTTTCTCGAATTGTTGAGAAACATAGTGGTTATTTTATACGATCATATAATATAATCACTATCCGGCCTCAGACCGATAAATGAATAAATTGATTTACTTTAAATTTAATTGTTGTGATAGGCTCATTTATATCTATGATGTGCTTATTTAATTTGATTGTAATTTGGTTTGAATTATTTATGTAATTGTGAATATAATTGGTTAGTGGGTCAAAATTTGATTTAATAAGAGTAATTTGAAATATACGTTGGAGTTATCATAAATAGGAAATTAAAAGATAAATCAAATATATTTTGGAAAAATAATAGTTTTAAATGATAGTGTAGATAAATTCTTAATATTTAGATTACTTCTTATCTCTTAGATTTGTTATTATCTTTTAAATTATAAAGTAGACATGTGGAATTAGGTGAATGAGTCAACATTAATGAGGTGATGACATGTGTCAACTTTGTTTTCTTTTTTAGCATATAGAGTTAATTAAAAATAAAATATTTATTAATAATGTTATAAGTTATATACTTAGATAAAATATATATAAATACTTTATTTAAAATACAATTAAATTTTACTTGAAAATATTTATGCATATAAAATAATAATAAATTTATGTTCTTAGAAAATATAGAATTAAAAAATGAATTTTTATTTCGTTTTTACCCCTCAAAGAACATTAAATCTATTATAAAAAAAGAAAAAGAAAAGATAGCGTGAAAAAATTTGCTGCAGCACTGTAGGAGGCTTCATTTAGCGCAAAAGTTGGCGCTGGGTTGGAGGAGCAATTTCATTTTGGCCTTTTTTTAGTTAGGATAGGGCCACCGTTGGAGTTGGTCTTAGTATTAGGATATATACCTAGAACAACACCCGCGCGTTAAACTAGATTTGTCAAAAGACAAAATTTTAGTATTGCAAATTTATTCGCGATAGTTATTGGAAATCCAAAATACATTAGAAATATTTGAAAAAAAAAATTAAAATGTAGATAAGTATCATAAAAATCGTTCACTCCAAGTTTTGAAAAAACTTTTTTATAAACTAAATTATTTATTTCTATTTTATAGAAATACTAAAAAAAACTAAAATTCGGGCTCAATTTTTTCCTCAATTCGCTAAAATTTAAAGTTACTTTCTAAGTTGAAGTCCGCAAACTTAATGTCCTTTTTTTGCCGAGAGGATATAGTCAGTGTCCTCCTTTTGCAATTTAGCCTTTTGGATTAGTATATCATCATGAATATCAATTAATTTTTTTCATCAACTCCTGTATTCGCCCCACCATCTCCAATTTTTTCCATCAATTTCTCGTGAAGTCAATTTTGATGTTCATTGTCTAACACTTAATCTCATATTCATGGTCAATCGAAGGATTTTGCAGTAATCCCATAGAGGATAATATTTTATGAACAAAATATCTAAATGGATTCACCTCAAATCTGGTAATTATGGGAGAGATAGAGATTTGACATCCATAATATCAAGAACCATAGTTCACATTACTATGAACTACTAACACCTCTATTATGAATCCTTAGTTTTTGTGATGCTTTAACTTCTGTAAGATTTATATAAGTGAGCAAATACTACTTATTTAGTTTTGCACTCAATGTAGTTGGGTAAAACCACTTCAAGTAAATCCAAATAATATTTGGTAAGCAACAAATAAATTTATATTAATACATTTGAGATTTTTTTTGCATTGGTTTGCCAAAATGGCGTGAATTTTTAATTCTTAATTAAATTGTTAAAATTTTTTCACATTAATTTTCCATAAATTAATTATATATTGCAATGGTCGATATTTAAACTTTTGTCATTTAAAGAATTATTTTGTTAATTGTGCTAATTTTATTAATCAAAAGTATCCAATCTATAATATCCATTTTTTTAGAGTAGTTTGCTTATTTAGATTATATAGATTTATTTTTTAGATTATTTTTTATATTTTATATTATTTTTTACCTTTTAGATCATATATGGAAAATATAAAAGAACGGTTAATTATGGATAAATATGAAGTTATCACGTATAATTAGAAGAATGAGTTCACATATCTCGGAATAATGAGGTGCTACATGTGTGCTTTCAGTTTTCTCTTTTAGTATATATGATTGACTAGTTATAAGTTGTAGACTAGGGTATTGCTCGAGTAAAAGGAGTATAATTATAAAATGGAAAACATTGAAGAAAAAGTTAATAAATCTATATGAGATAATAGTATTTTTGTAAATAGTTTTGGAATTTATATTTTTTGCAATATTTGTAGAACAACACAAAAATTCATAATTTTTCTAGTGCAAATTCAAATCATTACAAATGAATTATAATGTACTAGGGATGGGTATGAAACCCTTGACCTCACCTCTAATAGATGAGACCAAATATTCTCTCTCCTAGTGATTGTGAGATTTATGATTTTCATTCCAATAAGGAATCTCATTTTTCTTTTCATTGGGACGATTTTTTAGTTTTTATTTAGAATTTGTGTAAAAATAAAAATATAATTGGTTATAAAATATTTGGCTAAATTCTAATTTTATCCTTGTAGCTATAGGGGTGACAATATTGATCTTAAAGAAATCACGATTTGCAAAAAAGAAAAAAAAAGAAACAAAGCCACATTATTTTTAAGAAATTCTCAATTTCTATCTTTTGGCCATTAAAATTGGAATATTCGCCGAACGTTGTGTGTCTATAATTTCAGTCAACCCGTTGATGTGAAAACTAATTTCACTTCTATGGACACCGTCCAAGTGAGTTGAGTCAAGGGCTGGCAATTATGAGTGACACGATAGGAACACAACACAATTATAAATACTTTTTAGGGACAAATGTCATGATAAAGTACGATATGATATGAGACGACACGAAACAAGACACAAACATAAAATTGTTAATTAATTTAAAATAATAATTATTGTTAAATTTAAGACCAAATAAGATAGATAACATAAAAACACGATGGTGCGGCACGAACTTGACACAAGTTGACATCCCTAGAGCTGACATGTTCAAGGCGTAGATCGGGGGGGGGCACCCCGGCCCCGCCCCCATTTTTGAAAAAAAAATAATTTTACACTATAATTTTTTTTTAAAAAAAATTATTTATAATTTATATGATTTTCGTGCATCGGGCCACCCCGATTTCGTGTATCGGCCCATCCCATTTTTTTTCCTGGCTCCGCCCTTGGACATGTTGATTGGGACAAAAACTCAAGAAAGAAAAAGGGAAAAGGACATGAATACCCCATTTTCCATACCCAATCCCTGCACAATACCCATTTTCCGCTGATTTTGGACAAAAATACAATTTTCCGCTGAATTTTGACAAAAATACCCATTTTCCGCTGCTTTTTGACAAAAATACCCATTTTCCGCTGATTTTTTCGTTGGTTTCTTTGTTGTTTCAAACATGTTTCTTGTTTCTTTGTTGTTTCATACCTGTTTCATTTAGGTTTCTTATATGTTTCACTTAGCCAACTTTTCATTGAATTCCACAGTTGCATGGAGAAAATCTCAGTTGTGGTATGCCACAATGGACAATGGGAAGAAAATAGAGAGTATACCAACTTTGAAATAACAAGAATACTGATTCCAGTGGACTACACATTCGACACCCTAAACGAAATCTTGGAACAACAAATTCAATTCAGAAAATTTGAGCTTACTTGTCCATCATCGGCTACCAGAAATGAACACGACTCCACTGTCAGACCAAAAATACTTTGTATTGACTTCCAACATCGTAGAATTATTGAATGCATCAATTGTATCGGGAAAAGACCTACTAGTAACAACTTTGCTAGAGTACGTGAGATCTTTAGTTCAAGATTAGGCATGCAGACATCGAAATGAAGCAAAGATCAACATTTACAAGGATGGAAAAAAAAAGCTGAAGAGTATATGGGGAAAAACTACACTATTTCTCTAAATTTAAAAGCAATTTACTACAAACTTTTATCACATGATCCCCTGTTTCACAATTGTTTCTTACATGTTTCATTTATGTTTCTTACATGTTTCAACTGATTACACCATCATTAAGATTTACATAACAACAATTCTCTAAAATCATTAGGAATTGGAGGTAGAAACTCAATGTCGTTGTCATTGTCATCACCATTTTGCAGCTTCAACTTAGCATGATTGTGAAACAGATGACTGACCGTTGCTTGTTCATTCTCTATCTCAAACACTTCGGTGTCCATAGCCTTCCCACCAATAAAGTGCTCGACATAACAAACAACAAAATATCCCACATTCACTACAAAAGAAATAAAAAAAGATACACAGTCAGATAGATAACACAACAAATCAAAAACAATAAAAAAGAACAAATAAATGGAAAATAAATAGCAAAAATGGGGTTTCCTGAATGCCTCAAGTTGGCTTTCAGTTAATTAGTTCTTCAAATTGTTTATAACATCAAAAGAGAACCTAATATATATTCTAGCAGTATACCAGTCTTTAGGAACAATAACATATTTGAAAACCCAGAAACAACAAAGAAACATAACAGAAACAACTTCGAAACAAACGAAAAATTTCAAATCACAAAATAATAAAAGAACACAGAAAAATCATGCATCAGCAACACAAAATCAACAAATCATTCAAATTTGCATTCAACAAAAAAAAAAGAAAGTCAGGAATCCAATTAACTTGATTATGGGATTGAATAAGAAAAGCTCCTAGTTTCCTTGACGAGGGGTCCCTAGGCTTACTTTCAGCACCCAAAGCCAAAGACTTAATAATGGGCAAAAACATCCCACCAGCTCTCGTCGTAGAACTCGGCATTCCAGGCGAAATAGCGAGCTCCCCCAAAACCTTTCTTTCTTTGTAAAAAATAATAGTTTAATAAACTCAGAAAATAAGAAACCCATATACTACTTACTGCTTGAGATATATATATATATATATATATATGTATGTGTGTGTGTGTGTATGGAAAAGTACATGTTGCCGAGGAGGCAGTGGAGGCAGAGAGATAATTCATCCACCGGAGGTGGCAACTCTTCCCACAGCGGAGCTGCCCGACCTTCTTCGGCAACGTCCGCCACCTTCCTTCGCCTTTCCTCTTTATGTATTCCGCCAGCATCTCGTCTTCCTCCGCCGTCTACGGGCTCCTCTTCAGATTTATGGAGGGTGAAAAACTGAAGAGGTAAGAATGGGTATATTCGTCATGTTTATAATCGGGTGGGGCATATTTGGGATGGGAGTGGTATTTTTGTCCTTTTTTAAAAAATCAGGGTATTTTATGTAATTTACTCAAAGAAAAACCCATTTTGGATGGTTAATCAAAAACTAGTCTGCTGAATGACCTATAATTGAGTACTAATTTATTCTTGTTACACATATTTTATTATTTTTACCTATGCTCGAACCATATTTCAAATATTATCAAAATAAAAAAGTTTATAACTGGATTGTTATATTTCAGACTTAACTTCTGAGTTGAGTATCAAATAGCTTGATTTATTTTCTATGATGCAAATGGGCATAATATATGATGCTTCAAGATATGACCGATCGAGAGATTTTAAAATTGATGCCAAGTAAAACCATTATCCACATAGCAATTTAACTAGGGGTTAGGACTATCAAAGAGGAAAATCATGTAATTATGAAATAAACAGCTATTATAGCGGCAAATTTAAATAATGAGCATATAATTTTATTTCCTTCCTTTTTTGTTCAAGAAGAGTAGCCGAGTAGGATGCACCCATTTATTGAAGATTCATTATATATAGGGATGGTTACAAAAGAACCTGAGATTTGGGCTAATTACAAGAAAAATCCGAAAATATTCAAAATTACAAAAAGCCTCCCGAGTTTTGCTTCTATCTTAAATTTGAGGGTGTAACTATAATATTTCTATAACTATCAAGGAGGTTTTTGAAATATTTTTTTTGTTGTTTATGAAGGAGAAAAATATAAGACAGAGTCACACATTAAATTATTTTTTTTTCTGCAATTTTCAAAAATATCTGGGGGGGTTATCTCTTACCTATATGTTGGGTCACAAGGTTTGACAGTAATTGTCATGTGGTGGTAGATTCTGGTGTAGGGGCCAACTCACAATCGAATAACGTGGTAGTTTGCACATGTATGATGTAAGATTAAGGTATGTGTCTCTCTAACGCCAATTAATTTTTGACGAAATGGTAGTGCCTGAGATCTTATTATATTTTCATCAAGTGTACTTATGAAAGATTCATTTCTAATCTTGCACGGAACTAAATTTTACATAGGGTTCTCTTAATTATATTAACACTCCCCATGAAAGAATTTCAAAGTCTTTAACACTCCCCATGAAAGAATCTAGTTAACCTCTTACTTGCTTTAGTGGTTGTGGAAAACTAAAAATTTGTGGATTTTTGAAGAATGTTGGAAGCCTGAATGGCTTACTGTGGAGGCCACTCTATTGGAATGGAATGAACTCAAATAGTTGGGTGTTGGCTGTGGAGGAGGTTGTGATTGGAAGTTGGATTAACTGGTTATGCTGAATCAGAGTGTGATTGATATGTGTAAAATATACGTGCATTTAAGGCTTATTTTGATATATATTTGATACATTTGCATGTATATTTAGTGTGTTTTACTTGATTTCCTTTGTTAGGCGTGATACTGCGTAATCTTGTAAATTTTGCATAAAATGGAGCTAAATTGGACAAAAGGTGATAAAATGTTTCAAAGGATATGTCAAAAGACAAGGTACGAGCGAAGATTTGAAGGAAGGAAGCATGGACGGTCGAACAAAAAGGGAATTTCCTTCAAAAACATCCAAACGCGCTAACAGTTTCCAGCACTGGCAGGATTTAGTATTTTAGCCATAAATTTCTCTACAAAATTAATATTGAGCTGATTCAAGTGGCTATGGAAATCTAGAGAAAGTGATACAACTTTCATAAAGAGCCGATGAGTACTTTCCAAGTCACACGGGTTGTGTGAAGTCACACGACCTGACCATGTGAATAGTTCCGTGTGATTTTACACGTCCGTGCGACTTGCTTTTCAGAGATGGATTACACGGTCTGCCCATGTGAGATCACACAACCGTGTGGGGTGCCTGTGTGAACTGACACGGCCCGTGCGATGTGTCTGTGGCTGATTTTGAGTCCTTATCCCATCAGAACTCTACCAGCGATCTCTCAAAGTACCTATATAAGGGGACCAAGGAATGCACGGAAATTAATTCATCCATACAACATACAACACACCAAAATACACTGGATTACATAGATCAAAGGTCTTCTAAGAGAGGAGGGATAGGTTACGAAGAACACCACAAGGCCTTTCACATCTACGGAAGCACAAGGGTTTGTAAGGCTTGGAAGTAGGATCCATCCTGACAAGAATGTGTTTTCTTTCTTAGTTTAGATCTCTTGTTTGTACTTAAACGATGTCACAATATTGATTCCAAGTTTGTCTATGAATTTGTTATCAATGTTTGGCTAATCTTTGGGATCCTAGGGCATAATCAAAACGGTGGATTCATGTTAAATCTTGATTGATTGTTTTCTTAATTGATTTGTGTGTTCTATTTTATGAATTCGAGTGCTTATTCTTAATTGCTTGTTATCTGATCAATAATTTGTTGCAAAATAATTGCAGTACAATTTATATAATCTGGAAAAATCAGAAAAAAACCTGAATTGAAATAAGATTACAGAATCACAAGAATTAACTTTGAATAACTGAAATTACAGAAAAAACGAATAAACAGAAATGGCCCGAATCGTGTGTTCAACACACTATCCTTAAAGCAGATTCGTCCCCTATTATGGACGTCTGTTTCCTAGGATAAGACGGTGTAGGTCCCAAGGGGTGTGGTGCAAGGTTTGGGAGGGGGGGTTGAATAAGCCTTACCAAATTTTCAATTTTAGTCCGTTTAAAATATTCAACAAAGTTGACTCAAACAGTTGTGTCCTTGAGGGACAACTAAGTTGGCTATTCAGCTAAGTTACCCACTCAACAGACTCGATAGAGCTGTTGATAGTATAACTCGGCCGATTAAGCCAAATACTTAACTTGGCTGATTTGGTTTTTAACAGCGAAAGACTTCACACCCTTTGATTTGATTTAAGCTTATTTTTAACACTTGATTTTTAGCATTTGGTTATTTATCAGTTGAATAGCAAATATAAACTAACAGCAGATATAAAGTAAATATGCAAGAATGTAAATTTACTGAAAGTAAATGACACAACTATTTTATAGAGGTTCGAAGGTGGGGTAATTCTTCTAATCTTATCTTCTCCAACCCCTGGAGGAATCAACTATGTAACAGATCAATTTACAAGCAGTTATCAGTCTGGAGACAGCCTTGATCACACAGCTGGCTTCTCTTGCGACTCAGCTTCTTCACAGGGCAGCTGCCTTGCTACTTCAGCTCACTTCTCAAGTTCTTTGATTTGATCACGAAGCTCTCCAACAAACTTGATAATGGTTCGACCTTGAACCTTTCTACAATCATGACTTGGAAAGTAGACCCCTTTGCTTCTTTAAAAGTTTCCTCTTCAACTGGTTGAAGTTATCTCTCCTTCATAGCTTGTGTTGGATCGAGTTTCTTCGAGTTTAAGGCTTGATGAATTGCTTGAATTGCTATGAGAATATTGCAGGTTGAATGCTCAAAAGAATGTTTGCTCTTGCTAGGTTTAGGTAATCTTTTCTCAAAAGCTTCCTCAGCCTTTTATAGTGCACATTTGAAATTTTGCCCATTGAAGAGATAGGCTAATTCCAAATGTTACTTAGTGTTCGTTGGCTTGTCGTTTCTTGGTCTGCAGCCTTGGTGATGTTGACCTTTCCTCGTATTAAATGGCATTCTAGCATTTGCAGGTGTCTGACACAAGGTGCAATGTTTCCCATTAGCTTATTCCTTTTGCACAATTCTGGGCCAAACACTTTTAGACCTGGCAGTTTGTCATATTACTAAACTGAGTAATATTCTTGACATTAATCAACGTATCTAAGTCAGTTGTCTTGACTTGACCAATGCCTTTACCCCATGTAACTTGAGTCTGCTCCAATCACGGGATTGACTCAACTATCACTTCAACTGTTAGACTTGGTTTCTTGAGTTGACTTGACTGACACTTCTCATAGTTGTTCCTCAGCTGACTCTCCTTCAATTGAGTCATTGACTTTTTTCATGGCCTTACTCAGTTGACACACATCAGAGTCTTCATTTAGTCTGCAGTTGACTTCTTGTAATCTTTGACATAGCTGACTTAACTCAACTTTTTCAATCTTATCTATTACAATACAAATTACAAAGAAAATGGGGTGCCAACTCCCTAGTTTAAGTTTTACATGGTATCATCAAAATCTATCAAATAAATTTCCTAACAATTTCCCCCTTTTTGATGATGCCAAAACTTAAAACATTTAAAGTAAGTAAACAACAAACATACATGCAGTGCAGTAACAAAGAATGTATGCTTTAAATCATCATTTTATTGATCGTAGCATTCTTGTCCTTTACAAAGCTGTTTACAGCAAATATCAGAGCTTTATATATAATATGACAATTTATTCCATATCTAAGCTAAGATACATACAGAGTGAAAATTACATGGAAATTCACTGAGCTTATTACAAAAGACTTACATTAATGTATTTACAACAAAATACACGAAGGAGTTCGCAGCACACTTCAACGCCTATGCTGTTTCCTTCCTCTCTCTTCTTCAGCTCTTCTCATGTCATCATCAGCTCTCTTACTCTTTGTTTCCTCTTCTTCCCTTTTCTTTTTCTCATACGCTCGCCTTGCAGCAGGGTCATTCTTCCGCTTCCTCTCTTCCCATTCGCGAGTAGTTCTCTCATTCTCAGCTTCTTGTCGCCTAAGAGCTTCAGCGTTCTTTCTGGCAACTTCTAGGTTGGCAAGATGATCAAATCCAGCCCAATATATAATACCCTTCTTTTCTGGATCCACGTATGCAACATCTTTTGGTTTTGGTCGAGGTTGAGAGCATCTTCCACCACCACTTCTTCCCCTTCTTGACTCAGCTCTCCTTCCTCTGGGAGTGTACTGTATTGGAGCCTTCGACTTTCCAAATGAGTGATCACTGAAGATTGCCGCTTATCACCGATTGACACAACTCATCCCTTCTCCCAAAAGATAAGTCCTAGGCTTGCGGCATAGTCATTCCTTTAAAATAGCCTTCTGATTCTAGAGTTTTGAATTCCTCCATTGATTTGGGCTCAGATCCATCATCAGGCATTGCAGTTTCTCTCGGGGGTTTGATCGCAACGTAGTCTTTTCCGGCTGGAGGACCACAATATTTCTTCATTATCTACTGAACGCGAGCTTCTTGTTTCTCAGCTATCTCCTCAAATGCAGATTCAATGGCCTTTCTTTTATCTACCATGGCCACTGCAGCTTTCTCAATAGGTAGGTTCACAGGTAGCTTGCTGAGAATGGAGGCAGTGACTTCACCAAGCTATGGGGTTTCAGCATACATAATTTTTAAATCTTTTGAACTTATTTCCCCCTCAGCTGTGTCACCTCCTTTCTTCACTCCCTTCAATCCCTTAGGGGCCTCTTCTTCCCCCTTTTTGGCATCATCACCAAAAGAGAGAGGTATCCCGGGGAAAAGTCCACTGAGGATGAAATCCAGTCGGCTGTTGGTCGAGTTTTGCTTGGATTCTGCTGCATCGTATGCCTTTCTAAACTCTGAGCGAGTAGCATTCGACTCGGCTGTCACAATCTTCATTTCAGCCATGAGAAGGCTGAATTTTTCATTCATATTATTCTCGAGTCGGGCAATATCAGTCTTGTGAAAATGATGTAGCAGCTCCATATCCGACTTGTGGGAAGATTCCATCCTGACTATATGTTCCTTCATCCTCTGCTGATACATTGAGTTGTCCGCACTCCAAACAAGCATTTTTTGCAAAGAGATCTTTGAAGTAACGGACCTACTCCAATCGCATGGCTATCTGCTGGGCAGCCCATTCCCTTATTCGCACTACAATCCCTCTCAAATCGGCTGTGAGGGTAGCATCTCGATTGTCCAATCGCAAGTCTAGAGAGTCCTAGTGATGTTCCATCTTCTCAATCTCTTCACAAATCTTCTTGAAGGCTTCACGGAACTCAACTGTAGGATTTGATTCAGCTGTCGGCCACTCTGCATCAAAGTTGAAATCTACTGGCACAATCGTATCTGTGGGAATGACTGGCTCTTCATGCATGATATATTTCTTTAAGTCTACAGCAAATTCATTCTCCATGTCGGGCAGATTTTTAGAGAATGGGAACATATCTTCAAAAACATCATCGCGCACAAATGGTATGTCTTGACTTTGATGTGCCTGCGATGATTCAGCTCTCTGTGCCTCAGCTGCGGTAGCATCATCGGAATCGTTGGTGCAAATGCGAAAGCTCATGATGGAGTCGTAGTTGATCTTCTTTGTAGCTATGGGAGCTGTCTGATTGACTTGGTTTCAGCTGGAGCATTGGAGATTTGTTGCTCAGCTGACTGAGCCTCAGCTTTCTTAACAGCTTCCTCGGTCTCAGAGTGTTTTTCTAAATGAATAAACTGGTCCTCAGCTGTATCATTAGGGTCATCGGAAGATGATGAGGCCCTAGGAGTTGGCTCATCATCAAAATTGAACCTCATACGAGATGTCTTCTCACTGACTTGGCTCTGAGTGTTGAGAACATCCTCAGCTGTGTCCGTCGTTGGATTTTCATGTTGAGTGGACTATGCTTCATCCTCAGATCCCAAAAATGAAGTATCAATGTGTTCCTGGGAATCGTGAAGGGCGTTGATTTTCTCTTCTGCAGCAGCACCTTCGAGTTGAGGAATGTTCTTTTCAGTCTGCTCCTTACCTAGGGAAGTCTCAACCTCCCTTAGGCCTACCCCCAGCAGTCTCAACTGCTGCAGGGCCTTCTACATTCCCTTCGAATGTCTCAATTGTCTTAGGGTCTTCTACTATCCCTTCGACAGACACAACTGTCTTAAGGTCTTTGACCGTGGCATCCATCAGAGTCTCAACTCCTTGGATTGCACTTTTAGGACCCAAAGTCTCAACTCTCAGGGTCTCTCCATCCTTTGCCTTAGCTGCGGTAGCAGCTTCATCGGCCTTCAAAGTAGTGGACATCTCAGCTGAGACAGACTCAACTGTCCGAGCGTCGTTAATGTCACTCTGATGTTCTGTGATTTTCTCTCCTTCGCCTCCAATCTGCAATATTTTGTCTCCCACAGCTTTCTTCGACCTTGTTGTGGTGGAGAGAGTTTCCCCCTCAGCTACTGCACCAGCTGAGTGAATGAGAGTGGGGTCACTCTTCTCCTGAGACGCGGCTTATGTTCCCTCTGAGTGTACAGCCACAGGGGCAGGTGTGTTAACACCTTCTTCAGGGGTTGGCTTAGCTTGGGCCCCCAAAGTCCCAACTTCATTGCCAAGTCCCTGGGAGCCATCAGTTGAGTGCACGAGGGAAGTGGTTGCAGCAATGTCCATCGCAATCAGCTGCGCCACTCCCAATGGATCAGTCCTGGGAGAGATTTTTGAGGACTCTCCTGGACCCTCTAGAAGGCTCATTTCGTGCATGGCTCGGGATTCTTGCAAAGCATGCTGCATTTCTAACTTCTCCACTACAGCAGCTGGATCTATATCTTTGTCACTGTCAGTAGACTCATGTATATGCTCATACGTCCCAGTCTGCTGATAAATCTTGGATTTCACCAAGGCTCTTTCTTGCTCCGCTGCTTTCTCCTTCTCTTCCTCCTTAAGGAGTCGGAGGGTTTCCATACAGCTCTCTTCATTCAGAGCAAATTGGACAGTGCCATGTCCAAGAAATCTGAGTAGCTCTTCATCCTCTTCAATGTACTCAGGATGAGCAAACTGCTGCCTTGAGTAGTCCAACTTCCAAGCCCTTCATTCCCTCAATATTCTTTGAATGTCAGGGTAGACTGGAGAATCCATAATCAAGTCAACTTCGTCATCATCTTCTCTGGTCTCTTGAATGGGGGCTAATGGGCCTTGATCCTCCTTAGACTCCACAACGTCTGTCTAAGGAGTTGAGACAACCTGTTCTTGCATCAATTCGGTTATCTCGGCTGCTTTAGTTTTCTCAACTATTTCTCGTACAGTTGGGTCTTCTTGTCTCTGCTGATCAGCATCAGCAGTCTTTTCTGGGGCATCCACAATTTCTGGAGACTGCTCCTCTTGAGCATCAATAGTCTCAACTTGCTTTTCCGATTGAGTACTGGACTCGGCTGTCTTCTCAAGCTCAGAGTGTTTGTATAACCGTCTACGCTTGGTGGCAACCAACAGGATCTCTGGTTCCACTCTGGTTGGCTCTTCAATCGTGAAGACTTGAGTTCCTTTCTTAGAAGCAGCTGCCTTTCTGGACTTGGCAGTCCGCTTCTTCTTCATGATAGGGGAGGGAATTTGGGGTTCTTCCTCTATCTCGGCTGTGGGGGCAGGTGACTCGGATGCGTGGCAGAGGCTTTTGTTTTGGCTGCTGGGGCAGGTGATTTCTTCGATTTGGCTGCGGGGGCAGGGGAAGGCTTAGAAGATGCAGCTCTTTTCTTAGATGTCTTCTTGGGAGAGAGAGCTGGGAGGTTCCAACTGTGTCTTCTGCAGGGTCAGCTGATTCCCCCTCACTCGTATCAGTCTTTCGTGCATGAACTTTTTTCTGGACTCCAGAAAGGTTCGCCTTAAACATCTTCTTATTGGCATGGAAGGGCTTGCCATGGCGGAGTGCAATGCCCTTCACCTCCATCAGTTGGCCAATGACGAGGCCATATCCCAAAGAACAGCCAAAGGTCCCATCCTCCTTGTAGGACCTATTCATCACATTTTGACAGATTCGGTTGAAAATGAACTCAGCTTAATTCACCTTGTTTTCCTGCATGATCGCAGCCATCACGATCAGTTTAGTCTTGGACAGTTGATTAAAGATTCCAAACTTCAGCCCACGCACTTGGACATGATGTCCATTAGTTTATGGTAATCCTTCTTCCGAGACTCTTTCTTGGCTTTATACACAACCTTTGCAGCAAACTCCGGCTTGGCAATTTCCTTCCAAGCAGCAGCTAAGTTGACATCCTTCTCAACGATGTCCTTCAGACCCTAGGCAGGCAAAAAGCAGTGCTTAGCAAGGTCCTTAGCCGTTATTTTGATGACCTTGCTGTGGACCGATGAACGGATTTCATCGTTCTGCACCTCCGCGTTCACATAGAACATGGCGACCTCTTCCAGGTACGTATGTGTGAACTGCATCGTCAAAAAGTCCTTCAGGCCGGACTTTTCTATCATCTCGGCTATCTTCTTCACAAGGGCATCATCCACGCCCTGTTTGATCATACCAGCGAAGTCCATTGAAGAACCGGTGTGGATCTTCTCAGCTAACAAAGTAAAATCATGGTTTGCTGCCATTTTTAGAGCTTTTGACCAATTAAAATCGCGAGAAATGAACTTGAGTAGCTAGGGTTTCGAACAAGGTTGCAGAGAGCATGAGCTTTTCTTTGCTGAAGATTAATAGGTTTGCGTGAGGAGAGAGAAAGTGAAGTTTCGTATATAAGGGATGTGAAAGGACGGTGTTTGGAATTTGAAAATGTTGATCAAAATCAACGGTCAAGACTAAGTCTTCAAAACCACATTAAATTCCCCACATTAAATGCAGCAACATTTATATCCAATCATATGGTTTACTGTGTAGCTTTTGTACTGACAGTCATTATTACGCTGACGTCATTCTTAAAAACATTCCCGCTCGAATTAAAACAACAAAGTTTTTGTCACTTAGCTCATAAATGATTCAGCTTATATCCAAAGTGACTCAACTCTGCTTCTCTCTTCTCATGATGTAACTCAGCTGTCAGCTAACTCGATACAACTGACTTTTCGACTAGGCTGTTTCACTTGGCTGAAATGTGAAAGTTGCTCCTTTTCAATTTTCTCATCTTCTTTATCTGTTGATTGAGTCTTCTGAGTGTTCTAACTCAGCTCAATTAACCCGAACTCATTCTTGAGCTCTCCAAACCTTGATTCACATAATGGCTTTGTGAATATATCAGCTAGCTACTTATCAGTTGAGAGGTATTCCAGGGCAATGTCTTTCTTTTCAACATGATCTCTTATAAAATGATTTCTAACATCAATGTGCTTTGTTCTTGAATGCAACACTAGGTTTTGAGTGATTGCAATAGCACTAGTGTTATCACACATAATTGGAATCTCTTTTTCTTCAATATCATAATCTCTCAGCTGCTGTCTCATCCATAAGACTTCGGCAAAATAGTTGCCCACAGCTATGTACTCTGCTTCAGCTGTGGATATAGCTATTGAATTATGTTTCTTGTTGAACCAAGAAACCAATCTATTTCCAAGCATTTGACATGTACCTGAAGTACTCTTCCTGTCAACTCTACATCCAACATAGTCTGAGTCTGAATATCCTACCAGCTTGAATCCACCTTCCTTTGGATACCATAATTAAGCCGACTTCCTGGCATCCCTTCAAATACCTTAGGACTCTCTTAGCTGCAGTCATGTGGCTCTCTTTTGGTGCAGATTGCAATCTTGCACATACACCTACTGCAAATGTGATGTCTGGCCTGCTTGCTGTTAGATAGAGTAATGATCCAATGAGGGCTCTATATCTGGTTTGATCAACAACTTTGCCATTTGCATCCATGTCCATCTTGACTGATGTATTCATTGGAATTTTCACAGAAGACTTCTCTTCCATACAAAATTTCTTCAGCAAATTTGTGGTTTACTTGAATTGGCTTATGAAGGTTCCATACTTCAATTGTTTGACTTGAAGTCCTAGGAAGAAATTTTGCTCTCCCATCATGCTCATCTCAAATTTACCTTGCATGAGGTTTGAGAACTTGTCACACAACTCTTTATCTGTGGAACCAAAAATTATGTCATCCACATATATTTGAACAAGCAGTATACTCTCTCCATCTTGAATTCGAAAGAATGTTTTATCAACTTTGCCTTTGGTGAATCCATTATCAGTTAGAAACTGAGACAATGTATCATACCATGCTCTTGGTGCTTGTTTCAATCCATATAATGCTTTCTTGAGTTTGTAGACCTTATCTCCAATAGTTTTCTGCTCAAAACCTGGAGGTTGTTCAACATAGACTTCTTCTTCTAACAGTCCATTTAGAAATGCACTCTTCACATCCATTTGATATACAGTGAGGTTATTGTGTGCAGCATAAGCAAGAAACATCCTTATTGCTTCTAATCTAGCAACAGGAGCAAAGGTTTATTCTTTAATCTATACCTTCTTCTTAGCAATACCCTTTGGCTACCAATCTTGCTTTGTTTCTCACAACAGATCCTTCATCATTCATCTTGTTTCTGAAAACCCATTTTGTACCAATGACATTTTGGTGGGTTGGCCTTTGAACTAATTCCCATACTTTGTTCCTTTCAAAACGATTCAACTTTTCTTGCATAGCCTGAATCCAATGTGTGTCTTCCAATGCTTGAGACACATCTATTGGCTCTATCTGGGAAATGAAACAAGTAAACATAGCTTCATGATGTGCTCTGGATCTGGTTCTTATGCCATCTCTAACATCTCCAATGACTAACTCTGATGGATTGTCTCTCAGCCATCTCACATCAAGTTGGAGTAAGTCTGCTGGATTCAGTCGTCTCACAGCTAAGTTGTCTTGAACAGCTCTTTCATCTTCATTCAGCGGTAGACCTTCCAACTGTCTTTGAGATTCAGCTATCTCATCTTCATCGGGATTGAGTGCTCTCACTTCAGCTTCAACATAATGACTCTTTTGCATAGTTGGCTGATTTAGCTTATCAGCTAACTCTTCATTGGCTACTCCATTAACATTAGGTTCATCAAAAACCACATGGATAGACTCTTCTGTGACCATAGTCCTCTTGTTCATCACTCTATAGGCTTTACTCTCAGCTGAGTATCCCAAAAAGATACCTTCATCAGCTTTAGCATCAAAAGCCTTCAAATTATCTTTGCCATTGTTTTGGATAAAGCATTTACATCCAAATGTCCCGAAATATCCAACATTTGACTTTCTCCCTGTCCAAATCTCATAGAGAGTCTTGGTCAATTGCCTATTAACCATGCATCTATTTTGAGTATGGCATGCTGTATTTATGGCTTCAGCCCAAAATCTCTTAGGCAATCAAGCTTCAGCTAACATAGTCCTTGCAACTTCCTTGAGAGTTTTGTTCCTTCTTTCAGCTACTCCATTCTACTGTGGAGTCTTTGCTGCTGATAACTCATGAGCAATACCATTTTCAACATAATAGTGAGTTATTATCCCATTGACAAACTCAGTTCCCCTGTCAGATCTTATTTTTATAATAGTTTGAGTCTTCTCATTTTGAACTCTTTTCATCAGCTGGGGTAACTTCTGCAAAGTTTCCTTTTTTTACACATGAAAATTGTCCATGTATATCTTGAATAATCATCCACCACCACTAAGGTGTATTTCTTTCCACTGATGCTAGCTGGCTCAGACCAAATAAATCCATGTGCAACAGATGTAACATCCTTGTTGAAGAAAGACTTAGCTTATCCTTGAATGATGATTTGATTTGCTTTCCCATCTGGCACACATCACATACACTTTCTTTCTTGTACACTGAGTCTGGCAATCCTTCTACAAGATGACTCCTTGTAAGCTTGTTGATTGCCTTGAAATTTAGATGACTCAGCTTCTTGTGCCACAACCAACTTGATTCGGCTGTACTCTTTGCTAGCAGACATGTGCTTGGTGTAGAAGTAGACCAATCTACCACATACATATTCTTTTTCCTTGACCCTTGCAGCACTATTTCATTTGATTCAGCATCCTTGATCTGGCATACTCCCATGTTGAATCCTACATTGTAGCCTTTGTCACAGAGTTGGCTGATACTTAACAGGTTGAAGTTGAGGTCTTTAACATAGGCAACATCTGTGATTTCCAATCCATTTTTCTTGATGGACCCTGTGCCTTTGATTTTCCCTGGAGCTTCATTACCTCCAAATATAACTTTTGCACATCTAATCTCCTTGAATCTTGACAGGTTTTTCTTATTTCCTATCATATGTCTGGAACAGCTACTATCTATGTACCAGGTTCGTTGGCACTCAGTTGTTCCTTGAACCTGCAATCAAGGAAATCAATTTTTAGGTACCCATACTTGTCTGGGTCCTGAGGGGTTAGTGCTATAAGATGTACCAACCAACCCATAGCCAAATGGTCTGACTCTAAGAGGTTGCCATCTATCAGTGCCATAATCATAGTGCACATTAGCAAATTGCTTGGGAGTTTTAGGATCATACAACTGCCTCTTTTGTCTGTATGCCTCTGTGTGTGTGTTTTAGCAATTGCTTTCTTGGGGTAGTTGTGGTATTTCTGAGTGTAGTGCTTGGGTGCGTATGTGTGCTGATAAAAGCTCTTTTGCCTTTGGAATGACCTTTGATGAGGTTTAGGTCTTTGCCATTTTGGCTTGTATTTCATAGGTCTTTGCTGATGTTTCACATTATTCCAATCAGCATAGTTTGGATAGTTTCTACCATTCCCATCATATGTATTTCTCTGATGAAATTTCTGGGGTTTTTGGTAGCTCTGTTTGCTTTTCACAGAGTATTTTCTGTTTAGAGTTTGCTGAGGGACTCAACTGGATTTCTTCTCAGCTGTCCTTTCAGCATACTCAACTGTCTGTTTTCCTTTCCCTTTAAATCCAAGGCCAGTATGATTGTGATTGTGCTTTGGTGTGAATGTGGGTGCAGCATTTGGTGTTTTGGGTTTCTGGAATGCTTCATTACTTGAAGATTCTTTTCCCAAAATCACTCTTAGAGTTTGACTATGCACAAAGGAATTAAATCATATGCCTGTCTTGTCTCCACATTCCTTTTGACTCATAATAAATTCATCCAATGATTTGGATGCTTTTCTAAATGAGGCAATCACATTTTTAAGATCGTTTTCCCTCTTTTCTGTAGCAACTTACTCTGCTATAATCTTTGCATTTTTAGCCTTCAGCTTAGTGTTCTCATCAGCTATGTGACTCATAGTACTCATCTCTTTTGTCAGCTATGAGTTTTGGCTTTTAAGCTGGTTGTTCTCCTTATTCAGAATAGTGTGTGAGGACTTTATGTGTTCAAAATCTTTCATCATTTTGCCTAATGAATTATAAAGATCCGTGGGTGATGAAGTGTGTGTATCACAGTTACTATCACTTGAATCAGAATAAGATGAGTTAGAGTGTACCTCATCTTCTTGATCTTGTTCTTTGGCCATGAGGCAGATCATAGCCTCTTCCTCAGAATCACTTGAGTAGTCTGCCTCACTACTATCTAAGTCTGTTGCCTCTTTGCACTTGGCTGGCTCAACAGTCTCAGCAGCCATTATGGCTTTCTTCTTTTCCTGTCTTCATTCCCTGAAGACATTTCTTTCTTCTTCAATTGTGTACTTGTTGACTGGTGGATAGGAACAGTCAACAGCAAAATGTCCTGGTTGGCTGCAATTCCAACACAGGTTCTCAGCTCTCTGATCAGCTCTGTCTGTTCTTTGATTATCAGGTCTCTGATAATTAGCTCTTTGATGCTCAGTTCTCTTGGGTGGCCTATCTTCCCTTGCTTTCAAGGGTGTTGAATGTCTTCTGGAGGTTTCATCCTTGTTCCTTCTATAGTTCTTGTTAAAGAACTTGTTGAATATTTTAACCATCACGGCAATCTCCTCTTGGTCTATGGCTTCTTTTGGCTCAGCTCTTTTCCCTTAACTAGCCAACAATGCAGCTGTCTTGGGCACAGTTGTTTCCTCTTGCTCTTTCCTTCTCAGCTCAAACTCATGGGCTTTGAGGTCTGAGAATAGATCATGGTTAGATGTTCTTGAGAGGTCCATTGAATGTCTCAGGGCCATGACCTTCACTTCCCATTCAGCTGGGAGGCTTCTTAATATCTTCATACACATTTCCTTCGGTGTATATTCTTTCCCAAGAGCTGAAAACTCATTTGTAATCTCAGTAAATCTGGCATCCAGCTGATCTAGAGTTTCACCTGCAAGCATTTTGAAATTTTCAAATTTTTGAATATCAACAGTTAATTTATTTTCCTTAATTTGTTTTGATCCTTCACAGATTAAGGTCAGCTTTTCCCAAATCTCTTTTGCCGATTTGCAAGATTTGACTTGTTGAACATGGCTTTGTCCAACGTCTTGTAGAGAATATCCTTGGCCACATTGTCCAGGTTGTATCTCTTTCTATCCTCATTTGTGCACTCAGTCCTTGGTTTTTCAACCATGGCTGGTCTTGCTTCAGCAACAGTTTCTTTTCCTTCTGTTGTAGATGCTCTTCGCACAACTGTGTTGACTTTGAGTATTTGCAGTGGCTCATCCTCTATCACAAGACACATTTCATCATGTAATGCAGATAGATGAGCCTGCATACAAATTTTCCAATCATCAACTTCTTCAACAGTGAAAATTGGAATGGGAGTTAAATTTGCTTCCATGATAATAACTTTGCTTAAAAGATGAAAGACTTTGAAAAACACAAATGTTAAACCTATTGAAAAGATAGAGATCTAGTTCAAGAACTCTAAGTTCAAACAATGAACTACTACTCGATACCACTTGTAGGTCCCAAGGGGTGTGGTGTAAGATTTAGAAGGGTTGAATAAACCTTACCAAATTTTCGATTTTAGTCCTTTAAAAATATTCAACAGAGTTTACTCAAACAGCTGTGTCCTTGAGGGACAGCTAAGTTGGCTATTCAGCTAAGTTACCCACTCAACAGACTCGATTGAGCTGTTGATAGTATAACTCGGCTGCTTAAGCCAAATACTTAACTTGGCAGATTTGGTTTTTAACAACGAAAGACTTAACACCCTTTGATTTGATTTAAGCTTGTTTTTAACATTTGATTTTTAGCACTTGGTTATTTATCAGTTGGACAACAAATATAAACTAACAACAAATATAAAGTAAATATGCAAGAATGTAAATTTGCTGAAAGTAAATGACAACAATATTTTATAGAGGTTAGAAGATGGGGTAATTCTTCTAATCCTCTCTTCTCCAACTCCTGGAGGAATCCACTATGTAACAGATCAGTTTACAAGCGGTTATCAGTCCGGAGACAACCTTGATCACACAGCTGGCTTCTTTTGCGACTCAGCTTCTTCACAGGGCAACTGCCTTGCTACTTCAGATCACTTCTCAAGTTCTTGGATTTGATCACGAAGCCCTCCAACAAACTTGATAATGGTTCGACCTTGAACCTTTCTACCATCCTGACTTGGAAAGTAGATGCCTTTGCTTCATCAAAAGTTTCCTCTTCAACTGGTTGAAGTTATCTCTCATTCACAGCTTGTGTTGGATCGAGTTTCTTCGAGTTAAAGGCTTGAGGAATTGCTTGAATTGCTATGAGAATATTGCAGGTTGATTGCTCAAAAAATTCCTTGCTCTTGCTAGGTTCATGTAATATTTTCTCAACAGCTTCCTCAGCCTTTTATAGTGCACATTTGAAATTTTGCCCGTTGAAGAGATACACTAATTCCAAATGTCACTTAGTGTTCGTTAGCTTGTCTTTTCTTGGTCTGCAGCCTTGGTGATGTTGACATTTCCTCGTATTAAATGGTATTCCAGCATTTGCAGGTGTCTGACACAAGGTGCAATGTTTCCCATTAGCTTATTCCTTTTGCACAATTCTGGGCCAAACACTTTTAGACCTGGCAGTTTGTCATATTACTAAACTGAGTAATATTCTTGACATTAATCAACGTATCTAAGTCAGTTGTCTTGACTTGACCAATGCCTTTACCCCATGTAACTTGAGTCTGCTCCAATCACGGGATTGACTCAACTATCACTTCAACTGTTAGACTTGGTTTCTTGAGTTGACTTGACTGACACTTCTCACAGCTGTTCCTCAGCTGACACACATCAGAGTCTTCATTCAGTCTACAGTTGACTTCTTGAATCTTTGACATAGTTGACTTAACTCAGCTTTTTTAGTCTTATCTATTACAATACAAATTACAAGGAAAATGGGGTACCAACTTCCTAGTTTAAGTTTTACATGGTATCATCAAAATCTATCAAATAAATTTCCTAACAGATGGGAAAACCGGATTATATTTTTATCCGGCGAACTGAACTTACGCTTGAACTTATCACCAAAATGCAGGAGACCAAGAGGAATACTAAACAATATGCAGAGAATTATATGAAAGTGCAGATATGGAGAGTGTGTTTTTGGACTGATGGAAAGTCAGTTATTTATATAACTGATACAGGACCTGGAAATTAAAGCTTATTGATGTTACACAGCCTGCAACAATTACAAAATTACTGTTACAGATTTAAATTCAAAAATTAAATCTGAGGAATTAATATAGTTGTTACAGATAATTTTTTAATTTTCAAAAATATAAAATTGTTAAAAAGTTAAATTTCGAAAATTAAAAATCAGTAAAACATAGGCTAGACTATGTAGCTCGATTTTGGTGCGACATTCATGTCCACAGGTCACTCTCGCACACAAGTCAGTGGTTTGAAGCCCGAACTGGACCGTGATTTGCACCCCCCTGTGGGCGCGCGTATAGAGAAAGCCTATATGCAATATAATCTTACACCTTAATAAAAGGTAGCATTATATATACTAGTCTCAAAAGCCTTTGTTTTCCCATGTGGGACAAATCCACCTTTCAAAGAAGACAAACACATGTTTTCTTCTTTTTAAAATTAATTCCAATACTCCACTTTAAGCTTTAATTTCTCCTTTATCCAAACATCATTTTGGACAAACGAATATTCAATTTTAATGTTCTCACGGAGTAGAACAAGAATCCACTTTTACTATTGTCATTAGACAATCGAGTTCCCAAGAAAATTGCACCCCAAATGTGCAATTTCCTTCACTACTTTTCCAACAATCCTCCACATGAACGAAATTTCGAGGATACAAAGATTTGCTGATAAAGTCCAATAGTTGAACCCTGCATAGGATAGGTAGGTGTTACCCTTTGAACCTTTCTTTGTGAAAATATATTTACTTTACTAGCTGATCAGTAGACGTGATGTCTTTGAACTGTTCTGACTTTTGTGTAAAAGATGATATACCTCACACATGATTCTTCCTAACATACTTCAGTTCTCATTGTTATGTTCATTCATGGCCTTGAACATACGTCTGGTTCTGCAAGAGGTTCTAGGAATTGAGCCTCACACAATTCTCTTCGAATCAGCCCCACTTCTCTCTCACATAGGTGATTCTTCTTTAATAATAGTCGCACTACCCAGCTCGGCTTACCGACACATAAAAATCATTGAAAGCTAAATGCTTATCCTTTTCTCCACGGCTTCACTGTTAAGAAATGGACAAGGGAAAAATCCCCCACAGTGATCCTAGAATCTTTTTACAATTATGTTATCCCATTGAACCTAGATCTTGGGATCTCCAGTCAACTAGGTTGGGTTTTCATTATATCAACTCATTTTTCTATAGGCTTAAGTCCAATTCTTTTTGATGATTTCACAACTAACTCTAGATTTAACCCTTTGGTTAAGGGATCCGCTAAATTATCCTTTGGCTTCACATAGTCAATAGAGATAACACCAGTTGAGAGTAGTTGCCTAATGGTATTGTGTCTGCGACGTATGTGTCTAGATTTACCATTATACATATTGCTCTATGCCCTGCCTATCGTTGATTGACTATCACAATGTATACAAATTGCTGGCACAGGCTTAGGCCACTTTGGAATATCTTCTAAGAAGTTTCGGAGCCATTTAGCTTCTTCTTCACACTTATCTAAAGCTATAAATTCAGACTCCATTGTGGATCTAGACATAACCATCTGCTTAGAAGATTTCCACGATATGGCTACACCTCCTAAAGTGAATATAAATCCACTTGTCGACTTAGAGTCTTTAATATCAGATATCCAATTAGTATCGATGTATCCTTCAATAACAACAGGATATCTTGTATAGTGCAGTCCAAAATCACAAGTGTATCTTAAATACCTAAGTATTCTCACTATACCTTTCCAGTGTTCATGCGCTGGATTACTTGTGTATATGCTCAATTTACTCATTGCATAAGCAATATCTGGTCTTGTACAACTCATTAAGTATATCAGAGTTCCTATGACTCGTGAGTATTCCAATTGAGACACAACCTCACTTCTATTCTTTGATAGATGTTGATCTTAATGTTGATGATTTTAGTTCTAGCTAAAACAATGTTTTTAAAGTCATCCTGATTTAAAATAATTTGTTTCTAGAATCTTGTCCACATAATGTGAACGCTTTTAATGTTTTTACGATCAAGTGTCAATCCATTTGAAGTTCTAGAAATCTTTATTCCTTGAGGATCACGTCAATATTTACTAAACCCATATCTTTCATGTCAAACCTCGAGTTCAACATATCTTTTGTGGATTTAATTATTTTATCATTATTTCCAATGATAAGCATGTCGTCTACAATAAGACACAAAATGACATAGCCATTTTCTGTCTCTTTAACATAGACACATTTATCACATTCATTTAGTTTAAATCCACATTCTTTCATGGCATTATCAAATTTTTCATGCCATTGTTTTGGTGTATGTTTCAAGCCATATAATGAGTTGACCAATTTACAAATCTTGGTCTCTTCTTTGTTGGAAATTTATTTCATAGATTTTGATGAATGCCATGTAAAACTTAAACTAGAAAGTTGGCACCCTATTTTTTTGTAATTTACATTGAAATAGATTGTGGTAATCTTCTTGAAAAATTTGGTATTCTTCAAGTCAAGTCACCAATCTTCACGGGAATACAAGAAGTCAATTGAAGAGTGAAGTGAAGACTCCGCTGTTGAGAAGAGTGTGAGTATGGCTAAGAAGAGAAGTCAAGAACTTGATTGAAGGTGTTTTTCTTTTCACCATGTGACATCTTGGGGTGTGAAGAGTCGATCAACTCAACTCTTTAAATCGCCAAGTCTCGAGTTGATTATTTTGTTTGAGCATTCGGTTTGAAAAAGTCATCAAATGATTAGAGCAAACTCAAGTCACCTGGGAAAAAGTATCGAGCCAAACTCTTTGATCAAGAGAGAGTTAAGCGAGATAAATCCGTTGCACACAAGTCAAAACTTTACTTAATATAGTAATACCTCCATTTGCCACACCGTCTTAAAGTGCTTATCCTGATACACCATGAAAAAAAAAAACCAATGAAAGAAAAGAAAATCTCCTTAACCAAATATTTTATATTGTTCATTTACTAATTTAGAATATGAACATCATTGTAGGAATAAAATCGGACCATGGAGTATGGCAAAAGTTAGAAAATCATTTAAATGACGAGGAAAAAGGGTCTACATCTCAAGATTGAAGACCAAGAAAAGACAAGCATCAACGATCTTAAACCTGACTTTTGAAATTAAAATGATTATCTCTTTGCAAAATGGGCAAAATTTCAAAAGTTCACTATAAAAAATTTGAAAAGGAAATTCATTGAGAAAAATGGTTACCTTGCACACACTTAGAAATCAAGCATTATTCAAGCTATTAACCCGAAAATTACTCTCAAGAATATTCATGAAAAAGGATTTATTAAAATCCTCAAGCACAATTGTTGACTTAATAATTGTGAAATCGATCCAACACAATTGTTAATCAAGGAAAGACAACTTCAAATTGGTCATTGAATAGGAAACTTTTGAAGAATCAAAAGGGGTATACTTTCCAAGGAGGATTATAGGAAGGTTCAAGGTCGAACCAAAAATCGGAGAAAATATCAAGTTATTGAAGGGCTTTGATCAAATCCAAGAGCTTGAGAAAGTGAGTCAAAAATGTACCAAGGCAACCGCCAACCTTGAAGAAGGCTGAGTCGGAAGAGAAGCCAAGTGTGAGCAAGGTGATTTTCAAAGAAGAAGAGACTTTCACCGCAACAAACCTGTAAATGGAGTGATCTATTACATAGTGGATTCCTCCGGGAGTTGGAGAAGAAAGGATTAGAAGAATTGTCCCATCTTCAAACCTCTATAAAAATTAATTTTGTTATTATGCATGTCATTTATTTTTTGCAAAATGATTTACATTTTTGCATACTTACATCATATCTGCTTTTAAAATTTTTTTGATAAACTCATATTTTTTATCCAACTCTTGTGCATTAATACAAAGTGCTAAAATCAAGTGTTAAAACAAGCTTAAAACAAATCAAAGGGTGTTTAGTCTTCACAAATGGCCACTTATGATAAAACCAAAATTATCACACTTGTGTTATTCTTAGTTAAAGTTTTATGTTAAACAATCTTTCAAGTTGTTCTTTATCAACACTCTATCGAAATATTTTTTATAGTTTATATGTCTTAAAACCCATATTGGCTAACTCGATTTAAATAAACAACTTAGATGTCCATCAAGGACAAAATCATATTTTTGAAAGTTAACTTTTGGGGTGAATAGTTTTAAAAGGACTAAAGTCGAAAAATTGGTCGGAGTTTATTCAACCCCCTCTTCTAAACCTTACTTACACCCTCTTGGGACCTACAAGTGGTATCAAAGTGGATGGTTCATTGAGCCTTCCCCCAAACCCTATTGAACTAGATCTCTATCTTTTCAAAAAATTTCAAACACTTGCTTTTTCAAAAATCTTTCATTTTTAGCAAAGTTATTATCATGGAAGCAAATTTGACACGCATTCCTATGTTCAAGCGTTGAAGAATTTGATGATTGGAAAATTTGTATGCGTGGCTCATCTATCTGTTCAAAATCTACATGATGAAATGTGGCTTGTAATAGAGGATGGGCCAAAGCAAAAATTGAAAGTGAACACTATTAATTTCATCAATAAGTATGTAATGGTAAGAAGCATGAAAGGTAAATCTATTGCGAGGACTAAAGGAGAGGAAGTTCTTTAGAGGTTTTTGAAGAAGAAAGACCATGCTTATGGTTGAAAAACCAAGGGATGTGGACAAATGATGATAGGAAGAGATACAACTTGGACAATGTGGCCAAGGACAAACTCTACAAGATTTTGGACAAAGCGATATTCAACAAAGTGAAATCCCAATGAAAACAACAAAAGAAATGGTTGGAATAAGATAACTTTAATTTGCGAAGGATCGGAGAAAATTAAAGAAAATAAATTGTTTGGGAGTTTGTTAAAAATTTGAAAAATTCAAAATATTTGCGTAAGTGAATCCATGGATCACTTTTTGGATTATAAGATTCATTGAAATCACAAATGAGCTTTCAATGTCTAATCGAGTCCATTCTTGGGAAGGAATACACAAGTTGGTTAAGAAATGTGTATGAAGATCTTGAGGAGTCTCCCCACCGGTTTAATGGGAAATGAAGACTATGGCCCTAAGACATTCAATGGACCTCTCAAAAATATCCAACCATGAGCTATTCTCAGACCTCAAAGCCTATGAGTTTGAGCTGAGAAGAAAGGATCAAGAGAGACAATTTTTTGTACCCAAGATAGTTGACATCATGGTCAAGGATGGAAAGAGAGTTGAACCAAAGGAAACCCTAGACCAGGAGGAGATTGCCCTAATGGTTAAAAGATTTAACAAGTTCTTCAATAAGAACTATAAAAGAAAAAGGGTGAAACCTCTGGAGACATTCGATTCCCTCAAAGTCAAGGAAGACAGGGCCATCTAAGAGAGATGAGCATCAAAATGTAGAATATCGTTATGCTTATAACTGTTGTGTTGAACCGTATTGTTGAAAGCAGACATTTTGATGGTTGATTGTTCCTATCCACTCAATTGGGTTGAACCAACAAATATAGGAATGAAGAAGAAAGAAAAGTCTTTGAAATGAGGTTGAAATGATATGAAATTTTTTTTGAAAAAGAAGAAAACCATGTTTTTCACACACAAGGTGTTTGTTAAAATGTCGAGACAACTAAGTCTACAAAAGCGGTGATACTCGATTGAGATAGTTTTGAAGGCAACTAGTCAAGTGATTTCTCCCATTTTCCTTGGTTTTAAGCTAAATTGAAGAAAACCATGATGCACTTTGATCTTATGGCTAAAGAACAAGATCAACCAGGACTTAGAAGATGAGGTACACTCTAACTCATCTCAAATCTCAGTGATAGTGATTGTGATACACACACTTCATCACCCATGTTGTTTTGATCTTTATGATTCATTAGGCAAAATGATGAAAATTTTGAGCACATTAAATCCTCACACACACTTCTAAATGAGGAAAATAGCCCAAATTAAAAGCTCAAAAAATCATTTCAAAACTCACAAAATTGTTTTGGTTTGTACTCTAAGTCACATATCTTAATTTTGAATTTTATCAAACAATGTTTTTAAGGTTGAGAATGACAAAATGATAGTAGAGATATTTTCTATAGAAAAGAGGGAAAAATATCTCAAAAATGCGATTGCCTCATTTACAAAGGCATCCAAATCATTGGATGATCTTATCATGAGTCAAAAGGAATGTGGAAATAAGACAGGCATAGGATTCAATTCATTTGTGCACAATCAAACTCCAAGAGTGATTATGGAAAAAGGATCTTCAAGCAATGAAGCATCTCAAAAACCCAAAACACCAAATATTGCACCCACATTCACTCCTAAAAACCCCAGAAGTTTAATCAGAAAAACACACATGTTGGGAATGGTAGAAACTATCCAAACTAAGCTGATTGGAACAATGTAAAATATCATCAATCAAAAAGACCAATGGAATACAAGCCAAAATGGCAAAGACCTAAACCTCAAAAAGGTCATTCCAAAGTGAAAAGAGCTATTATCACTTTCACACATATGCACTCGGACACTACACTCTATTGTAAATATCACAACTATCCCAAAAAGCAATTATCCTTGTGAAAAACACACACACAGTTAGGTACAAGAAGAAATAGAGAATTTGGTATTCTTCAAGGTTGAAGATTGTATGAACTTAAAACCCCAAGCGATTTGCTAATGTGCACTATGATTATGGCAATGATAGATGGCAACCTCTTAGGTGTCAAGTCCTTTGGCTATGGGTGGGTTGGATCATCTCATAGCACTAACCCGTCGAGGACCCCTAGGTGCAAGTATGGGTACCTAATCACTAATTTCCTTGATTGAGCATTCAAGGAAAAAGAGTGCCAAGGAACCTGGTACATGGATAGTGGATGTTCGGACATATGACAGAAACAAGAAAAACTGTCAAGATTCAAGGAGATTAGAGGTGCAAAAGTCGATTTGGAGGAAATGAAGCTCCATTTGGGAAATCAAGGGCACGTCGGATCCATCAAGAAGAATGGATTGGAAATCATTATTTCCAATGATGTTGCTTATGTTGAAGGCCTCAACTTCAACATGACACATTTATCACATTCATTTAGTTTAAATCCAACTCTTTCATGGCATTATCAAATTTTTCAAGGGCTACAATGTTGGATTTAATATGGGAGTGTGCCTTCTTTGGATCAAGGATCTTTGAATCAAATGAAATAGTCTTTTTTTCTTGTAATTTACAAAATAGATCAAGACAAAAGAATATGTATGTAGTAGATTGGTCTCTTTTGCTACACCAAGCACTTGTATGGCTAGCAAAAAGCACAGAACTTGAATCAAGTTAGGCTGTGAAGAGTCACAAGAAGTGTGAGTTATCATCAACTTCAAGAAAATCAACAAGCTTGCAAGGAGTCATCTTGTAGAAGGATTTCCCGGTCTTAAAGTGCTTATCGATTAGCATGTAAAAGAAAGAAAGTGTATGGATGCATGCCGGATGGGAAAGCAAATAAAATCTTCATTCAAGGACAAGCGAAGTCCTTCTTCAGACAAGGATATTATCATGACTTTTGCATATGGATCTCTTCAACGGGCAAAATTGGTCAAAAGTTGAACCAAATCATAAGTGGAAATAAATTCAAGCTATTAACCACCTTAGTGGTGGTAGATGATTACTCAAGATATCGTGGACAATCTTCATGTGCAAAAACTTTTGAAGAATCAAACTTTTTCCAAGGAGTTACCTCGGTGATGAAAAGAGTTCAAAATGAAAAGAGCCAAACCATTATAAAGATAAGGTCGATAAAGGAACCAGTTTGTCAATGGGATAATTACTCGATTCCTTGTGTTGAAAATGGTATTGCTCATGAGTTATCTACATTTATTTTTTTTCACAAGAACTCCACAAAGATAATGGAGTAGCGAGAATACACAAGTGCTAAAAACTCTCAAAACAAGCTACAAGGACCATGTTTAGTCTTTGATAAAACCAACCGGATTAAAAGAGATTTTGGATCTAAGCCATTAATACATCATGCTATACTCAAAATAGATGCATGATTAATAGGCAATTAACCAAGACTCCCTATGAAATTTGGGACCTACAGGGTAGAAAGCCAAATGTTGGGTACTTGAGATATTTGGATGTAAATGCTTCATCCACAAATCAATTTTTAGCAAAGATAATTTGAAGGCTTTTGATCTAAAGTTCATTTGATGATTGGAAAATATCTTTTAGGATAAATGTGGCTTGTAGAGCAAAGCCTCATGTTGAACAAGAGGACTAATGACATCTATCCATGTGGTTTTTGATGAACCTAATGTAAATGGAAAAGACATTGAAGAGTTAGATTTTGGACAAAGACAAGATGAAATCACTAAATGCGAATAAGATCCAACTATGTTGAAGGATCGAAAAATAAAGAAAATAAATCAAGATTTGAAGATGAAATAGTTGAATCTCAAAAATAGTTGGAAAGTCTAACTAAATGAAGATGAAGAGAGCTCTTCAAGACAACTTAGGCCCTTAACTTGCTCCAACCTGATGTGAGATGGGTGAGAGACCTCCACCAGTTAGTCATTGGAGATGTAAGAGATGGCATAAGAAACCCCTGGATCCGAGCACAACATGAAGCAATGTTTACTTGTTTTATTTCCCAAATAGAGCCAAAAGATGTGTCTCAAGCATTGGATGACACATTTTGCATTGATTCAAGCCATGCAATGAAGAGCTTGATGAAAGAATCAATTTGAAAGAAACAAGGTATGGGAATTGGTGCGGAAGAAGATGATCGTCTTATGGCTAAAGAACAAGATCAAAAAGAAGATGAACCCATCAAAATGTTATTGGCACAAAATGGGTTTTCAAAAAACAAGATGAATGAGGAAGGATCGTGGTGAGAAATAAAGCAAGATTGGTAGCCAAAGGGTATTGCCAAGAAGAGGGAATAGATTTTGATGAAACATTTGCTCTGTTGCAAGATTGGAAGCAATAAGAATGTTTCTTGCCTATCTTTATGAAAGAACTTCACTTTGTGTATCAAATGGATGTGAAGAGTGCATTTCTAAATGGACTAGCTAGAGGAATAAGTCTATGTTGAACAACCTCCAGAGCTTTGAGTAGAAGAAAATATTGGAGTTAAGGTGTACAAGCTCAAAGGCATCGAATCAAGCATTATATGGATTGAAATAAGGCACAGATTCAATTCATTTGGTATGATAAATTGTCTCAATTTCTAATCTCAAAACAATGGATTCACCAAAACCAAAGTGATCAGAAAAACTCTTGTAAAATTCAAGATGGAGAGAGTATTTTTTCAAATATATGTGGATGATATCATTTTTGGATACACAAATAAAGAGTTGTGCGATAAGTTCTCTAACTATCCCAAGAAAGCAATGCTAAAACACACATTTGAGATGAGCATGATGGGAGAGAGACTTTCTTCCTTAAAACTTCAAGTCAAGCAATTAAAGGATGGAGCCTTCATAAGTCAAACAAAAATACACTTTAATGGGTAAATTTGGTATGGAAGAGAAGTCTTACATGGATAGTGAAAATACCAATGAACACATCGATCAAGATGGACATGGATCAAAGACAAATCCAAACAAGATATAGAGCACTCATTGGATATTTGCTCTACTTTAATACAATGTTGGATTTACATCACATTGCGGTAAGTGTATCAAATGAAATTTCAATCTTTGCAAGGATCAAAGGAGGCAAAAGATTGGTCTCTTGCTAAAAAGAATCCTAAGGTATTTGAAGGGATGCTCAAGTTGGCTTATCATCTTGTATTTCCAAAAGGTGGATTGCAAGCAAATAAAATCTTCATTGGTTAAGCTCGTATTACAGTTATGTTGGGTGTAAGTCATAAGTGGAAATAAAGCACCTTAGTGGTGGTAGATGATTACTCAAATATACTTGGAAATCTTCATGTGCAAAAATTGGTTTCTGGTTTCAAAATGAAAAGCAAAATTTGATAGCCACATTTGTCAATGGGATAATTACATAGTTGCGGAAAAAATGATTTTATCTACTGACAAGAACAAGTCTTATGGATGAGACAAACTCTCAAGGAAGCAAAGGACCATGTTTTGAGATTATGAGATTGAAGAAAAAGAAATTCCAATTATGTGATGATATTAATACTTAACCAAGACTCCCTATGAAATTTGGATTGAAAGCAAATGTTGGGTACTTAAAAATGCATTCAAGAACAAAGCACATTGATGTCGATATCATTTTATAAGAGATCATGTTGAAAAGAATGACATCACTTTAGAATATATCTCAACTAATAAGCGATTACGACATATTCACTAAACCCCTATGTGAATCAAGATTTGAAGAGCTTAAGAATGAGCTAGGGTTAACTGAGCTGAATTAACACTCAGAAGACTCAATCAACAGAGATAGTTGATGAGAAAATGAGAAAAGAGAAAGTTTCACAAATCAGCCAAGTGAAACAGCCATGTCGGAAAGTCAGTTATATCGAGTTAGCTGACAGCTGAGTCACTTAATGAAAAGATAGAAGCATAGTTAAGTCATATTGGATATAAGCTGAGTAATTTATGAACTAAGAGACAAAACGCAGTCGTTTTAAATGAGCGGGAATATTTTTAAAGATGGCGTCAGCGTAATAATGACGGCTACAATAAAAAGTGGCACAGTAAGCATATCATTGGATATAAATGCTGCCGCATTAAATGCGATGAATTAAATGCGGTTTTGACGTTCTAATCTGAGCCATTGATCTCGATCAAAATTCAAAATCCGAAGACATATCCTTTCATAACTTTTATATATACGTTTTTCAGCCCTCTCTCTCACTTACAGAAACTTTCCATCTTCAAGCAAGGCAAAAGCAAGCTATATTTCTCTCTCGAAAACCCTAAGTACTCTGAAGAAAGTTCGTAAGTTTTAATCGGTAAAATTTTCTGAAAATGGCACCAAAGTTTGATTTCGTCAAGCTCTCTAAGCGAATCCACTCAGGAGCGTCAGTGGATTTCGAAGGCATGGTAAAACAGGGTTCCGATGAAACCCTAGTTAAGAAGATCGCTGAGATGCTAGAAAAGTCAGGTCTCAAGGCTTTTCTAACCATGGAGTATTCCCACACCTACCTTGAGGAGGTAGCTCAGTTCTACATAAACGCGGAGGTGCAAGACGAAGGGATCAAGTCTTCTGTCTACCGCAAGGACATAATAATAAATGCTAAGGACCTTGCGGAGAACTGCTTGTTGTCGTCGGAAGGCATAAAGGAAATTAATGAAGCTGATGTAGACTTGGCTGCTGCATGGAAAGAGATAGCTAAACGGGAGTGTGCTGCCAAGGTGGTCTACACAGCTAACAAGAAACTGCTGAAGGACGACTATCATAAGCTGATGGATGTCGTCTCCAAGTGTATTGACATGAAGTTTGGCAGCTTCAACCACCGTCAAAGACTAAGGATCGTCATGGCTGCGATCATGCGAAAAAGGTTAACTGGCCGAGTTCGGTGTGATTGAATGTGATGAATAAGACGTTTAAGGAGGATGGATCCTTTGGAGGATCACTTGGATATGACCTTGTGATTGGCCACCTGTTGGAAGTGAAGGGTATTGCCCTTCGACATGGCAAACCCTTCTATGTCAACAAAATGATGTTCCGGGCTAACCTCTTTGGTGCCCAGAAGAGAGCCCATGCAAAGAAGGCGGACACAAGTGAGGGGGAATCAGCTGACCCTGAAGATACAGCTGCCACCCCTCCTCCTAAGAAGAAAGTTGCCCCTGCAGCTCCAAAGTAGAAGACTGCCCCTGCAGCTAAGAAAAGGGATGCACCTGCCCATGCAGCCGAGTCGCCTACCCATGCAGCCGAGTCTCCTGCCCCTGCAGCAGAGGCTGAGAAGGAACCCCAAATCCCTTCTCCATCCATACGAAAGAAGAGGACTGCCAAGTCGAGGAAGGTAGCTCCTTCCAAGAAGAATACCCAAGCCCCCACTGGTGATGAAACCACTGAATCTGAACCAGAAGTTCCTTTGGTTTGTCCCAAAAATAGAAGACTGGTTAGGCAGTCTGAATTGGAGAAGACAGTTGAATCTGCAACTCAGCTGGAGAAAGCATCCGAGACTGCTGACACTCAGGAAGTGCAGTCTTCTGAAGTGATTGATGAATCCACTAAGACTGCTGACGGAAATCAGCTTAGTCCCGATGAAGACTTCGATTGGGTGTCGAGAAACCGAGGAAGTAAAGCGGCGGAGACAATCGAACATCCGATTGAACGGGTTGTCTCTCCACCGCTACGAATCTTTCTTTGAAGCGAAGAGGAGCAGAGTCTCTTGCCTTCAATTCCTGAAAAAGGAGGGCAAGAAGACGAAGATGATGATGACGATGTCATTATGTACTCCCCACTGTTCGACAGGCCCATGACGAAGACAATTGTATGGAACTCCTCTCCATCATTAAAGTTGATGAGAAAGATAAAGTTGAGGATGAAGCCCGTGCACTAGAAAAATCCAAGATGTGCATGTTCACTGGTACTCATGAGCATACTCATGAAACTCTTGTTGAGTACAAGACAGTAACGAGGATATGGATCCCATCGCTGCGGTTGAGAAGTCAGACATGCAGCAGGCTCTGAGGGAATCTAGGCTAATGCATGAGCAGCAATTATTTGAAGGACCAGGAGAGTCATCTCAATCTCTCCTGCAGACCGATCCTCTGGGAGTGGCACAACACATTGCATCAGTCGTCGCTGCAGCCACGTCCCCTGTACAATCGGAGGATGGATCCAAGGGCATTGGCAACGAAATTGGGACTTTGGGCACCCAAGTTGAGCCAACCCCTGAAGAAGGTGTTTTACCACCTGCCCCAGTGTGGGCCGAGCACTCGGCCGGAAGAAGCCGCGAGTCTGGAGAAGGGTGACCCCACCATTAGTCACTTAGTTGGTGTGCCAGCTGAGGGGGAAACTCACTCCACCACAGTAGGGTTGGAGGTTGCTGTGGAAGACTCAAATTTGAAGCAAGTAGGCGAAGTGGAAACTGAGAAAGAACCATAGCATATTGACATTGACGAAGCTCGGACAGTTGAGTCCGTCCCATCTGAAATGTCAGCTACTTTGAAGGCTAATCACACTGTTCTTAAAGTCGAAGCACAGGATGGAGATCCCTGGGAGTTAACACTCTGGGCAGTGAAAGTGCAATCCAAGGGGTTGAGACTCCTATGGATGTCATGGTCGAAGACCCTAGGACAGCTGCGACTGTCGAAGGGAATATAGAAGACCCTAAGATAGTTGAGACTGTCGAAGGGAACGTTGAAGGCCTCGCAGCAGTTGAGTCTGCTAGAGGTATTGAAGGCATAAGGAAGGTTGAGACTTCCCTAGGTAAGGGTGAAGAGACTCAGAACATTCCTCCAGTTCAACGCGCTGAAATAGAAGAAGAGATAAGCGCACTTCATGACTCCCAGGAGAACTTAGACACATCATTCTTGGGGTCTGAAGATGAAGCTGAGTCCACTCCACTTGCAGATCCAAAGAACCCAGCTGAGGATGTTCTCAAGACTACGAGCCAGCCAAGTGACAAAGCTGCTCGTCAAACATTTAACTTCGATGATGAGCCAAGCCCACAGGTCTTATCATCATCCGATGACGCTGATGATGCAGCAGAAGAACCAGTTATTCATTTAGAAAAATCCACTGAGACCGAAGATGTCTTTGTAAAGACAAGTGAGGCTCGGTCGGTAAACAAAATATCTCAATCGCCCCGGCTACGACACGATCCATCACGCGAGGCTTCCACAGCTGCAGCAGTAACGACTACACCAGCTCCGTCACAGGCTCCCACAGTTGTGACCACTACCGATGAAGCTACCGCGGATGAGGCAAATATAGTTGTGTCGTCACAGGCACAAACCTCACAAACCATCCCATATGTGAGTGATGATGCCTTTCCAAAGGTATTTCCTTTCATGCCGATCCTACCATATTTGGAAGAAGAGACCGTTGCTGAACAACGAAGATTCTTTATGAGAGAAGATCCAATCGTTCCCACTAACACCATTGTTCCAAATAGAGTTCAACTTTCTTTGAAAGAGTGGCCTGCAACGGTGAATCAAGTGAGACAACTGAGTTTCGTGAGATCTTCAAGAAAATCTGTGAAGAGATTGAGAATATTGAAAGACATCAGGCCTCACTCGACTTAAGACTGGACAACAGGGACGCTACTCTAACAACATACTTGAGAGGGATAGTGGTGCGGATCCGAGAATGGTCTCAACAACAATCTGCCATGCTAATCGAACAAGTTCATTATTTCAAAGCATTGTATGGCAGAATGCTCGTCTGGATGGCTGACAATGCTGATCTGAAGCAAAGGATGCATGCGTATATCGAAAGGTTACATGCATCTCACAAAATAGAAATGGAGCTGCTGCAAGAATTCCAAAGAAAAGAAATTATGTGCCTTGAGTACGCAATGAATGACAAATTCAGCCTACTCATGGCTGAAATGAAGTTGGTGGTAGCAGAGTCCAAGGCAACTCGCTCAGAATTTTGGACGACTTATGTTGCAGCAGACTCCAAACAATCTTCCGCTCTCAGAAGACTCGACTTCATGCTTGAAGGCATGTTCCCAGGGGTCCCTCTCTCCTTTGATGATGCCAAAAAGGGATAAGAGGAGACCCTAAGAAAATTGAAAGAAGAGAAGTTGAAAGAATCTGCAGCTGAGACGAAGGGAAAGCCAGCTGAGGGGGAACGTTCGAAAGATCTCACGTTAATGATCGTTGAAACCCCTCAGCAGGGTCAAATTACTGCCTCCATCTTGAGCAAATCCCCATAACCCTACCCATTGGGCACTCTGTTGTGCCAATGTCGGAGAAAAGGTGAATTATCAAAGCAGGCATTGAGGATTTCGACAAAAAGATGGATGCTCGCATCGAAGAAGTAATGAAACAGTATGGTGGCATTCCGGCAGGGAAAGATCAAGATGTTGTACCTGACAATGGATCCGAGTTGAGATCAGTTGAAGAATTCAAAACGCTCGAATCCGAAGGCTATGTTCAGGGAATGTCACTAGCCCAAGCCTGGGATTTGTACTGGGAGAAGGGTCTTGCATTGTGCGAAGAAGCAAAAAAATAGCAGACTACCAGCAGCCACCCAGCTGGTAAGCAGAAGACTCCTGCACAGTATACACCCAGAGGAGGAGGAAGAAGTGGTGGAGGAAGAGGTTCTCGACCTCATCCAAAACCCAAAAATGTTGAATATGTAGATCCCGGAAAGAATGAGAGGATCTACTGGGCTGGATATGACGAAGTGGCAAACCTGGAAGTGGCAAGGAAGAATGCTGAGGCAGTAAGAAGACAGGAAGAGGAGAACAGGAGGCAAACTGAGCAATGGCTCGAGAGGAAGCGAAGGAATGAAGCTTCCAAACGAGCCTATGAAAAGAAGAAGAAAGCTGAAGAAGAAGAAAGAAAAAGGAAAAGAGTTGATGACTTCGACAGAGCTGAAGAAGAAAGAAGGAGGCAGTGAAGGCGTTGAAGTGTTGTTGCGAACCCTTCATGTATATTACTTATGTAAATACATTTTTGTAAGTAATCTATAATACTTAGTGAATTTTTCTGTAATTTTTCACTTTGTATTTATTCATGTATCTTATCATAGATGTATGTATTCTGCTTTGATATAAAAATGCTCTGATACCAAATGTAAACAGCTGTGTAAAGGACAAGAATGCTATGATCAATAAAATGATATATTTAAATATATATTCTTTGTTACTGCATTGTCTGTATGTATCTTTGCTGCTTACATGTTGTTTAATGTCTTTAAGTTTTGGCATCATCAAAAAGAGGGAAATTGTTGGGAAATTTATTTCATAGATTTTGATGAATGCCATGTAAAACTTAAACTAGAAAGTTGGCACCCTATTTTTTCTTGTAATTTACATTGAAATAGATTGGGCTGGAAAAGCTGAGTCAAGTCAGCTACGCCTAGGAATACAAGAAGTCAACTGAAGACTGAAGTGAAGACTCCACTGCGAGACAACTGAGTATGGCAAAGAAGGGATGTCAAGAACTCGATTGAGGGCGTATCAGCTGTGAAACAACTGTGTGAAGAGTCAGTCAACTCAACTCAAGAAGCCAAGTCTCAAGTTGAAGTGACAGATAAGTCATCAAATGATTGGAGCAGACTCAAGTCACCTGGGAAAAACGCAGCAGCCAGGAGGAGTTAACTGAGATAAATCCGTTGCACAGAAGTCAAGAACTTTACTTAATATAGTAATACCTCCATGCTGCCAAGTCTTAAAGTGCTTATCCCAGAAGCATGCAAAAGGAATAAACCAATGGGAAGCACAGCACCTCGTGTCAGAACCTGAAGCTGCAACGTCATTTAATACGAGGAAGGGTCTACATCTCATGATTGAAGACCAAGAAAAGACAAACCAACGATCTTAAGTGACTTTAGCCTATTTCTTGAACGGGCAAAATTTCAAAAGTTCACTATAAAAGGCTGAGAAAATTCATTGAGAAAAGGTTACCTTGCACACCTAAGAAATCAAGCATTATTCAAGTTATTAACCTACAATTACTCTCAAGAATATTCAAGCAAATCCTCCAGCCTGAAACTCGAAGGAAATCGATCCAACACAAGTTGTGAAGGAAAGACAACTTCAAATCTGTTGAAGATGAAACTTTTGAAGAATCAAAAGGGGTCTACTTTCCAAGGAGGATTGTAGGAAGGTTCAAGGTCAAACCAGTATCAAGTTATTGGAGGGCTTCGTGATCAATCCAAGAGCTTGAGAAAGTGAGTTGAAGTAGCAAGGCAACCGCCCTGTGAAGAAGCTGAGTCAGAAGAGAACCAAGGCTGTCTCTAGACTGTTCACCGCTTTGTAAACTAAGCTATTACATAGTGGATTCCTCCAGAAGTTGGAGAAGAGAGGATTAGAAGAATTACCCTATCTTCGAACCTCTATAAAAATTAATTGTGTCATTTATTTTTCAGCACATTTACATTTCTGCATACTTACATCATATCTGCTGATAAACTCATATTTGCTATCCAACTAATTAATAAACAAGTGCTAAAATCAAGTGTTAAAACAAGCTTAAACAAATCAAATAGTTAAGTCTTCCGCTGATAAAACCAACACAGCCAAGTTAAAGTTCAGGTTAAACAGTTGAGTTATTCTATCAACAGCTCTATCGAGTCTGTTGAGTAGCTAACTCTGTTGAATAACCAACTTAGATGTCCCTCAAGGACATAGCTGTTTGAGTTAATTCTGTAATACTTTTAAAAGGACTAAAGTCGAAAAGTTGGTAAGGTTTATTCAACCCCCCTTCTAAACCTTACTTACACCCTCTTCGGACCTACACTTGCCCAGGTGCAGAGAAACCCTCAGGTTGTTCCATGTAAATCTCCTCTTCTAAATCTCCATTTAGAAAAGCAGTTTTTATATCCATTTGATGTACTTCAAGATTCCGCAACGCGACAATTGCAAGTACCAATCTAATAGAGGTTATTCTCATAACTGGAGAATACATATCAAAGTAATCAAGGCCCTATTTTTGTCTTTAACCTTTAATTACAAGTCTAGCCTTGTACTTATCAATTGTTCCATCCGCCTTCAATTTCTTCTTGAAAATCCATTTATAACCTGGTGGTTTACTTTCTTCTGGGAGATCCACTAGTTCCCAAGTATGGTTTGCAAGATGGAATCAATTTCAGTTTTTATGGCTTCTTTCCATAATGGTCCTTCTGAAGAAGTTATAGCTTATCTGTAGCTTTGAGGTTCACTTTCCAGCAGAGGTTAGAAAATCTGGACCAAAAGAATTTTCTATCCTAGCTCGTTTGTTGTGTCTAACTTCAACCTCTTCTTCTTTATTTCCTTGCTCTTATTCTATTGAATCATGTATCCGTTTAGAAGAGCTTGCTTCTTCTCTCGATCTACACGGAAATACATTTTCAAAGAACAAGACATTTCTCGATTCAATTATCGTGTTCTTGTGTACATCTTCAACTTTAAATTCATGCACAAGAAACCGATAAGCACTACTGTTATGTGCATATCCAATAAATATGCAGTCAACAGTTTTGAGACATACCACCTTCTTTGGTGTAGGTATAGCAACCTTAGCAAGACACCCCCACACTCGTAAGTATTTGTAGGATGGCATTCTTCCATGCCATAACTCGTAAGAGCTTTTGTCTAATTTCTTACGGGGTATCTTATTTAAAAGGTAATTAGCTGTCAAGACAGCTTCCTCCCATATCCTTTGAGCCAGCTGAAGACGGCAAGAAGATGTACATGGGAAATTCAACTACTTCCGAGGTCAAGGGAAAAGGAAAAGTGGTTTTGAAGATGACGTCTGGGAAGAAACTGACTCTTAATAATGTATTGTTTGTACCAGGCATTCATAAGAATTTGGTGTCTGGTTTGCTTTTAGATAAGCATGGTTTTCACATTGTTTTCGAGTCAGGGGTTATTACTTTGTTGGAAAATGGGATGTTTGTAGGCAAAGGTTATGCTTCTGATAGATTGTTTAAGCTCAATGTAATGGTTGTTAAACCAAAAGCTAATAAAATGAAAAACTTTTCTGTTTACTTGCTTGAGTCTTCCAATTTGTGGCATGGTAGACTAGGACACGTTAATTATGGTACTTTACGTAGATTAATTAACTTGAATTATATACCAACATTCCATATTGATTCCAAGCACAAGTGTGAAACTTGTGTTGAGGCAAACTTAACAATGACGACATTTAAAAATATTGAAAGAAGTAATGAACTATTTGATTTAATTCACACCGATGTATGTGATTTAAAATCGACACAAACACGTGGTGGCAACAAGTACTTCATTACTTTTATAGATGATAACATAAAGTTTTGTTATGTGTATCTTCTTAAAGGTAAAGATGAAGCTATAGATAAATTTATTCTCTATAAAAATAAAGTTGAGAATTAACTCAATAAGAAAACTAAGGTGTTGAAGTGATCGTGGAGGTGAATATGAATCACTTTTTGGCTAATTTCTTACGGGGTACCTTATTTAAAAGGTAATTAGCAGTCAAGACAGCTTCCCCCCACATGTTCCGAGGCAAGCCAGAACTTAATGACATGGCATTCATCATTTCTTTAAGTGTACGGTTTTTTCGTTCTGCATTCTGTTAAGGTGAATAAGATGTTGTTGTTTCATGTCTAATTCCATGTTGGGCATAGAATTCAGCAAAAAGTGATTCATATTCACCTCCACGATCACTTCTTGACACCTTAATTTTCTTATTAAATTGATTCTCAACTTCATTTTTATAGAGAATAAATTCCTCTATAGCTTTATCTTTACTTTTAAGAAGATACACATAACAAAACTTTGTGTTATCATCTATAAAAGTAATGAAGTACTTGCTGCCACCACGTGTTTGTGTTTATTTTAAATCACATACATCGGTGTGATATAAATCAAGTGGTTCATTATTTCTTTCATTATTTTTAAATGATGTCCTTGTTAACTTTCCCTCAACAAAAGTTTCACACTTGTGCTTGGAATCAATATGGAATGTTGGTATATAATTCAAGTTAATTAATCTACGTAAAGTATCATAATTAACGTGTCCTAGTCTACCATGCCACAAATTGGAAGACTCAAGCAAGTAAACATAAGAGTTTTTCATTTCATTACTTTTTGGTTTAACAACCATTACATTGAGCTTAAACTACCCATCAAAAGCATAACACTTGCCTACAAACATCCCATTTTTCAACAAAGTAACAACCCCTAACTCGAAAACAATGCGAAAACCATGCTTATCTAAAAGCGAACTAGACACCAAATTCTTACGAATGTCTGGTACAAACAATACATTATTAAGAGTCACTTCCTTCCTGGACGTCATCTTCAAAACCACTTTTCCTTTACCCTTGACCTCGGAAGTAGCTGAATTTCCCATGTACAGCTTCTCGCCGTCTTCAGCCGGCTCAAAGGAACTAAACATTTCTTTGACCGAACACACGTGCCTAGTAGCACCAGAATCAATCAACCATTGTTTCAGTTTTGAACCTACGAAGTTCACCTCAGAGATCATCGCAGCCAGGTTCAAATCTGACACCTCTTGAGAAATGTGATCAACCATGTTAGCCTCTCGATTCTTCTTTGGTTTCTTACAATCTAAGGCCTTGTGACCCTTTCCGCCACAATTGAGGCATTTTCCTTCAAACTTCTTCTTGGAAATACCTCCTTTTGGTCCCTAATTATTGAACCCTTTACCGATTTTCCCGGTTTTCTTTTTCCCTTTGGAGCTTTCGCCATGCTCCACAATATTGGCTTTAGCAGCCAAAGGAATGAAAAATTTTCTTTCAGGGCCTTTGTTATCTTCTTCAATTTTAAGCCTAACAACCAGCTCTTCAACTTTCATCTCCTTTCGTTTGTGCTTCAGATTGTTCTTCAAATCTTTCCAAGCTAGTGGCAATTTTTCAATTATTGCAGCCACTTGGAAAGTTTCAGTCAAAACCATTCCTTCAGCAAGAATATCATGTATAATCACCTGAAGTTTTTGCACTTGACTTATTACAGACTTGGAATCAATCATTTTAAAGTCGAGGAAATGGCCAACCATAAACTTTTTAGCCCCTGCATCCTCAAACTTATACTTGTGGTCAAGAGATTCCCACAGTTCTTTAGCAGTTCGCTTAGAGCTATAAACATTATATAGCGGATCTGCCAATCCGTTCATTACATAATTCCGACAAAGGAAATCAGCATGATTCCAAGCATCAACCGCATGAGCGGCTTGAACATCTGTTTCATCCTCACTCAACTTTGGAGGATCTTCAGTCAAGAACCTTGCTAGGTTCAACGTAGTCAAGTAAAACAATATTTTTTGCTGCCAACGTTTGAAATACAAACTGTTGAATTTCTCCAGTTTCTCACCATAATTCATCAGCACATTAATGGTAGAGTTAGCCACTATCCGAGGCACAACCGGGTTAACCACGAGATTGGGCAAAATCGGATTAGGCGTAGCACTTATATCATTTGCGCCAATCGAAACTCCCGAGTTCAAATCAGAAGTCATTTCTTTCTGAAATACAAATCAAAGTTTAGTACTTCGATTAATCGGAACAAATCCGACAAGAACAAAATAAATTATTCAACTTTTTATTTTAATGGTCCAAAATAATTTTCTTCCACTCCAAAATAGCACGGGTTATAATTTATTAGTCCAAAATAATATTTGAACCAATTGGTATATGTAATTCACTACCAATCTTTCATACAAAAATAATATTAGAGATATAATTAACCAATTAACAAACTGCACACAAAGAAATATTATTACAAATAGGCAGAATTTACTTTTGTGATGATAATCCAAAATGAGTTTTAATATCAAAATCAACTTCTGTAGCCAATTCCAGAATTGAAGTTTACAGAATCTATAATTACTTTCAAAATATCAACAGAGTGAATTATCAAGAATCATTGTACAAAAAGTAATAGTAGTCTACTAAATTGAATTCGGAAAAGGCAAATAAGGCAACAATCAGAGTTGGTTTTGATCAAAAAAGTTGCACGTGGATTAGAAAAATCTGAACACATTTTTTAACAATATAAAGATTGCTTGGAAAAATAGCCAATTAGAGTTACACACTAGATTAACAGCAACTAATTGAACAGCAAATCAGAACAGCAAGAAATTCATGCCATTACAAATCTATCTCTACTGACGGCAACAACATCAGAACTGGAATGAAGCAAAATTATAATTATGAATTCAATTTTCCAGTTCCAGCACAGAAATATTTTCAGTTTTAAAGACCGAAAAAAAAATATAATCTGAAATTATCTTAGTATATAATCCCAGCTTACATAAACTGTACAGAAAGTTAAAAAAAAAATTGTTTAAGTTTGTTGCAAAATAACCGCAGTACAATTTATGTAATCTGAAAAAATTGGAAAAAAAAATGAATTAAAATAAGATTACAGAATTACAAGAATTAACTTCGAATAAATGAAATTACAGAAAAAACGAATAAATAGAAATGGCCCGAATCGTGTGTTCAACACACTATCCTTAAAACAAATTCGTCCCCTAATCTGGACGTTTGTTTCTCAGGATAAGACCGGAAGACTGGATTATCTTTTTATCCTGCGAACTGAACTTACGCCTGAACTTATCACCAAAATGCAGGAGGCCAAGAGGAATACAGAAAAATATGCAGAGAATTATATGAAAGTGCAGATATACGGAGAGTGTGTTTTTTGACTGATGGAAAGACGGCTATTTATATAACTGATACAGGACCTGGAAATTAAAGCTTATTGTTGTTACACAACAATAACATCTATTGTTACACACCCCACAGCAATTACAAAATTACTGTTACAGATTTAAATTCAAAAATTAAATCTGAGGAATTAATATAGTTGTTACAGATAATTTTTTAATTTTCGAAAATATAAAACTGTTAAAAAATTTAATTTCGAAAATAAAAAATCTGTAAAACATAGGCTAGACTATGTGGATCGATTTCGGTACGACGTTCGTATCCGCAGGTCGCGGTAGCACACAAGTCAGTGGTTCGGAGCCCGAATAGGACCGTGATTTGCACCCCCCTGCGGGCAAACGTGTAGAGAGAGCCTCTATGCAATATAATCTTATACCTTAATAAAAGGTAGCATTATATATACTAGTCTTAAGAGCATTTGTTTTCCCATGTGGGACAAACCCACCTTTCAAAGAAGACAAACACATGTTTTCTTCTTTTTTAAATTAATTCCAATACTCCAATTTAAGATTTAATTTCTCTTTCATCCAAACACCATTTTGGAAAAATGAATACTCGATTTTAATGTTCTCACGGAGTAGAACAAGAATCCAATTTTACTTTTGTAATTAGACAATCGAGGTCCCAAGGAAATCGCACCCCAAATGTGCAAATTCCTTCACTATTTTTCCAACATAATTAGCATGTCATATTTGTTAGTGTTATTAAAGTTGGCAAATTTGGTCCGTGCATGTTCTAGTGTTGTAACACTGGTAATGCAACACTAGCTCACAGAATCTGGGCGGATTTTATGCCGATTACGTGTTTGTTTTTGGCAAGATCTTTATATTGTGAATGTTCTTGATATTATTGATAATGTTTATCTTAATTGATTGAAGATCTTTTTAGATTGCCGATTATTCCTTTTTAATCACTTTCCTTGTGTAATTGATTCTTACCCACAAGGAAATGATTTTGTTTTCTGATTTCCTTCCTTTAGCAAGAAATCGTCCATCTTGAAATCTGGGATAGGATTTCTTTTGATGGCTATAAAGAAGAGAAGTCAGACCTTGAAGAAGCTATCGAGCACAAGCATATTCAAAGCTTTATTTTGCACTTCTTCAAGAAATTATTTTACTACATACTCTTATTCTTCTAGAAGAAGGTGAAGATCTACAGTGTGGATCGACTCGACCGTTCAAGGGATTTGAAGTTGGAGGGATTCCAACAAGGTTGAGTGTTCTGAAGAATCGATTTGAATATTAGTTTTATACGAGTGTTGGTGTATTAGATAAAGAGGGATTCTTTATGCTTTTCGTAAATCCAGTCGTATTTGTAATAACTCTTTGTTCTCTAATATTGGATTGTTTCTTCTCTGGGCGTGGCCTCGTGCATTAAGATTGAGGAATCTAAGCACGTTAAAAATCTTCGTGTTATTTTTATTCAGTTGTGTACTTGTGTTGGTTGGTTCAGTGTTACAACATTAACATCCAACACCTTGAGAATCTGTTCTGTTTCACGTAAGTAAGGGCACAGATTCTATCAATTGGCATTAAGAGCCTTCCACTAATCCTTATTAGTGTGATCCTGTTATTTTTATTTGTACTAACATGGACAGCTATCATGAGGGAAGCTCGATTTCGCGACCGCCTCTTCTCATTGAAACAAATTTCTCCTACTGGAAAGCAAAGATGAGAGCCTTCATCAAATCTGTGGATGAACGTGCATGGAAATCCATCCTAACTGGTTGGACACCTCCTACCCACCTTGTTGATGGTAAGGATGTCCCGAAGAAAGAAACTGAATGGACAACTGCTGAGGATCAATTAGCAAATTCAAACTCAAAAGCACTCAATGCAATCTTCAGTGATGTGGATGAAAATCAGTTCAAACTGATCTCTACCTGTGAAACCTCAAAGGAAGCATGGGACATCTTGCAAGTTGCCTACGAAGGAACTGAAGTTGTAAGAATGTCTAAACTACAAATGCTTACTTCTAAATTTGAGAATCTTCGCATGAGTGAAAATGAAACCATAAGTGATTTTAATTCTAAACTCTGTGATATTTCAAATGAGTCATATGCCTTAGGGAAAAAATACTCAAATTTTAAGCTTGTCAAGAAAGTTTTAAGGTCTTTTCCTGAAAGGTTTGCCTACAAAGCGACTGCTATAGAAGAATCAAAGGTTCTATCAGAGATGAAACTTGATGAACTAATAGGGTCCCTTCAAACCTTTGAAATGAACCCGGAAGAAACAAGAAAGGAGAAACTCAATGAGGCAAGTTATAAGAAAGAAAAAAGCAGGGAGATCGCTTTTCAGGCTGAAACATCAGATGAATTGACTCTTGAAGCAGGAAAAGAAATTCAAGAATCATTCGCATTACTTACCAAGAATTTCAGCAAACTGTTTAAACAGGCAAACAAGGGAGGGAATTTCCCCAGAACAGGAAAGAATTCTGGACCTCAGAGAAAGCAAAATAACAGTGGAAAAGGCATAAAATGCAGGGAATGTGGAGGCTTTGGACATATTCAAGCCGAATGTGCAACCCTGAAGAAGAAGAATGGTAAATCATTCACCACATCATGGAGCGATGATGAACCAGATGAAGAAGAAGAAGAGGATGTAAGCAATCAAGTTGCCTTCTCTGTTATAAAGGAAGAGGTTGGTTGTAAACAAACGCACCCCAGTGCTACTTCTGGCGTTACTACACCAAATAGGTATAACTCTAACTTTCCTTTATCTGAAACGTGCCTAACTTCTGTACTTCTTGCAGAGGAAAACGAGTCAGATAATGGGAGTTCTGAGGATGAATCCGAAGTAGATGAAGAAGAACTTAGAAGGGTATACCAAAAGCTGCTTGAAAAAAATGCTTAATAGTCGGCAAGACCAATGAGACTCGGAAAAGAAGGTAGTGTCTCTTCTTCATGAAAAAGAGGCACTCAAGGGTGATGTTATAAAGTTCGAAAGACTGGCAACTGAAAGAAAATAAGAACTTGACAAAGTGAAGAAAGACCTCAGTGAAATGGCTACTTCTATAAAAAAGTTGAATGCAGGCAAGGGTAGATTAGATGAAATCCTCTCTCAAGGAAAAAACCAGCAAGACCGTGCAGGTATTGGTTTTGGTTTCAATACTAACAAAAACTATGCTAAAAAAGAGAAAAACTTTAAAATTGTTTTTGTTAAAGAAGGAACATCATTCAGTCACAATGGAAAAAGAAGCAATGCTTTTGTTCCTATATGTCACTATTGCAACCGTCCTGGCCATATAAGACCTAAATGTTATCGTCTTCAGAAACACTATAGGCAAGGAAGGGTGCAAACTCCAGTGTTCCAACATCAGCAAAGAAACACTCCTCATTTTAAAATCAATTTATCAAACAAACCCAGGAAAATCTGGGTGAGGAAGGATGAATTCTCTTTCTATGTTGTTCACACTGCTTTGAAAGCCAATGTGACTGAATCATGGTACTTTGACAAAGGGTTTCTCTCGTCATATGACAGAGAGTTGGAAAAAGCTGATCGATTTTGAAAAACATGAGAATGGATTGGTTACTTTTGGTGATGGTGCTAAAGGCAAAGTTTTGGGAAAAGGGACCTTGAATGTGTCAGGTCTTCCTTCTATAAAAAATGTGTTGTATGTTGAAGGACTAAAAGTCAATCTTATTAGTATCAGTCAGCTTTACGACGATGATTTGCTTGTAAATTTTGATAAGAATGTATGTGCTGTGTTTGACAAAGCTGATAAATGCATTTTGAAAGGTAATAGGTCCTCTGATAACTGTTATCTGATAGAGGAACATGTTCAGTGTTTCAACACTTCTCTTGTGTGTAATAAATCCCTCCTGAGTAACATTGAATTGTGGCACCAAAACTGGGACACTTGAATTTTCGTGGTATGCTGAATCTTATTAAAATAGGGGCTGTGTTAGGAGTCCCTAAACTTGATAAAGATCATTCTCGTGTCGTGGTCCATGTCAATTGGGAAAATGCGAGAGGGAAACACATAAGGTGTTGCAACATGTCGAAAGACTTCACACTTTGTCCTGGAAGTTATGTATATGGACCTTATGGGACCAATGCATGTCGAAAGCATAGGGGGTAAGAAATATGTGTTTGTGTGTGTTGATGATTTCTCCAGGTTTACTTGGGTTGACGTTATTAGAGAAAAATCCGACACCTTCACTTTGTTTTCAAAAAATTGGTGCTTAGGAAAAAATGAAAAGGGGTCTAATATTGAAAGAATCAAAAGTGATCACGGTAGAGAATTTGAATGCTAATTTCTCTAATTTTTGTGAAAAACTTGGAATCTTTCATGAATTTTCTGCTCCCATTACCCCTCAAAGAAAAGCGGAGTTGTTGAAAGAAAAATAGGACTCTCCAAGAGATGTCACGTGTTATGATTAACTCCAAGAAAATTTCTCCTAAAATGTGGGTCAAGTCATGAGCACTTTGCATGTTACATCATTAATAGGGTTCATTTACGTCCTGGTACTAATATGACACCCTATGAGATTTGGAAAGGTAAAAAGCCCAACATCGGTTACTTTCATGTGTTTGGATGTGTTTGTTATATTCTAAATGACAGACAACATCTGGGTAAGTTTGATTCGAAAAGTGATATGGGAATTTTTCTTCGATATTCTCATAACATTATGATGAGCCTATAGAGTCTACAACATGAGAACTCGTACTATCATTGAATCTATAAATGTTGTAGTGGACGATACTAAAGATTTTGCAGAAACTTCGAGAGACAAAGATGAAGAAGGAGCAGGAGATGTTGAGTCCAACAGGGCTGCTGAAGGTGAAACTAGTGATGTTACAACACCTGGTCATGCGCCGGCTGCTGATGCTGATGCTGATGCTGAGTCAGAAGCAAATGAAGCCACTGAGTTTGACATTTTCGATCAAGTCAGAAAAGAACCGCCAAGCAGAATAAAGAAAAACCACCCCATGGATCAAGTGATTGGGGAAGTGTCAGAAGGCATAAAGACAAGAGGTAAAGAGAAGGTAAATTACAGGGAAATGGTAAGATTTGTTTGTTTTACTTCTCTCATTGAACCCAAAAATGTTAAAGAAGCTCTTGTTGATGAGTATTGGGTGAATGCTATGCAATTGGAACTGGAACAATTTGAAAGAAACAATGTGTGGGATCTTGTTCCTAGGCCTGAACATTCTAATGTTATAGGAACCAAGTGGATTTTCAAAAACAAAACTGATGAATTTGGTAACGTAACTAGAAACAAAGCTAGGCTAGTGGCTCAAGGCTACACACAGGTTGAAGGAGTTGACTTTGATGAAACTTTTGCCCGTGCTTGAGGACTTGAGTCCATAAGACTCTTGCTTGCTTTTGCTTGTGTTCTTCAAATCAAATTGTTTCGAGATGGATGTCAAAAGTGCCTTCCTAAATGGTTTTTTGAATGAGGAAGTGTTTGTTGAACAGCCCAAAGGTTTTGAAAATACCCATTTTTCCAACCATGTTTTTAGACTTAAAAAGGCCCTATATGGGTTGAAGCAAGCTCCTCGGGCTTGGTATGAAAGGTTGAATACTTTTTTGTGTGATAAAGGCTATAAAAGGGGAAGTGTTGACAAAACTCTATTCATCCAAAAATTTAGTCATGGTATCACCATTGCTCAAATTTATGTTGATGACATAGTGTTTGGATCAACCTCTAAACAAAAACTTGATGAGTTTGTTGACTACATGTCTTCTGAGTTTGAAATGAGCATGGTAGGAGAGTTGAATTATTTTCTTGGGCTTCAAGTTAAACAATTTGACAAAGGTATTTTTATCACTCAGAACAAGTATGCCAAGAACCTTGTCAAAAGATTTGGGCTGGACAATAAAAAGCACATGAAAACTCCCATGGGCACTAATGATAAATTGTCCAAAGATGAAAATGGCACCCCTATTGATCCTATTTTCTACAGAAGTATGATAGGGAGTCTTTTATATCTCACTGCTAGTAGACCTGATATTAGCTATAGTGTCTGTGTGTGTGCTAGATATCGATCATGTCCCAAAGAATCCCATTTGAAAGTCAGTGAAAAGAATCATTCGTTATATTAATGGACCGTTGATCTTGGTATCTTGTACTCTTTTGATACTAACACTAATTTGGTGGTTTTAGTGATCTTGATTGGGCGGTGATGTCGATGACAGAAAAAAGCACCACCGGAGGGTGTTTCTACCTTGGGAACAATCTTGTTTCTGGTACGATGAAAAACAATTGTATTTCATTGTCCACTTTCTTGAATCTAAGTATATTGCATTGGGAAGTTGTTGCTCCCAAATGTTATGGATGAGACAGATGTTGGCTGATTATGGGATTGAAGAGAAAATTCTTACTGCTTATTGCGATAATTCAAGTGCCATAAACATCTCTAAAAATCATGTGCAGCACTCTAGACTGAACACATCGATATTCGACATCATTTCATTAGAGACTTGGTTGAGAATAAAATTGTTACCATTGATTTTGTCACTACTGAGAATCAAATTGCTGATATTTTCACCAAAGCCCTAGACTTCCAAAGGTTTAATTGCCTGAAACAGTCTCTGGGTGTCTGTACTCTCTGAGCAGTGTGGGTTTCAGTGTTGCAACACCATGTGCATCATTTCTCCTTCTTGATGCGTTGCAACCTCTTTTTGATCTTAATTCTTGTGCATTAGACATTTTGCATTTTTAAGATCATTTCATTGGCTTTTTTGTTTTATTGATGTAACCCTATTGAGTACTCCTTTGATGAACTTTCTGCCTAAAAACAATTGTGGGTCAAATTGCAAACAGAATGATTTTTCCCATGTGAAAGATGTATTTATTTTTGGACCTTTGACGGAAAAAGTTGCCCTTACATTGTGTGTGAAAGCTATTCAGTTGTGATCCATTCTCTGTTCTTTTATATGCTTGAATCTTGTTATGATCTTCTGAGAAAGAGCTACCCATGTTTTTGGAGGGAAAGCTACCGACTGGCTAATTGTTTTTTTGCTGATTCCTTTCACTCAAAAGATTTATTAAATGGGAAAAGGATTTTGATCCATTGACTTTGTATGGTGGTGTTCTTGAAAAAGGTGGTACAACACTGGGTTACCGCACCGAAACGTCTAAGGCCTTTTTATTCCTGTCAGAAATAAACTCATCATTCTAGACATCCCTCAGGATCATTTTTGGGCTTGTGGAAAATATTTTCTCTCTTGATTCGATGTGGTGTATTATTTTTGGAAATGATTTATTCCTTAAATTTGTCTCTGATTATAAAAGGTATTGATCATCTGTGGTTATTTTTGGAATATTGCATACCTTGACTTATGGGACTTTTCCAAAAATATTTTTGAATTTTCAAAATTGCAGTTGGGAATTTTTTTGGACACTTCCTTTTTGACCGCCATCAGTATCTCTCCTACACAAGGAAATTATTTCTCTTCCCTTCATATATACTCTCATTCATCCTGTACTTGGAAAAACCCCTTCGATTCCTCCCCCCTTAGATTTTTTTCTCCTGGTCTCTCTCTAACCCAAATCTTGAGTATCTTGTGTTTGTTCGATCTTGTTTTTACATTCTCATCCAATGGTATGCACAATGAAAGTATACTCGGGAATTAAGGAAGTTGCAAGCGAAGAAGAAAAACAGGGAAACCCCACTTCGAGAACCCTGTTCGCGTGGAAGCGGAGATCTTCACGCCGGTGGTGCCACTTCGGTGTGGCAACCGCTCCAGTCATCTCCTGGATGTGGATTTAAACAACCCACCATCGGCTGAAACAAACCCTAATTTCTCTGGTCTTGTTGTTTGCTCAAACCCGGAGACAAGGGAACCAGATACCTCATCTATGGGTAATGTCAATCAACCATCCAGGTTGTCTCCTCCCTCCTCACGAGTGAAACCTCCTGATCAATGCTTTGCGAGAACATACTTTCGAAGCCAGATTACGTCTTGAGATAGTCAAGTTTGAACACCAAGTCAATCTTGGACCTCAAAGAAGTTAGAAGCACATGGTCTTCTATCCCAGCTCCTTGCTCCTGCTGGTTCTTTGGCACCGTTGCTCAAAAAGGGGAGTAAGTGGTCATGTTAATGATGATCTTGATGACTTGGCGGATCTTTGCCATTCTTCTTTGAAGAAGCACATTCGAGGGGAGTCTAGTGTTGAGGAAGATCTTTGCCGGGGGGAGTCTCAATCTCCATCCCGAAGATGAAGTTGACTCGAGGGGACTCGAAGGAAGCTAGTGGCTCTGATTGAAATTGCAACATCTCTGAATGTTCTTGTTTGTTTTTGTTCAAATGATAAACTGTGTTAAACTAGTTCTGTTAGACTAGTATTTTGGACAAAGTGTTGGATGTATTTTGAACTGTTTGCATGCTTTTACATTACGTGCTAACTTGCGTTTTTACGTAATTGACATCTCTTGTCATATCCTATATATATCCTGTTAAGTATTGTTTTGACCAAAAGTGCCAAAGGGGGAGATTGTTAGTGTTATTAAAGTTGGCAAATTTGGTCCGTTTAGCACAGTGCATGTTCTAGTGTTGTAACACTGGTAATGCAACACTAGCTCACAGAATCTGGGCGGATTTTATGCCAGATTCTGTGTTGTGATTTTTGGCAAGATCTTTATATTGTGAATGTTGTTGATATTATTGATAATGTTTATCTTAATTGATTCATCATCTTTTTAGATTGCCAATTATTCATTTTTAATCACTTTCCTTGTGTAATTGATTCTTACCCACAAGGAAATGATTTTGTTTTCTGATTTCCTTCCTTTAGCAAGAAATCGTCCATCTTGAAATCAGGGATAGGATTTCTTTTGATGGCTATAAAGAAGAGAAGTCAGACCTTGAAGAAGCTATCGAGCACAAGCATATTCAAAGCTTTATTTTGCACTTCTTCAAGAAATTATTTTACTACATACTCTTATTCTTCGGGAGAAGAAGGTGAAGATCTACGGTGTGAATGAGTTAAATGATATAGCAACAGTATGTGCTGATGCTGGTGAACCCATTTCTGATATTACCAAAAAAAAACTGAAACATAAGAAGAAATTCATTTCGTTGGATGAACTTCTACAAGGCATCCATATTGAGACTGAAAGTCTTAAAAAGGATGGTTCAGTTTCTTTGTTGAATGATGGTGTGAATCAAGTGGAAGAAAAGAACCTTCAAAGAAAATCCAAGAAGAGGAAAAATTCTGGAAATAATGATGATGGGAATGCCAAGAAGAAAAAGAAGAAGGGACCCTACTATGTTTTTGGCAAACCTGGCCACTTGGCTAGGGAATGTCGCCATCGCAAGGGACCAAAAAAAACAGAAGAAATAAATTTGGTGGAGGATGATTTTGTTGCGGTTCTCACAGAAATCTGTTTTGTCAATAACATGGATTTCAATTGGTGGATTGATTCGGGAGCAACTTGTCATTTTACACCAAACCAAAGTTTATTAAAAACTTACGAGGAGTTAAATGAAAGAAAAACAGTCTACATGGGAAACTCTTCGACAAATGAAGTTTTGGGCAAAGGAACCGTGCTTCTTCCCCTCTCTTCTGGCAAAACTTTAACTTTGAAAAATGTGTATCATATCCCCTCTATGAGGAAGAATCTTGTATAAGTCCACAAGTAGGACGAGAATGGCTTTAAAGTAGCTTTTGAGTCCCAAAAAGTGATTATTACTAAGAAAGTGTCCTTTGTTGGGAAAGGCTACGTTAAAGACAATATGTACTTACTGAGCATTGAGAATAAATTTACTAGTTCCTACTATTCTATTGACTCTTTTAATTCTGTTGAGTATGTTTCTAATGATATATGGCATTTGAGATTAGGACATATTGGTATAATTGCTATGGATCTTATGATAAATTGTGATTTTATTCCTAAGTGTTCAAGTACTTTATCTATGAAAACTTGTGAATGTTGTGCACAATCTAAGTTGACGAAAATTCTTTTAAAAGTGTAGTTCGAACAACTGGTTTACTTGAACTTATTCAAACTAATATATATGATAATAAAGAACATGTTACTAGAGGTGGAAAACGTTATTTTATCACATTTATTGATGATTTTTCAAGTATACTTATGTGTATTTGTTAATAACCAAGGATGAGGCCTTTGATACGTTTAAAATCTTCAAAGAAGAAATTAAAAATAAAATCAATTTAAGGATCAAGAGATTGAGATTAGATAGAGGTGGTGAATATCTATCTAATGAATTTACATCATTTTGTTTATAAAATGGTATAGTAAGAGAGTTTTCAGCACCAAATACTCCACCTCAAAATGGAGTAGCTGAAAGAAAAAATCGATCCTTATTGGAAATGGTTAGTGCTATGCTAATACACTCGAAATTACCAAAGAGTTATTGGGGAGAGGAACTACTAAGTTCTTGTTGCATAAGTACCAGAATTATGAATATGAAACATATGAAAACTCCATATGAATTGTTGGTTGGGCATAAGCCTATCATTAAACATTTGAAGGTATGGGGTTGTATTGCATATGTTTGTGATGCAACTTTGAAGATGCCAAAACTTGGTAGTAAAGCTGTGAAATTTGTTTTTATTGGTTATTCTTTAATGAGTAAAGCATATAGATTTCCTAGACTTTCTGATAATAATGTGTTTGAAGCTACGCATGCTATTTTTTATGAAAATTTGACTGTTAAGGATGTAGATAAGTCAAATTTTAACAAAGACTTGTTAAATGAGACTGACTTACAAGCTGTAACTAAATCAGATTGTAAATATAATGTTGGAACATCTACGAATGATGAACATATAGATCAAGATGAAAATGAACAGTCTATTGAGTTGAAAAGGAGTAAGAGACGTAGAATTGAAAAGAATTTTGGTCATGATATGTTAACTTACATTTTAGAAGAGGACCCTATAACTTTTCAAGAAGCTATTTCTTTATCAGATTCAATGATGTGGAAAAGAGACATGGATGATGAAATAAAATCAGTTCTTGATAATCAAACATGGACTCTTGTTGATTCTCCTCCTAACACTAAACTTATTGGCAGTAAGTGGGTTTTGAAAAAGAAACTCAAACCTGATGGTACTATTGATAAGTACAAAGCAATGTTAGTTGCCAAAGGTTATAGGCAAAAAGAAGAAATTGACTATTTTGAGACTTTTTCACCTGTTACTAAATTTACTTCTATCAGAACAATGTTTGCCATTGCTTCTATGTTTAACTTAGAGGTTCATCAGATGGATGTTAAAACTGCTTTCTTAAATGGTGATCTTGAAGAAGAAGTTTACATACACCAACCCAAAGGGTATGTTGTTAAAGGTGAAGAACATAAAGTATGTAAATTAAATAAATCATTGAATGGTCTTAACAAGCGCCGAGGCAATGGTATAAGAAATTTAAGAAGGAAGATAAGAAGTTCGGTTTTAAGAGTAGCAAAGTAGAAAGCTGTGTTTTTACTAAAGTTACTCCTGAATATAAACTGCTTCTAACTTTATATGTGGATGATATGTTGATTTTTGGTTCTAATTTACAATGTGTTAATGAAACAAAAAATTATCTGAAGCAAGTGTTTGACATGAAGGACTTAGGTCCAGTAGATGTCATTTTGGGGATAAAAGTGATTAAAATGGATAGAACATCTATATTAATACAATCTCATTATATAGAGAAAGTGTTGAGAAAGTTTAATTACTTTGATTGCAAAGTAAGTAAAAGTCCTATTGATCCTCATAGTTCTTAATGAAGGAGAAGTTGTAAATCAAGCATAATATGCTAAAATAATTGGTAGCATTATGTATGTGGTGAATCATACAAGACCTAGCCTTGCGTGTTCAATTGGCATATTAAGTAGATTTACTAGCAATCCTAGTGAAGAACATTGGATAGAACTGAAGAGAGTTCTAAGATATTTGAAGTTCACAATGAATTATGGTTTGCACTATAGTTGTAGTTCGTCTACACTTGAATGTTATAGTGATGCGAATTGGGCAGCTGACAAAATTGACTCTAAGTCAACTAGTGGTTGGTTGTTCACTATTGGTGGTGCCATAGTTGCTTGGGCTTCAAAGAGGTAAACTTGTGTTGCATTATCCTCTATGGATTCTGAATATATATATATATATATATATATCAATGTCAACCGCTAGCAAAGACATTGTATGGTTTAGAAGATTCCTTAGAATGATTCCATTTTTAGATCCTAAAAAGGGTCCTACTACTTTGTATTGTGATAATCAAGCTGCGATTTGCAATACAAAGAATGAGAGAATATCAAGCCATAGCAAACATATTGCTATGAGGTATAATCATATCATAAGTATGGTTAAGAAATGGAAGATTGTACTCGAGTATCTTCCAACAAATCAAATGTTAGCTGATCCACTAACAAAACCTTTATCTGGTGAAAAGGTTATAAATATCATGAGAGATATGGGGCTGTTACTGATTAAACAGTGTCTTGATTGAAACCAACTATATCTTAAGGTACAAATCACATATTTGTCACCTTATGTATGAGAGTTAAAGAGGCAATTCAATATTAGACATTGGTGAAATGGAAATTCGGATACATTTCAACTTAAAATAGTGGGGGTGACACTATTTTCAAAGCCTCATATCTGATCTATGCACTTAATTTACCATAACAAGAGTATGTTGGATTTAAAAAATCTTTAATAGACTTATAGCGTTGGGGAATGCGTTATGGACATTCTTGATGAGTCTACCTATATAAGTAGAGAAGTGAGAGGTCGCTTCTTACGGATTACTCGGTAAAATCCTATAGTATTTGTGAAAACCAAGATTCAGCACAAGGCCCATTACAAAAGTGCTGCCAAGAACAAAAGGAGCAAAGAATCAGCATAGTGAGAATATGTCTACTTAGTGTTGCATATTCAATCATAAGTTAAAGGTTCGTCCACTTCATGGTTATTCACTGTGTAAAAGAAGTTGTATTTTTTTTATATTATTTTATGTGTAAATAAGTGGGGGATTGTTTTATATATTTACATATATTATAATTGGTGTCCCACATTAGTTTTTGTGTTATATTTATTGAGTCCCACATTGGTTGCATCACTTTTAGGAAGGCACCCTCATTTATGTTAGATAAATATTTTTATCATGATTTTGATGATTTTGTTTTTACACCAAAACAATGTTTTTAAATGTTGTCCAAATACTCCTAAATGATTTAAAATATTTTTACTAATTTTTCAGAGTATTTCTTCAAGTTTATTTTCGACAAAAATTGTACAACATTTTTGATGATTTTGTGTTAATGTGTTTTTACACCAAAACAATATTTCTAAATGTTGTCCAAATACTCCCAATCGATTTAAAATATTTTTACTAATTTTTTGGAGTATTTCTTGGAGTTTATTTTTGATAAAAATTGGACAACACTTCTGTCTCGTGTTCAACCGGTCGCCCTATAGGGCATCCCGTACCTGAAGATGATTTTAGAAATAGAAACGAGACGTTTTGAAAAACTCTGGAGGTCGACCGGTGCCTGAAGAGAATACAGAATCTTTGTTTCTCAAAATTGAAACAGGGTGACCGGTCCCTATGGGGGGCGACCGGTCGGACCCTAGGTCGACCGGTCCAACCCCCCTGGACCGGTCCAAGTGTTGATTTTTGTTGTGTTAAAATGTTTTTCTGTATTTGTGCGCGACCGGTCGCCCTATCCTTTTGAAAGCAAATTCTAACCGTTGTGCAGCATACAGCTTTTCCCTAAATTATGGGGTTGATTTCTAATAGTTATAATCTTGATTTTAATTGCATTTTTTTTTTTTTTTTGTAGAAATCAGTCCCCAAGAGGAGCCTATCCATGATCAATCATCTTCTATAAATAGAGGAAGATTTGAAGCAACACAACAAGAGAGAATATTACAACACAACAAGATACATTCAAGCAAACACTTTTGTTCTTCTATTTCAATATTCTTGTTGCAATAGCCTAAGGTCTTACACTTTCACATCTTGAGGTCTAGGCTTAATTCTTGATTACACTTGCACTCAAAATTGTATTGTTCATTATAGAGTTGTAATCTTGAATTTTTGTGGTCATCATTCAACACAAGATATCCTTGTGAGTGTAAGAACACACTTGGGTGATCTAGGTGTTAGGTGCAAGAAGATTGTGGTTTTCTTCTTATTGAAGAGTGTGGTGCTCTTTGAGGTGTTGAAGAATTTGGTGTTCTTCAAGGTTGAAGATTGTGGTAATCTTCATAAGGTGCCGTTGAAGATTGTGGTAATCTTCTAGGTTGAAGATTGTGGTAATCTTCATAAGGTGCCGTTGAAGATTGTGGTAATCTTCTAGAGAGATTGTGGTTATCTCCAAAGTGGTGTTGAAGAAGAGTGTGGTGCTCTTCAAGGTGTTGTAAGGTGATGTTGTATTAATTGTGGTAATTAATAAAATCTTTTTCTTTTTGAAATCCATCCCGAAGATACTGGGGTGGTAGAGGATTAGGCCCTAGGTGGGTTGAACCTCTATAAATCGACGCGTGTTATTTACTTCCCGCACCTTCATACTTGTCTTGGCTTGTTTGATTCGAAAAAGAGGGCATAATCAAAAAAAATAGAGATAATCTATTCACCCCCCTCTGGATTATCGTAGCCGCTTGGACTTACAAGTGGTATCAGAGCCAAACTCTTTGGCAAGCTCGTTCCACATCGCGAGTAAGGAGGAACGATCATCGGCTACGAATGAAGTCTACCTTACCGGCGCCTCCACCAACAAGCCACCATTATTTGACTCCAAAAATTATGCATTTTGGAAAGAAAGAATGGAATGCTATCTACAAAGTTGCGGGTTCGATATTTGGAACATGGTCATCAATGGAGAATCTATTCCGATGAAAGACGGACCACTCACCTCCAAAATCCTCAAGGAGCTCAATGATGAAGAAAAGGAAATTCTCTCCTTAAATGGTAAAGCTCTAAATATTCTTCATTGTTCACTTACTTCTTCGGACTACAGTCATATTCGAGGAATTCGATCGGCACATAAAGTATGGAGAAAACTAGAAGCCATCTATGAAGTATATGCAAATGAAAGGAGCTACTCAAAAGCATCTACTTCTCAATTAGATACAACATCAAAATCCAACAACATGGGATGAGCCTCTTACAACTTCCGACAATTAAGAAGTCGAACAATGTCGTATGGGCTTCGAAGAAGAAAATGAGGTGCGCTCTAAACCCTCTACTTCTTATGATAATGAATTACAAAATGATTATAGTGATTTGCAAAATGATTTTGATGAGCTTCAAAATGAATTCCAAAGCTTCCTTGTTAAATACAAAAATTTGAAAAAGAAATTCCATGTTTTGAAAAATGATAAGGATAATTTATTTTCCTCTTATGAATCACTTTCATGTGCTCACACCACCACACTTGATAAAGTTAGAACCCTTGAAAAGGAAAATAGTACTCTTGTTGAGGATATTAATTGCATGAAAAAGGATTTATCTAAATTCAACTTGAGTACCGATAAAATGACCAAAATTGTTGATGTTCATAATTGTGAGAATTTGAAACTAGGACTTGATTATAAGCCTAATATTATTAATCATATGAAAAAGAATCAAGTCTCTAAGCATGTTGGTCATTATGCTCCTAGAATTATTACTTGCTTTTATTGTTGTAAAAAGGGTCACACGGCTAATACTTGTCGGGCTAGAAATAGCTATAATTATTATTGGAGACCTAAAAGTCTCAAAGCTAATCCCAAAGGACCCAAACACTTGAAGGTACCACAAAACAATATCATATTAGGTACCCGGCGGAATTACAATCAAAGAAAATTTATACCGCCAAGAAGACATCAAATGATTGTTTCATTTGATCAAAGGAGAAGACAACATCAAAATGAAATTCCAAGAGAAAGACACTATCAATAATGGGAAGGACAGAATCCTTGGAAATGGAGCAATTGGAGAAGCTATCATCAACAAGATGATTTTCAAAGGGGAAGATACCATCAACAATGGGAAAGACACAACTCATTGAAATGGCGTAATTGGTAAACCGTATCTCCCTATTTAAATATGCATTTTATTTTGTTATCATGCATGTTTTTATTTGTGCCTTAATTGTCAAAATGAGTTTTCAAATATTTATTTTTAAATTAAGGTCTTCAATAAATATTTGTGTTTTTTTAAAATCTTTTGAAAAGGAGACCTTGCATGATGTTTGTAAAAACTCTTGTGCATTTACTTAGACTTATGTGTTTTATTATCTCTTATCGATTTATATAGCATAAGCATACTTGTTACATCTATTATTGCTTTAGCCAACACTTTTACCATTATAGTATGTGCAAGAATTGTTTAAGAATTGTGTAGGATATATACCTTCATAAATGACCATCTATGTCATAATATGTCAAGAGTGACATAAACTATCGAGGTACGCACACCATTGTTATTCATCTCATAGACTCGATATATTTTTGCCATTTGCCTATGTGCTTGATTTTCAAGATATTTCAAAGTATCTCACACAAGTGCCATTAATAGGATTTTTCCTTTCGATAAAGCTTTTTTTATCCGAGATTTGTAAAGGATTATATTTGTTTTGATAAAACATTTGATTTTTATCCTGCTCTCAAAATTATGCATTTGATTGCACATATTCATTTTTGTCAATACTCTTGTTCAAATACTTCTCTTAAATGAGGTCTCAACTATATGCTCTCGGATTTTTATATTTCAAAAGAGACCTTATATAGCTTTCTATAAGCATATTTGAACTTACATGTTTTATGAAACTCTTGATGATTTGTTTTAAAACATAGTATGTGTTACTTGTTATAGTGTCTCTATTATTCGATATTACTATGCTCTTGTGCAAGATATCTTGTTAAGATTTTGCAGAAATTTTCGGTATTTCGGAACAAGCTTGATGACCAAGGTAAGGTTAGTAGCTCTATGATATTGTCAAGAAGAATGTATTGATTTTGATGAAACATCTGCACTCGTGGCACGTTTAGAAGCTATTCGTTCTTTTACTTGCCTATTCTTGCTTTAAGAAAATATCAAGCTTTACCAAATAGATGTTAAATCCGCCTTTCTAAATAGTTTTATTCAAGAAGAAGTCTATATAAAACAACCGAGGTTTGAAAATGTTTCTAGGTCAAATGATTTTTATAAAAGACCTTGTATGTTTTAACACAAGCACCCCGAGTATGGTATGATAGACTCGGCTATTTTTTGCAAAATGGTTTTACAAGAGGTAAAGTTGATACTAGTCTCCCTATTTTTGAAAAATGGCAAGATTGCTTACTTGTGCAAATTTATATTGATGATATTATTGTTGGTGCTACTAATGAATCTTTGTGCAAGATATTTTCTAAGTTGATGCAAGGTGAATTTGAGATGAGCATGATGGGGGAGCTCAATTTCTTCCTTGAATTTCAAGTTAAACAATGCCAAGAAGGTGGTTATATTTCACAATCAAAGTATACAAAAGAACTTTTGAAGAAGTTCGGCATTGAAGAAGGAAGAACCGTCTCTACTCCTATGGAAACCTACTCCTATGGAAACCTACACCTGGACCGGTCGACCCCCCTTGGACCGGTCGCCCAGAGCAATTTCTGAGTTTAAATTGGTTCTGTCCCAGACTTAGTCTATTTCATGCGTTTTTCACTATTTTCGCACCTCTTTGCAAATTTCACACACAATTCACTCAAAATAATTTCTTTCTTGTAAATTAAATATTTTTGAGTTTATACTATTGTTATATCATCCATGATACCCGACCTCTCCGATTAATTGGTAAGAATTCTTCTTCTTTATCTCAATTGGGTTGAACCCTTGAGAATGTACTTCTTCTTTAATATTTTGTTGGAATTCTTGTATATTTGTGTTGGGCATGATGATTGATGTTGGATGATATTTGTAAAATTGCTTTTGATGATGAAATATTTGGCTTGATTAATTTTACAAGGGCTATATACATCTTCTTTATTATTTGACGCCCGCCAAGTGTTCGACAAAATGGTTCTATAAAAAATTCATCACCTGCATGATTCTCTCGATTTCAAAAGTTTTATATATTTACAGAGATCATGTTTTTGTCAATCAAATGAGCTTTTGCAAGTCATATGATCAACTCTTTCCTTAGCTTTTGGTATTTTAAGCTTAATGATTAATAGATCGATAAATACATTAAATTGCACACTTTGATATGATAATATGATATTTTTATCGTGCTAACATTCTTTTTGATGATTCCAAAGGGGGAGAAACAGGTTATAAGCTCATTAGCTCAAAGAAGCTAAAATAAGCTCACAAAAGACGCTATAAGCTATGGCTCTTTAAAGCCAAAAGTTGTGGATCATACTTAGTCCATTTGTTGTATTGTGGACTCATTTACATGTCTAATGTTGTTTTAATGACAGGGGAGCTTATAAGCTCTTGTTACTTAAGCTCAACATGTAATAGCTGAGCTTTTAGCTTTTGGTTGATTGCTTCTTTATTACTCTTGTTGTGCATATTGATAGGGGGAGCTTTGGCAAAATGTTTTTGAATGTCTCTACTCCCAGACTTGTGATTATTATGCGTGGAATGTTGTCGCTCTCAACGATAGTTATTTTTTACTGGGAAAATTGTTTTGTTTTCAAAATCGACCTCTTTAAATTGTTTTGGTTTGTAATCATCAAAAATGGGGAGTTTGTTAGATAAATATTTTTATCATAATTTTGATGATTTTGTTTTTACACCAAAACAATGTTTTTAAATGTTGTCCAAATACTCCTAAATAATTTAAAATGTTTTTACTAATTTTTCGGAGTATTTCTTCAAGTTTATTTTCGACAAAAATTGGACAACACTTTTGATGATTTTGAGTTAATGTGTTTTTACACCAAAACGATGTTTCTAAATATTGTCCAAATACTCCCGATCGATTTAAAATGTTTTTACTAATTTTTCGGAGTATTTCTTGGAGTTTATTTTCGATAAAAATTGGACAACACTTCTGTCTCGCGTTCAATCGGTCGCCCTATATAGGGCATCCCATACCTGAAGATGATTTTAGAAACAGAAACGAGACGTTTTGAAAAACCCTGGAGATCGACCGGTCGACCAAAAGGTCGACCGGTGCCTGAAGAGAATACAGAATCTCTGTTTCTCAAAATTGAAGCAGGGTGACCGGTCCCTATGGGGGGCGACCGGTCGGACCCTAGGTCGACCGGTCCAACCCCCCTGGACCGGTCCAAGTGTTGATTTTTGTTGTGTTAAAATATTTTTCTGTATTTGTGCGTGACCGGTCGCCCTATCCTTTTGACAGCAAATTCTAACCGTTGTGCATCAGACAGCTTTTTCCTAAATTATGGGGTTGATTTCTAACAGCTATAATCTTGATTTTAATTGCATTTTTTTTTTTTTTTGTAGAAATCAGTCCCCAAGAGGAGCCTATCCATGATCAATCATCTCCTATAAATAGAGGAAGATTTGAAGCAACACAACAAGAGAGAATATTACAACACAACAAGATACATTCAAGCAAACACTTTTGTTCTTCTATTTCAATAATCTTGTTGTAATAGCCCAAGGTCTTACACTTTCACATCTTGAGGTCTAGGCTTAATTCTTGATTACACTTGCACTCAAAATTGTATTGTTCATTATAGAGTTGTAATCTTGAATTTTTGTGGTCATCATTCAACACAAGATATCCTTGGAGTGTTCTTGTGGTAAGAACACACTTGGGTGATCTAGGTATTAGGTGCAAGAAGATTGTGGTGATTTTCTTATTGAAGAGTGTGGTGCTCTTTGAGGTGTTGAAGAATTTGGTGTTCTTCAAGGTTGAAGATTGTGGTAATCTTCACACGGTGCCGTTGAAGATTGTGGTAATCTTTTGGGGAGATTGTGGTAATCTCCAAAGTGGTGTTGAAGAAGAGTGTGGTGCTCTTCAAGGTGTTGTAAGGTGATGTTGTATTAATTGTGGTAATTAATAAAATCTTTTTCTTTTTGAAATCCATCTCGGAGATACTGGGGTGGTAGAGGATTAGGCCCTAGGTAGGTTGAACCTCTATAAATCGACGCGTGTTATTTACTTCCCGCACCTTTATACTTGTCTTGGCTTGTTTGTTTCGAAAAAGAGGGCATAATCAAAAAAAGGGAGATAATCTATTCACCCCCCCTCTAGATTATCATAGCCGCTTGGACTTACAATTTATTGTTTTGTCCCACATTGATTGTGTATTGGAGTGTGGAGCTCGACTTGGTGTATAAAAGAATGTAAGTTTGGTAAGTCCGACCAAGCTTTGGAGCTTCCTCCTTATTATGGAGGAAACACCAAGTGGCGTCTAGTTTTAAATTTTGTGTGTGTATATATATATATATAATATATATATAAGATAGAAATAAATAAATAAATAAATAAAGATAAGGAAAATAGAGGGAGGGGAGCCCGGGCCGACCCATTGGTCCGAGCGGGCGGGTCCGACCCGGTAGTTTAAAACAGTTTAAAGTTTTAAACGAAAATGTGTGTTTTTGTCAAAGAACACAACCTTTTGAAGAGACGCGACTCTTGGAGGCAGTCTCTGGAAATCTTTAAATAAACTTCCAGATATGCAGTAAGTGTGACGAAATTATTCATCCTCTTCCATGAGTGTTCTTTCCTCTTACTTTCTGATCAGTTTAATTATTTTTACAACTTCTGATTCTTGCTCCAGAAAATTCTGAGAAGTGTATTCTTAGAATTTTCGAGATTAAGGCTTTGTATCCTATAGGTTAATTCCTTGAGATCATTTACACCGTGTGGGAGGAATTAATACCTTAAAGATAACATCTTTAAATGTGTGTCTAGCCTATACAGATTTTATTACCCACAGTTTTATACAATACCTTGGATGTCAATCCCCCCAACTCCATGTTTTGAAATCTAATATCATTCCTACAATAGTACATTCATTAGCTAGATTAGATCAATTGGCTTTGTCATCATTTAGAAGGCGACCTCGAACTTAGTTGTATTGATTCAAATGTATAGACAATATATATTGTAAATGATCTCAATATTCATAGATATATACTGTATACGATCTCAACATTTATTCAAACTTGTAGACGATATATACTGTAAATTATTATCTCAATAATAATACACAGGTTGGGGATGTCGTCTTAATTCCTCGTCCGAATTGGATGTTTCAGTAAAACCTGTTAGTATGCACTATTTTCTTCCAAGTTTCGCTTTTTCCCGCAAAAAATTTAAGGAGTGCATGCTTGTGAATTATTTTTCACCCCTTCTACTTTTTGGACAAAATTTTGCATGAATATATGATTACTTGTGAAAATTTTCGAAAATATACTATTCACTTTTCTCATTTTTCAAATTATCAATCACATCCATTTATATTTTAAACAAAAAAAATATTACATCAACTATCATTATTATACAATCATATCACAAATACACTATTTACTCTCTTGTTTTTCAAATCATCAATCACATCTAATCACAATTATACTAAAAAAAAAGCTATCACATCAACTATTATCATCACATTTTCATCTTATATCCAATCACACTCTCAAAATTTATTCTCATTTTTTAAAATAATTTTTCACAGTATTCTCTCTAAAAGTAAAAAAGAGCGGAACGAAAGGTCAAACAATCACTCCCTTATGCGCCGACTCTCTTATCTGGCACAAACTCACGCCTAGCGTTTTCTCCAGCTTTAAGCCTGCTTAAATTCCGTTGATGCTCATAACAATGCCTTTTAGGTTTTATCGGCAAAACATATACCCATTTATAGATTTTCAACTCTATACAAAAAGTGGGATCAACCTTGTGCTTAAGTGGTTGAGACATGTGTTGTGAGGGTGAATGACCCGGGTTCGATCCCATACGAGTGTGTGTCCCCTCCATAAATTCCTCCATTGTACTCAAAAGAAAAACTCTAATCAAAAAGTAAATAAGGTAGTGGTTCGATATTATAACTGCCTTGTATTTATCAAACAAAGAAGGGGTCTCTATCCTTAACGCTAGCAAAATTTCCAACAAGAACAAGTGTTTATCCCACAATCACTTCTTTGTTCATTACATAAAAACCCACATGATTTTTAAAAATTACAAAAAACCCTATCAGGTTTGATTTGATATCACACTTTACCCTATTCATAAACAAAAGTATTTCAAACAACCCCTTATATTTGTAAAAACATTGCAATTACCACCTTACATTTAACACAAAATCAAACATCCCCTTCCAAACATCTTTGGTTTTTCGTTTTGATTAACTCAAGCCCCAAGGTAGTTTCTATAATTATCCCTAAAAAAGCACCTAATGAAGGTGGCAAGCATAACACGAAATTTGTTTGCTCGGTCAAATTCAGAACAGCGCAATTCCCATTACCCAGTACAATGAAACGCCTATAGATTATTACATTTATATGCGCAATAGTAGTACACAAACAAAAATATGAAAAATTATTGACCTTTTTCATCACAAACAATATTCTGGCTGGTAGTCCTAAACAATGGCCTATGTTTTTTCTTTCTCCACCCTGTGCTAAGATACGGCGCAAAAACGTACCTCCACTAAACGCACAAACCCGCCAACTTAGCTAACATTTATCCTCTTCAATACCAAAAAGAAAAAATGGACTCAAACCTTTATCTCTATCAATCTATCATCAGTCATATGTGCATGAATTCTTTAGGGATATTGGAACATTCAGTTTCTTGGCATCAAAGATAATGGAGCACTCAATCTTCTTGTAGAATTTAGGCTTCACCAATTTACCCAACACATATGCTCTTGATCGAACCGTAAAGTCCAGTTTTAGTGGCACCGGCAAGTTTGTCACCCCTGTCGAGGTGCTCAGGCTAGCTCCACTTCCATACAGTGGAATCTTATCACCAATTACAGTTACAGATACATTTTTCTCGCCGTTTCTTGATTGGTAGAATTTCTTCATCTGTGACATTCGATTCACGAAGTTACTCAAGAGCCAGAAAATATATAGATAAAGTATGCCAAAACTATGACATCAGAACAACATTCAGGATTTCATGTTGGAACAAGAAGGGTGTAATTGTCTGTCAACTAATTTTGTATTTTATACACCCAAAAGGACTTTTGCCCCGACATGGTGACCGTTTGTGAGAAATTTCATAAAATATATTATTGACACAGACTCACTTTCCCAATCATCAATCACATTTGATTGTAACTTTACCCCAAAAAAATCACATCTACTGTCATCAATACAACACTCTTTCCAATAATCAATCGTTTTCTATCCAATATTACAGAAAAAAACCATTACATCAATTATTATCGTTATATTTTTATCTCATCCAATCACACTCTCAAATCTCTCTCATTTTTCCAATCAACTTTTCACATTATTTGCTCCAAAAATAGAAGGGAGCAGAACGTACGATCAAACAATCACACTCTTTGGAATCAAATTTGAGTAGCTTTTCATGAATTCAGTTTTATGTAGATTAGGATATGCTGCGTCTGATCAAATATAGACATTTTGGCAAAGGATTAAAATACTTACATCTCCAGAGCCGATGTTGAGCTGCGAGTAGGAGAGAGCTATAGGGGTAGATGAAACATGAACACCAAAAAATGTAGCCGTATTCCTGAAAAGGAACTTCACAGTGGCGTTCATGGAGATCATATCGGTTGAAACTCCAGTATCATCTGAACCAGCTTGAACAACAAACCTCTCAAATTTAATGTTCTGCAAAAAAAACTTTATCAGCATCTCATTACAGAATTCAACATGAACAACGCAGATCAGATTGCTCAATAACGAATTTACAAACGACACCACAAAATTTGTACTGGTCCACCCATTTCAGAAAATTTCATCTATTCAGAACAGTAGCATAAGCATACAGCCTTAATCCTATCACTGAATAAAAATCATCCTACAAAACATTTTTTACATCCTGAATGCATACAGCGTAACCTTCTAAGCTCAAATTACAAACATATAACTCTATAAATCAACTGATATGTCATAAGAAGCACCAATGGCATAATCCAAATCAAAATGGACATCTAAATTAACTTTAAGTTCATAATGTTATGCAATTAGTAGAGTTAATGACATAAATCAACCAAAAAAGCTTAAAATTGAATCAATGTATGCCGGCAGAACCCTACCAAATCATCCACACCAAAACTTATTTCGAAACTTCGAAATAAAAATTCGGAAAAATTATCAACTATCAGAAACTCACCCTCATAGTGATCTTGGGCTTTTGAGGTTTACTTGCGCCCCACAAAATCAAAGCAAATAACGAGAAAAGCACAAAGAATCCCACGACAAAAGCCAGAAAATAGCATCGACGGGGCAACCCTTTTCTCGACTCGTCATCTTCAAGCAGCCCCTCCTCTTCTATCGCATCGAACTCTTTCCAATTCTCCTGTCCGCCCTTCCGATGACCCCTTCCCCCTGATCCGACGTCGTTTGGGGAAATTTTCCTCGATCCGGGCTTAAGCGAGCCCGAGAAACGGCTGGTGGACGACTCCCTGGAGTGACGGCCCACGGAAGAGTGAGAGTGCGGCGGAGAGCCCATTGGACTGCCCATCACCGGCGTCGAGTGAAACGACATCGTAGTCTTCTCCCCATCGTGCGAGTCGCGTGACGGGCTCTGCACGTAGTACACCGGCCGCCGGTTGTGGTCCGGCGATGATGGAGCCAAGCTGGTCACCTCGGAGTCTGTCTTTGCGTGCATTTTTTGTGCGTGCTGTGAATGTGTGTTTCAGTGTGTGAAAATCTGCTCTGAATTTCAGTTCAATTCAGAGATTGGAAGGGTAAAATGAGAAAATGGTGTCACTGTAGAAAAGAAACTGTTGGGTTTTTTCAGTGGGACTCTGCTTTTAGGAGCTAGGTAGAATATGACTACTTTCCTTATTCCCACTATCTAAAGTAATATCTGTATGGTGAGATTTATTCATTTAGTTGAAAAGAAATTGATTTAATTGGAAATTTGGGATCAACATTGTGATTCAGCGGTAGAAGTTTATGGTATCAGGGCGAATTATCCGAGTTTGATCCGTAATAGTACAAATGTCCCTTTAACTATTCCCTGTTGTACTAAACAAAATTGATTTAAATACATCAACAATAGCAACAATGTATGACTCACAAAAACAAAATTATTATTATTTTTTTTTTTGATCGGTAACAAAATTATTATTATTATTATTACATTATGTTGGGATGGCTATAAGTTCAGATTTTCACTGTTGTTTTGCACCACTTGATCCAACCACGAGGGTTTACTCAATGCGTACCAAAAAGGGATAGTGGTTGCCCATGTTTAAATATGTCACTTGTGAGTTTTCCCGTATTGATTAATTAGACGAATAAAGTCTTGTTTATATGCAAAATGATCTACTCCTTCTATCACCAATTGATTTTAGGATGGAACCTCACTTGGTGGATTTTGGGTTCTCCATCTCTTATTTATACACTTCTTGTGTTGGACCGTACCAAGTGCCCCCGATTTTAACAGCTTTGCTGCTATTAAAAAATGAATTATTGAGCTTCATTTGTAAAATATTATAAATTAAATTTGAATACATTTTTCAGTTACCCATAATATAAGAAAATAAAGAAAATATTTATAAAATAAATAAACTACTCGGACTTAATTTACCAAATTCACTCAAACTCGATTTAATAGTGTTAATTAAACCAAGTTCACTAGGAATACTTAAAATTCTACTGAATTCATCTTAATTAAATACTATTGCGTTCGATATAATGTTCTGATTTAATTTTATTGTCCATTTTCTGAATTTTAAAAAAAAATTAAAAAATAGAAACAATTATCACCGACTGGATAGCGTGTTTTTGGGCGAGTATGTTTGTAACAGCTACGACAGAGTTGGCAAAAACAGCTTTTTTTAAGTTGGACTTGGAGACTGTCTATCGCGATATTACGGAAGTTTCCAAACGTTACTATTTTTTTTTTCTTTTAGGCTATTGGAACTTATGACAGTATTTCCTCAAAAAAAGAACTTATGACAGTTGAGGCAGATTAATTCTATCTTTGTCACTTTTGTCAGACTTAACTAAATATATAATTCATATCGTTTCTGAAAAAAAAAAAAAAAACTAAATATATAACAAACTCTTCATTAGTCAAATGCAACACTATCGAATACAAATATTTTTTTGTATTTTATTTTGTTTTATAATGTGGTTTGAATGTTTGACCTAAATTCATAAATAAAATGATAAAATGCAATAGCACCCTCTTTTTTTTTTTTTGAAACGGAGAGCAGCTATATTAAAATTACTGGAACCGGTCCAGCACCGAGATCCCTGTACAAGGGTGCGTTTTAGCGTAATGGGCGAACTCGTGGGCGATAAAATTCTCTATTCTAGGAATTCAAAAGAAACCGCCTATAACCAAAGACGAGGTCATGTGCATAACATCAGCTAAAATAAGCTCAAATTCTGGTTGAGAGTCGACAGCCCCTGTAGCAGCATGGATGATGTTTGCAGAGTCACCAAGGAATGAGCAGCGCGGGAGATTGAGTGCCATGACTAATCGAACAGCCTCTCGGAGTGCTAGAGACTCGGCAACATCATGGTTCGTGATCCCGGGAAAAGATTTAGCAAAACCATGAACAAAACGGCCTTCTGAGGATACCAAACATCCCCCCACACCCGTACGAGACTCCGCCGGGGAGATCGCCCCATCGAAGAAAACGTGCGTACCCAGGGGGCATTTTTCAGCGGTGGTGCGATCGAAAGGGATTGCGAGGGTCGTTCCGGCCAAATACGGGCGTCCCGGAAAGTGGAAAGAGTGAGGCTAGCAGAGGAGACGATTCCAATCGGAGCAGCTAGGGTATCTTCAAAAATTTTATGATTAAAAGCTCGCCAAGTACCATCGCAAAGTGAAAGTACATATTCGCTAACTTCCGGCGGCCTTGAGAGGAGGATGTCCCGGACCCATAAATCTCCAGCATCTTGTTTGAAAGTCCCTATTGTCTCCGAGAGACCTGCAAGATACCAAACCTGCGTAGCAATAGGGCAAGGAAAAAATGTATGAGCGGAAGAAAGATCGTGTGAACCGCAGAACGGGCAGTGCCCATGGTGAGTAAGATGTCGGCGTGCTAGGTTCGCTGGGCATGGGAGAGTGCGCGTGAGGAGCTTCCAACCAAAATGAATAATTCGGCTAGGGATCTTAAGAGACCAGAGATTTTTCCACATTGGGGAAGGCCCAGTGCTTGACGCACCAAACTCATTAGCTTCGGCAAAATGGTTCAGATTGTCCATAATGAGGTGATATGCCGATTTAACCAAAAACTTGCCGTTCTTATTATGGAACCAATACCACCGGTCGGGGCACGCCAATAAATTGAGGGGAATAGACAGAATTAAGCCATCTTCGTCCCCTGGGAATAACTCGTGAATGAGTGCCGATTTCCACGAACGAGATTCCGAGTCTATGAGAACCGAAACAGGCGAGTCTGGGTGGAAATGCGCTGGTGGACGAGATCTCAAGGTGAAGGGCAGTTTGGGGACCCAAGCATCTCCCCATATTTTACAATTATTTCCTGAAGAAATATGCATAAGACACTCGGACTTGAGGACCCGCTGACCTTGAAGAATACTACGCCAAGTCCACGAGGGGCGGTGGCCAAGTTGCGCTTCCATGAATGTGTTGTTGTCAAAGTATTTTGCTTTGAAAACCCGAGCAATAAGTGAAGATGGATTCATGAGGATACGCCAAGCTTTCTTGGATAAAAGCGCTAAGTTAAAGGCCTTGAATGATCTAAAACCCAATCCACCCAATTCCTTATGACGAGCCATCGAGTCCCAAGAAGACCAGTGGACTTTCGGTGTGAAGGTGAGCTGCCCCACCAAAAAGAAGCGATGAGGCGCCGAATGTCGGTGATGACCGTGTCCGGAAATTTAAAAAAGCTCATCGCGTAGGTGGGAATCGCCTGAAGCACAGATTTTATTAAAATTTCCTTTCCCGCCTTAGAAAAATAAGAGTTCGACCAGCTTTGAATACGATGCCAAATCTTATCTTTTATATAACCAAATATTTATTTCTTGTTTCGGCCTATAATACTAAGGAGCCCGAGATATTTCCCGTGATTATCGACCTCTATGAAGCCCAGAATATCAAGGATGGAACACCGCACAGGGGTTGTTACATCGCCACTGAAATAGACCCCAAATTTATCAAAATTAACTGACTGCCCGAAAACGCTCTCGAAAAGATTTATAGCAAATTTCAGATACCTGGCCTCTTCCACAGACACGTTTCCAAAGAGTAGAGTGTCGTCTGCGAAGAAGAGGTGCGAGATGCGAGGAGCCGAGCGGTGAACAGCTATGCCTTGAATTGTTTGGCAAATCTGTAGGTCCTGCAAAATACAAGAGAATACCTCCGAACAAATGATGAAAAGATACGGCGAAAGGGGGTCTCCTTGACAGATTCCCCTATTCGGTGTTAGGTTACCAAATTCAATACCGTTCAAGAGGAAAGAAAATTTAGCACTAGACACACAAGACATAATGAGATCGATGAAATCAAGATTAAAGTCCAAAGCAATCAGAGTATGGCGAAGGAAGCTCCATTCAATCCTATTAAAAGCCTTACTCATGTCTAGTTTAATAGACATAAGTCCGGTTTTCGAAGGGGTTTTAGTGCGCATGTAGTGGTGGGTTTCATGAGCAAGGAGGACATTATCAGTTATGAGGCGGCCCGGGACAAAGGCTGACTGGGATTCAGATATGATATAAGGGAGGATTGTTTTGAGTCGGTTGGCAAGAACCTTGGACGCTAGCTTATAGGTGACATTACACAGGCTGATAGGGCGGAATTGGGTAATGAGCTCTGGGCTATTAACTTTAGGGATAAGCACAATATGCGTAAAATTCATGTTTTGATCAAGAATGCGCTTATTAAGGAAATTCATAACGAAATTGACTACATCTTTACCAACAATATGCTAGAATTTCTGATAAAAAATAGGGCTCATACCGTCGGGGCTAGGCGATTTGAAAGGGTGCATGTGCTTCAATGCTTTGATGATCTCTCCGTCGGTGAAAGGTTCCGACAACATCTGGTTCATTGCCTGGGGGACCCGCGAATTTAGTCTGTGCACGGCCTAGGCAATAGCGGAGGAGGACGGCTCGGAGGATGAGAAGAGATTACCGAAATAGTCAATGATCACATTTTCGATGCCGACTGGGGTGTCATGGATACGGCCTGTGCCGTCCTTGAGATGGGAAATGGTATTAGTTTGCTTCTTTTTACTAGCCCGGAAGTGGAAGAAATGGGTATTCCGGTCACCCTCTTTGTACCAATGAAACTTAGCCCTTTGCTTCCACTTAAGATCCAACAAATCCAAGCAAACCTCCAGGCGGTTTTGGAGGCCCAAAATTTTGTTTCGAATTGATTCTGAGATGCAGCCTTTTCGAAGGGAATCTATTTTCTCTTTAAGGTTTTTGATATTAAGTTCAAGCTCGTCCTTATGATGCCGTCCCCAGTTCATGAGCCCAATGGAGCAGTTATGGAGTTTATCCGGGAGTGGGCCCGTGTCACAGTCCCAACTATTTTTAATGACTTCTTCGCAATCCTTGACTCGAACCCATAAGGCTTCAAATCGGAAAGGCCGCCGCTTTCCCCCACGGAATATACTAGGATCGCGATTTCTGACTAGCACCCTCTTAACTTGGCTATTGTAGCATTTATCCTCCTAAACTCATCAATGTGACAATTATACATTAATTAGGTCTAATTTGAATTTAATGTTTGGTCCAAAATGTCACTAATAAAATTATACAATAATTGTATATTTTGAGTACTAATACAGTAAGTTTTTTATTTTAAACTTTTTATTATTAGAAAAAATATTATAATCATACCTTAGTTTTATGTGTGAATTGATGATGAGGAAAAAAAAAAGAATTGCTCTAAAATTATAGGGTAAATTTCACTTGATTCGTATAGATTCCAATATATTTCAAATAAAAATAAAAGGGGAATTGATTCATATCATCTTTTCATTGATATGCATTAAAACATTATTCGTTTCAGTTTTATTATATTGATATGTACAGTCGTTAATTGAATTCACAGTTATTAATGGATAAAAAAACATCTACTCATTTTTATTGAGTTTTCTTAACATAAGTTGACACTTGCAAACACCAAAAAGTGTTTTTTAAGCCAAAAAATGAGAAGAATTTTTTTAGTGATTGCAAATACTCCCATAGAGAATTATCGGACTGTTGCAGTTTTTTTTTTTTAATGTTCATTTCCAGTCGTTGATGGAAATCACGATTGGGATTGCATTTTAAAAAGTGACTCAGCTTGAGTTGTGAATGTAATCGACGATCCACTTTAAACTATTAACAATGCCCAAATGTACCACATTTGTGTAACATGTTCTGAGAAACACAATTTCTGTTAAAAAATCCTATATTTCGATCTTGAAATTACATTGAAGAATCAACTGTTGATTCTTAACAACAATACCCTAATCTTTGTGTTGGAAATTTTGGTTTTGATAAAGTGGGTGTCGACCCGACTTTGACCAATTTTTCGGTGGCTAAATATTTAATTATGGAGGAATTAAATTATATATTATTAATCTACGTTCCGAGTAGATGTTCGTAGTATTTTTTATTTCTCAAAATCAAATTTCGGTGAGTGAGAAATTAATACACGAAGGTAGCCACATAAATGGGCATTATGTAAATATTATTTAAAGGGAGATGAAAGGCTTATGCCTTATCCCACATGGAATACAAATCATAGTTTATCCTAGTTTATTTACTAGAAGGTGTTATTTGTTGTATAAACTATAACAAAGTGGATGATCACAAGTGGGCCACACGCGCGCGCTTCACGCGCCGGCCCGGCCCGGGCCTGGGCCTGGGCTAGGGCCTGGGCTTGGGCCGGGAGGGGGCCCGACCTATTGGGCCCGGGTCCCGGTCCACTAAAGTTTTGCCACTCGAAAATGGGCTTGGCCCGGTCGAGTGATTGTTGGACTGTTGAAGCTCAATGAATCTGGACATTATAGGTGTCCATATTCGTGTGACTGTTGGAGTTAGTAACTCCTACAGTAGTGATCATCTGAAAAGAGCCCACTACTTGTCTGTTATGGAGTAGTGGGGTGTAACATCCGGGATGTTACAATTGGATTAATGCCCACTACCTTTTTATCTCCTGCAGTGTTGGTTGTCTATAAAATCAATCATTCTTTGTGCATTGCAGATTTTACACGAAAAAATTCATAGCATTTCATACACCTCCAAAAGCTATTTTCTACATTCTCGCACTAAGTCCAAGCAACTATCTTGAAAGACATTTCTAGTTCGAAGGTGCTTCGTGTGTTAGTGGTGCTACTACGACGAAGACGTAAGCGTTTCATCTTTGGAAGCAATACGTCAAACCGTGAGCACTAGCCGGGATGTAATTGCTTTACGGAAAGAGATTCGTCTCGACTAGCTTCCGAAAGTTCTTTTGAAGAAGTTGTAATAGATAGTATTTTTCTTGTAATCTTTGTTTCGTAATTTGCCATTTTGAAGGCATCCCGATTCTGTAACATTGTAATCAACAATCGCAAAGCAATTATCGAACATCACGATGGCAAGCTCAAGCAGAACCCCAATCATCCCTTCGCTTGCCGAGAAACCCGAAAATTCATGGGTTTCGAATTCAAGAGGTGGCAACAAAAATGCTTTTTTTACCCGACTACTCGAGTCCGAAAATATCGACCGAGGACGCTCCCGTTGTTCTTTGAAAATGAAACAAATGCTGAAAAATGCGCTGCGTTTGATGCATGGGGCCAGGGTGATTTTCTGTGTCGTAACTATGTCCTAAACGGACTTAGTGATGTACTTTACAATGTGTATTGTGCTTTGTTAAATCCTCCAAAGAATTGTGGGATTCTTTGGAGAAGAAGTAAAAACCGAGGATCTTTGGCACAAAGAAATTTGTTGTCGGTAAGTTCTTGGATTTTGTGATGGTTGATTCTAAAACCATGATGGAACAAGTTCAAGTTCGATTAATCCTACATGAAATCTCTGCCGAGGGAATGGCTTTGCCGGAAGCATTCAAGTGGCGCCTTGATTGAGAAATTGCCCCCAAGTTGAAGGGATTTCAAGAATTATCTCAAACATAAGCGAAAGGAGATGGGACTAGAGGATCGATTGTCAAACTCGGAATTGAGGAAGACAATAGGAGGATTGACTCTAAGTCTAAGCTTGTCCCTATGGAGTCAAAAGCCAACTTGATGGAGCACGGCTCGTCAAGTAACTCGAAGAAAAGGCCTAACGATAAAGGCAAGAAACCGGCAAACCGAAAATTCCAGGGAGCTTGCTACAAGCGTGGCAAACCGAACCATATGGCAAAGGATCGCCACGACCAAAGAAAAAGAAAACCAAACCGCATCCAATGCCAATGTGGTTGAAGAAAGGGAGCCGACATAAGTTGACATGTCGGCGGTGGTGTTTGAAGCCAATTTGGTGGATAACCCGAAAGAATGGTTTGTGGATACCGTGCCACTTGCCATGTCCTTCGATAAGGATGCATTCTCTTCTTACATCCCATCGACCGGAAGGAAGCTCCATATGGGGAATCACGCCTCTTCGATGTTCTTTGGCGTTGGAATGGTGGTGCTAAAGCCGACTTCGGGAAAGGAGTTGAAGTCGAAGGATGTCTTTGCATGTCCCGGACATCCACAAAATCTGTTTCGGGTTCGCCGTCAACCATGGGTTTAGACTAGTTTTTTAGTCGAAAAGTTTGTACTTAGCAAATTTGGACAGTTCCTTGGTAGGGGTTATCTAGACAAAGGACTGCTTCAAAATGAATATAATGATTTGTCGCCGTTTTGGCGAGAATATGAATAAGAATGAATCTTCTTCTTTTATATTCTTGAGTGCTCTAATTTATGGCATATTAGATTAGGACATGTAAATCAATGCTATAAAAAGATTGGTAAATTTAGAATTGATTAATTTACGAAGTAAACTCACAAAGAAAATGTGAAGTTTGTGTTGAAGCTAAAATGGCTAAATTACCGTTTCATTCGGTTGAAAGGAGCACTTCACCTTTAGAGTTGATACACACAGATGTGTGTGATCTAAAATTCGTGCAAACTAAAGGTGGTAAAAAATATTTCATCACATTTATTGATGATTGCACAAGATTTTGCTACTTATACTTGTTAAGAAGCAAAGATGAAGCATTAGAGGCTTTTAAGAATTATAAAAATGAAGTTGAAAATCAACTTGGCGGGATTAAAATAATTCGGAGTGATAGAGGTGGCGAATATGTTGCACCATTTGAAGAACTATGTACCCAATCGGGCATAATTCATCAAACAACAGCACCATATTCACCACAGTCTAACGGTGTTGCTGAACACAAAAACCGGACTCTAAAAGAGATGATGAATGCCATGTTGATAAGTTCCGGATTACCCCATAATATGTGGGGGGAAGCTGTTTTAACAGCCAACCACATATTGAATAAAATACCACTTAAAGGGAAAGATAAGACACCTTACGAATTGTGGAAAAATCGTAAGCCTTCTTATAAATACCTTAAAGTGTGGTGGTGTTTGGCTAAGGTAGCAATACGAACCAAAACAAGTTAAAATTGGACCAAAGACAGTTGATTGTGTCTTTGTGGGATATGCATACCAAAGTAGTGCATATAGGTTTATGATACATAAGTCGGAAAATCCGGAAATGATCAAGGTACCATAATCGAATCAAGGAATCTTTGTATTCTTTGAGGATGTCTACCCTTGTAGAGAAAATTAGAAGTGAGTACTAATAAAAGAACTCACGAAACGCAAGTGGTTCAACACCAATTAGTGAAGAACCGAGACGCGAAGAAGAGGTCTAAGACGGCTAAGTCTTTTGGGCCGATTATATAACATTTATGTTAGATGGTGAGCCAAACTCGATTAAAGAGGCTCTTCTAAGCGATCCGGATGCTCCGCTCGGCAAGAAGCTATCAATAGTGAAATCGAGTCCATTCTGCAGAACCATACTTGGGAGTTGGTTGATCTCCTGCTGGTCATAAAAACTTTAGGATGTAAATGGATCCTAAAGAAGAAGTGTAAAGCGAGATGAAACTATTGATAAGTATAAAGCACGACTTGTAGCCAAAGGCTTTAAACAAAAAGAAGGATATGACTTCTTTGACACCTATTCTCGAAAGAATTGAGGATTGCGTCTATTCGGTGCTTCTTGCGATTCCGCTTTGCACAATCTAGAGATTCATCGATGGACGTCAAGACGGCGTTTACGAATGGAGAGATAGATCTTTGAAATATACATGGAACAACCTAAAGGGTTTGTTGCACCCGGTCAAGAAAAGAAGGTGTGCAAGTTAATAAGATCCTTGTACGAATCGAAACAAGCTCCAAAACAATGGCATCTTAAGTTTGACAATACGATATTGTCAAATGGATTTAAAATCAACGAGTGTGATAAATGCGTATATGTCAAAGGGACATCGGAAGCATTTGTCATAGTTTGTCTATACGTAGACGATTTGTTAATCATGGGCGTGAGTCATGATACTATCATGGAGACTAAAAGAATGTTAAAGAGGAACTTTGACATGAAGGATATGGGGACTTCGATGTAATCCTTGGGATAGAAATCGTGAGAACTCCTAATGGAATTATCTTGTCACAATCCCACTATGTGGAGAAAGTGCTCAAGAAATTCAATGCTTTTTACATTCACCATCAAAGACGCCCATTGATTTAAGTATAAATCGGTTGCTAATAAAAGCAAACCAACTGGCTCGATGGAATACTCACGTATAATAGGCGATCGATGTACATCACAAATTGTACACCTCCGACTTCGCCTACCCTGTAAATATGTTGAGTAGGTTCACGAGCAATCCAAGCCATTAGCATTGGAAAGCGTTAACTGGGTGTTAAAATACTTGAAGTATACCTTGGATTATGGGCTATACTACTCAAGATATCCATCTCAGACTTGAAGGATATAGTGATGCTAGTTGGATTTGATTCGAAAGATTCTTATTCAACTAGTGGATACATATTCACCATTGGAGGTGGTGCGGTATCGTGGAAGTCCACGAAGTAAACATGTATAGCTCGGTCCACCATGGAATCTGAGTTTATAGCTTTGGAAAAAGTCTGGTGAAGAAGCGGGTGGCTTCAAACTTTCGGAAGATATTCCATGTTGGAGGAAGCCTTTGTGCCTTCCGTGATGATTCACCGTGATAGCCAAGCGGCTATAGGAAGGGCACAGAGCAATGTGTATAACGGTAAGTCTAGACATATTCGCTTCGTCGGAGACACAATACCGTTAGACAATTGATCTCAAATGGTGTGATGTCAATTGACTACGTAAAGTCAAAAGACAATTTGGCAGATCCTTTGACAAAAGGACTGAATCGAGATCAATTGGGTAAATTTCTAGAGGGAATGGGCTTGAAGTCCACAAAGTAAAAATAACTATCATAGTGGTAACCCAACCATGATGACTGGAGATCCCAAGAACTTGGTTCAATGGGAAAACTAAACTATGAAGGTTATGTTGTAACACTTGGAAACAATGTTATAACCCATCCCTATAAAGCAAAACCAAGTGTTGAAACACCTGCAAAGTTGTGGTGAGGCTAAGTCATTTGACTTTTAATGATTCCTACACCTCGTTGAGGTTGAGTATGGCAGGATACTCGGATAGGAGATCACCTATATAAGTGAGAAGTGCGGGCCGCTTCAAAGTAACACTTATGAATCCAAAGTGGTGTCCATGGCGAAAAATGGACACAAAACGTGAGAAACGAGAAGGTGTTGAGACCTTATTGTGTTAATATCTTTTGTTGACTCGGTATACACCGTGGAGGAATAGTTCAAGGCATTGCGTCCACTAAGCCACCAAAGTGTACGATGGTATTGACTACGGAAGGATCAAAGCCATAAGCTACCTTTCCGAATGCAATATTGTCTCTTGAGGATCGGTTTGCGTGTTCCGCATTCATGCATACATTAATTTCCACTCATGTGGGGATTGTTGGAAATTTTGGTTTTGATAAAGTGGGTGTCGACCCGACTTTGACCAATTTTTCGGTGGCTAAATATTTAATTATGGAGGAATTAAATTATATATTATTAATCTACGTTCGAGTAGATGTTCGTAGTATTTTTATTTCTCAAAACCGAATTTTGGTGAGTGAGAAATTAATACACGAAGGTAGCCACATAAATGGGCATTATGTAAAGATTATTTAAAGGGAGATGAAAGGCTTATGCCTTATCCCACATGGAATACAAATCATAGTTTATCCTAGTTTATTTACTAGAATGTGTTATTTGTTGTATAAACTATAACAAAAGTGGATGATCACAAGTGGGCCACACGCGCGCGCGCGCCCGCCCGCCCGGCCCGGCCCGACCTGGGCCTGGGCGGGGGCTGGCTCACAGCGACCCGGCCTGTTGGGCGGGGTCCAGTCCACTAAAGTTTTGCCACTTTCGAAAATGGGCTTGGCCTGGATTCGAGTGATTGTTGGGCTGGATTGAAGCCCAATGAATCGGACATTGTAGGTGTCCGTTTCGTGTGACTTGTTGGAGTTAGTAACTCCTACGGAGTGATCATCTGAAAAGAGTCCACTACTTGTCATTTATGGAGTAGTGGGGTGTAACATCCGGGATGTTACAATTTGATTAATGCCCACTACCTTTTTATATCCTGCGGTGTTGGTTGTCTATAAAATCATTGTTGTGCATTGCGATTTTACACGAAAATTTATAGCATTTCATACACCTCCAAAAGTATTTTCTACATTCGCACTAAGTCCAAAGAACTATCTTGACACATTTCTAGTTGAAAGTGCTTCGTGTTAGTGGTGCTACTACACAGAAGACGTAAGCGTTTCATCTTTGGAAGCAATACGTCAAACCGTGAGCACTAGCCGGGCGTAATTGCTTTGCGGAAAGAGATTCGTCTCGACTACAAACCGAAAGTTCTTTTGAAGAAGTTGTAATAGATAGTATTTTTCTTGTAATCTTTGTTTCTGTAATTTGCCATTTTAAAGGCATCCCAATTCTGTAACATTGTAATCAACACTTTGTCTTTTAGAGCATCCTACACCCTTATGACGCACAATAGAGATCAATTCAAAAAACTAAATAAAATTGTGTAGAATAAAAAACTTCATGTGAATTAACTAGCTTTTTCTTTTATAAATCTCTATACTAACAACTTCAGTAAATCAATACATATATATGAACATAAAAATTATTCATAATAGCTAGCGGGATCGATTCTTATGTGAGGGCAGGGAGACAATTGTCTCAGGCACCCGAGCAAAATTTGGGCAGCCTATGAGTATTAAAGAAACAAAAGTCCAGTTCAGTGGCAGAGGAATAATCTGCCGACATATCAACATGTTAGGGCAAAACCATCAAACAATCTAAAATTATAAAAGTTGTTGTACTTTGCCACCTTAACTTAACATGATATTTTACTTGCCACCAAGGCTTTGCATGATCTCAACTAGCCACCTCACTTCAACAAAAACTACAAAAAGATATTAATGTGTATGTATTTATTCTTCTTATTCACAAAATATATATTTAACTAGTAACAATTAATTAAAAAAATTTATTCGTTCGTTTTTTGTAATACCCGAGCCTCTCACTATTCACCTGGCCAATATAGTTCATGTATTTCATGCTATCTAGATAATATTTGCATTGATATTGACATCGCATGACACACTTCATATTATACAGTATTTTAAAAAAAAAAACTTTTACATGATATGCACTGATATTAGTGCTTAGCTTCTGATTGGTTGATCGTGTATTCAAATAGGAAGGTTTAGGTGTCAAACTATTAAATATCGGTAGCTTACACGTGGTAACATTTAGAAGCATAAGAATTACAAAGTTACACACACTACAAGAAAATGAGTATTTAGCAGCGGTTTTTATTTAATTTCGCGGCGGTTATAAACCGCCGGTAAGGCATTTCACGACACTTATATAACCGCCGGCTATACGTGTGTCGCGAGTGATCTTGCGGCGGTTTTGTGCAACTGCTGGAAATTAATGATTTAGCGGCGGTTTATTTAGCGGCACTCGCAAACCGCCGCAAATTTATTCGCCTAAAAATGTAGTGACGGTTTGTGACCGCCATAATTATTTTTTAAATGCAAATATTTATTAATAGTGGCAGTTTTCAAACTGCCACTAAAAGTTTAAAAAAATTTATATTTACTAACAGTAGCGGTTTGAAGAACCGCCGCTAAAGTTGATATATTTTTAAAAAAATATATTTATTAGCAGTGCCAATTATAAACCATCGTCCACCACTAATATGTATGTCAAATGCTACTATACCAACATAAAATTAATTATAAATCATACTCATGCATTAATATCATTCAAAATTATCAAAGTCAAACATAACATTACAAATAATAAAAATCTCCTACAAAACCACACGTTTGTTTATAAGAAAGATAGTACATGTGTAAAATCAAAATTCACAAGCACATTACAACAACATGAAAAGGAGAATGCCCTTTACATCATGGCTGACGGACGGATATCATTTCCAGTTCCCCAGTGAAGATTTATTACCACTTCTTCAATTCCCTTACACTATATAATTAAATTATTAGTAAGAAACTAACCATTAAACTAAGGCTAAATGCATTGATTTAATGAGTAAAGAAGAACTGCATTGGCAACAAAGGGCTAAGATTTTTTGGTTGAAAGAAGGGGATTCCAACACAAAGTTTTTTCATTCTGCTTGTTCTACTCGAAGGAAATCTAATAATATTATCAAACTCCAAGATGAATATGGCAGGTGGCATGAGGATGATGAAGAGATTGGTAATATTGCTAGAAGATACTTCACTGATTTATTCTCATCGAATCAGTCCGTACAGCAGCAAGATTTGAGTTATGTTCCACGAACTGTCACACATGATCACAATGAGATGTTACTCGCCCCATTTACAAGAAAGGAGTTTAAAGTTGCGGTCTTTGCAATGCACCCGAATAAATCACCTGGGCCTGATGGTTTTAATCCCGCATTTTACCAACGTTTTTGGAATTTCATTGGGGAGGAAATCTTTCAGGCAGGTACGTTATGGTTGCAAGATGGGTATTTTCCATGTGGTCTAATGGATACGAATATTGTGTTGATACCTAAATGTCAACAGCCGAAGTCTATGAAAGATCTCAGGCCTATCTCTTTATGCAATGTTTTGTATAGGATTATTTCTAAAGTGATTGCAAATAGATTGAAATCTATTTTACCTGCCATTATATCTGAAAATCAGTCCGCTTTTGTTAAGGGTCGTTCTATTGTTGATAATGTGTTGGTTGCCTTTGAAACATTACACTACATGAAGAGGAAATCTAAGGGGGTCAAAGGGTTAACGACCTTGAAGATTGATATTAGTAAAGCCTACGACAGGGTGGATTGGTCGTATTTGGAGAGGATACTTCTTAAATTGGGATTTCATTCGCGAGTGGTAAAAATAATTATGCTTTGTGTGACTTCAGTGTCATATTCGGTGTTGGTGAATGGAGCTGTTGTTGGGCAAATTTCTCCACGACGGGGACTACGACAAGGGGATCCTTTGTCTCCGTATTTATTTATTCTTTGTGCGGAAGGGTTAACGTCGATGTTGCGTCAGGCGGAAGCTAGAGGGTTTATTCATGGGGCAAAAATTTGTAGAGGTGCACCATCGGTCTCTCACTTACTATTTGCCGATGATAGTTACCTTTTTTTCTTGGCCACTACTGACGAAACAGATTGTATTAAGCAAATACTTCAACAATATGAGGAAAATTCTGGACAGGCTATCAACCTTCGAGAAATCCACGGTTTCATTCAAATTTCAATGTGGATCAAAGAACAGAGAGATGCAATCTGCGATTCGTGGGGAGTTCACCAAGGTCATGTGGAGAAATATTTGGGATTGCCTTCATTAATTGGGAGACGGAAAAAGAGATCTTTGCTTATATTCGAATAATTTATGGTCTCATTTACAAAAATGGAGGAATAAGCCTCTTTCAAAAGCTGGAAAATGTGTTCTTATTAAGGCGGTTGCTCAGGCTTTGCCTACTTATTGTATGAGTGTTTTTCTTTTGCCAGTTTCGTTAGGGGAGGAGCTTCAACGTATGATTAATTCTTTTTGGTGGGGTACGAAGAAAGAAGGCGAAAAGGAATTAATTGGCTTAATGGAACAAGTTATGTGGGTCTCACAAGTTGGAGGACTTGGGTTTCGAGAATTCCATTTTTTTAATTTAGCTATGTTGGCTAAGCTTGGTTGGAAGATTCGTTCTAACCCAGATGCACTAATAAGTCGGATCTTCAAAGCTAGATATTACCCTCGGGGTGATTTTATAAATTCTGAACTTGGAAATAATCCAAGCTTCACTTGGCGAAGTATCTGGAGCTCGAGGCAACTAGTTAAATTGGGAATTAGATGGATTGTTGGAAATGGTAAGTCAATCAATGTATGAAGGGATCCATGGCTAAAGGATGATAATAATTTCTTTATCATTTCACCTCTGATTGCTGGCCTAGAGAATCTAACTGTGAATGATTTGCTGATTCCGGGATTGTGTGAATGGGATATGAACATAATTGAAGAATATTTTTGTGACCGTGATGTTAATCAAATTTTGAGAATCCCACTTCATTCGTTGGAGGAGCAAGACAGTCTTGTGTGGCACCACTCGAAGACAGGCCTGTACACGGTGCGTTCGGGATACAAGATTCTAAGCAAGTCCATCATCGATGAACACCTTGGTGTTGAAGGGTCTTGGGGAAAAATATGGAAGCTAAAAATTCCGGCGAAGGTTAAATTCTTTTTATGGAGAGCATGTCGAAATTGCTTGCCGACAAGACAAAATCTGGCGTATAAAGGAATGCAAGTGAGACAGGTATGTGTTTTTTGCGAAGCTCAAATTGAAAATAATTGGCACGTGTTTTTATCGTGTCCATTTGCTATTGACTGTTGGAGAATTAGCAAATTGTGGCCTGTTGTTAATCATGTGGCGGGGAGGGTTGAATCATTTGCTTCATGGTTTTTTACTTTGTTGGAAGAGAATACACCTTCGTGTTCTGCTGGAATCTGTATGCTTTTGTGGAATATATGGAAGCAGAGGAATGCAAAATTATGGAGGAAGAATCACACTACTTCAAACCATGACGATCGCCGATGCGATTCTTTGTATTGGATATGTGGGTTGCGGCTCGGCGAAGTCGCAGACATCGAGGATGAGGCGGCTCCACGATGCACACTTTGGCATCCTCCACCGGTTTTAATCTTAAAGTGTAATATAGATGCTGGATTTTTTTGAGATATGCACAGAGTTGGTGTTGGAATGGTCCTCAGAGATGATACAGGCATGGTGCTGCTGTGTCGCACAATTTGGTTTATGGGTGATTTAGATGTCCTTGAAGGTGAAAGCATAGGATTGCTGGAAGGTTTGAAGTGGGTTCATGCTCTTGGTTTTTCTAATGTTATATTTGAAGTGGATGCCAAGGGAGTAGTGGATGCCCTACAAAGTAATGAACAAATATGGAATGAAGTTGGTAGAATTATCCGTTCCTCCAAAGCTATTTTAGAATCAGAACCATCTTATAAGGTTCAGTTTGTGTATAGACAAGCGAATGTGGTTGCTCATGTGCTTGCACGAGCTTCTACTTCTTATGCTAGTCCTAATATTTGGGTGGAGCCTCCGGACTTTGTGGTGGCACATCTAGGAAATATTTGTAATTTGCATTGTGTTTAATAATAGTTCTCTTCAAAAAAAATAAAAAATAAAAAAAAATAAAAAGAAAACTCATCAAAACATGTTAAAAGAAAAAAGGAACAGGGATGTCATCAGCTGTCAAGCCATGTGTTAAAAATACAACCACAAAGAGAAACAAAAGAAAAGGCATAAAAGTCACGATCGCAACAATAGGCACGTTGAGTTAAAAATTGAAAATTTCTATATGATTCATGACAATTCCCAGGAGGTATGACAATTAAGAAATTGTTTATCTTACTAAATCTATCTGCGATACAAAATGCCGTTGGACGATGATTCCTGCCATAGCCTGCTATAACAAAATTCATCATATGTTACATCTAGAGTTCTAACATCAAATCTACTAATCACTGCAGATGAAAAACCACATATATCACATAAAAATATTTAATAGTTTACCAGATTATGCAGTCAATGTTGGTCTACTTGGCTTTTTCCCCTCCATGGCATCTTTCAATCTACAAAGAAACAACATGAGAAATGATAAGGCAAGACAATATGTAATGATCACAATATGATAATTATAATATAACTCTATAATCATGGTATTCTGCTCAAAAAAATATAAGCCTGGTATTGAAAAGATTTGAAACCAAAAATGTTTGAAAGATAGGACATTTGCAAGTAAAATATATTAGGACATTTGCAATCTTCATTCATGTTTAAACTAAACAGAAACTGAGATAGGCATATAGTGAAAGTTATGTAAGAAATAAATATCTGCAGAAGAATTTAATATTCAGCTTCTTACTCCTTAGGAAAAAAATTTTAAGCCTTTCTCTAGGAGAGAGAAGAAAAAAAAATGATAGCCAGAAGAAAGCAAGATCAGCATATAACCTCAGGTACTCCACAGAAGCATGTATGTTTTGCGGTACTCAATTACACCATATGGAGACTGATAAACACACACAGGAGTTTAATAACATTTTCTCCCTATGTCTGTTTTAAAAAACATGCCCAAAACCTTTAGAGGATTTCTTTTCCTTCACAAAAGCACCATGAGATGAGGGACAGAGAATTTTCGTTTAAGCAAACTAATGCCTCCACTTCCCGACTTGCTTCAGACCATGTGCTATCCGCATTCTCTCTCACTTTTAAGGGTAGGAGGGTTGATTTTCTGGATGCATTACAACTTGACATTAAAAACACAATAAGATTTTAAGACAGAAACCACAATCATTTAAATCCCATGGAAAATTATAGCTGTATTGTTCATCATATCCGCATCCTTTCACTTGAAACCATAACAGCAACCACAAGATACAAAATCTCAACATTGAAGGTACACAATAATCTCAAGGAATAACAATTTTTTTCTGCAAAGCAATGAGAGCTTTAATTACATGGTAGTGAAAGTAAGCTGTCTTCAATACCATCTTCAGCAGAAACTGACATTGTCAATTTCAGTAAGATATTCAGTACAACACCTCCAAATAAATCAGATAATATTTGAAATTATGAATTTCAAGGTTTGAGTGAATACCTCATGATATGAGATCAACTTCTTCTCAGTTGAATAAAGTTCATAAGAATCTGCAGAAATGGACCAGGAGTAACTACAGGAAACTTGCTCAATTACAATAATACAGCTCTACCACGTAAAATAGAAATATATTACAGAAGCTACCTCTGAGTATCTCAAGCTGTATTTCACCCTTATTTCCACGAATAGAACCTGAAAATATGCATGCAATAGACCACACTAAACATTTGATCATGCATGGTTGACTAGAGTTTTTACCTTGTTATCCCCCAATCCATCCAAGGAAATTGTATGTCCTGTCTGCTCACTTCCAAAACCTCCTCCTAATAGGTATAAACAGATAATGAAATCTGATGCTAAACGTGGTAGAAAAAACTGTATGGAAATTATGACTTAATCATCAAAACTGGACATGCATTATGGGTTCCGACACTTTCCATATTTCTTTTTTTTATTCAACAACTGAACAGAGGCTTTATATATAGTTCAAACCAAAGCCAAAGCTAGGGTTCCGACAACAAGCTAGTTTTTTCAAAATTTCAAATCAGATTCGGGCTACAAACAGAAATTAGGAGAATTCAAAGACAAACAATGACATAATTTAAAGGAAATAATTAGATATGCATGTTTGAATAATATTGAATGCGAATCTCAGTGGCTACATATACTGCAAATATAATCACAAGGTGTTTGTTTTTTCAAAATAATTAGATTTGAATGTTTAAGGATAGTGAATCAAAGCCTCAGGTCGAAAATTACATCTAATCTTTTTCTTTTACTCAATATAAGGTGCCTGTAAGTGCTTAGGGTTTGAAATAAGGACTTTCCTCTCACAAGCGCCTCACATACGACGATAGAACGCTGGTCACCGATGGCGGAGGTGGTGGCGGTGGCGTCGAGAGGAATGAACGGCAACGAGAGCGATAGACGGAGAGAGAAGAGAAGACCCACCGATTTGTGAGAGAGAACACGGGTTGCTACCAGCTAATGTTTCTGATTTCTAAATCATTAACCCTTTTTTCTAATTCTAATTCTAATTCTTATTTTAAACTTAAGCTAAAAAAGTGATTTTTAAAATAGCTGTTAAACAACACCGCTAAGAATCGCCGCAATATCCACTTTTTCCACTTAACTAGCTGCGGTTATACAAACCGCCACTAAATTCATAATTCGCAGCGGTTCAGTCCAATTACTGTTAAGTGCGTGTCACTAAATAACCTTTTTTTTGTAGTGACATGGTAAACTTATATGGAAAAAATGGCATCGGTGTGTATACACGGAAACATAATATGTGAACAAATTAAATAGATAATAATAATAATAATAATAATAATAATAATAATAATAATAATAATAATAATAATAATAATAATAATAATAATAATAATAACCACACTAATTGGAAATGAGGATAAATCACGCTTAGAAATGATGTAGGGCCTTAAGCTAATTACCAAATGTATTTTCTACCAATATATTAAGTGATTATATCTGTAACGTGTAGTTAATAATTACTTGCATATATGTAAGTGTAATCTATATATGATATAGGAATGCGTGCACAAGTCAAAAGTCTACAAAATATACATATATACACACACTTTGAATCTTAACTGTGAAGCTAAGTAAATATTAAAATATATAAATATATATATGTTGCTATAATTTGAGTAATCACTGCTTCATGAAATGGATTTGATATATAAACAAATTTACTTATCTTATAAATGTAATATAAACATATACGGCTACACACACACACACATATATATATATATGGATAAGGTATAACAATATATAGATATATGTGTAATTATACGTGTAAAGTTAGATGTAATTTTATAAAAGAAAAAAAAAATGCACTCTGCTACACGTAGCTAACTGGTATGTGTATATAATTTATAATCTTATAACTAGAAATATATATAAATGGATACTTGAGTGTGATATACACTAATAGCTAAATATATAGTTTTTATATGTAATAGTAATAAAGTACAATTAGCATAAAGATGTCAAACAATGGAAACATCTGGTTGTTTATAAATATATATGTTTGCTATATCACTCAATTCCACCGCCTTTAGTCTACAGGATATAATCAAGTATTTTACTCACTAATATAAGCACAAAAACACACACATACACACACACACACTCGGCAAGGAAGAAAATATATTAACAAAGGGACGCCCATGAACAGAGAAGCAGATGAGAGAAATAAGAAGCAAAGGTGAGTTTCTTTAAATCAAAAATTCAATTTTGAATTTTTAACACAAAAAGATGAAAGGTACTATTTGACTTGGTCTTTAGGAATTCTAATGCGGAAGCTGATGATTAGTTGATTAGAGATATAATATTCTAAATATAAAATTAGTTGATTATGTGCCTAGTCTAGGTGGCGTGGAAAACGTTGATACAAATTGTGAAGGGATTCTAACTTTTATCAAATAAATCTAAACTAATATAAAAGAAACCATCTAGTGTGATCAAACAATGAAAAGATAAGAATATTACATGAGAAACTAAAATATAAATATTGTTAATTTTACATGGGGATTAGTGGCATGTTTCTTTTATAACTGACCCATATATAATTAGAATTGGGAGAGGTGGATTTATTAACTTGTAAACCTACTACTTTTATAGTCATGTTGTACGAAGTTAGAAATAATTATATATTTATAATCTTATTATATATATAAATATATATTTAAAACTAGAAACAAGATACTGAATTTAAATATGACTATGTTAGGTTTTATACATAAAGTCTATAGAATTAGAAAATAACAGAGTGATATTTATTACTTAATGACTTAGTGTAAGGCCTAAATATACTGATAAAGTGACGTTAGAATACAACAAAATGAGAAATTGAGATATTTGGAAATTTGACTAGGCCTGAATTGTATATTTCAAAATTTAATTGATACTTAATTAAATTTAAAATTTAGAGTTCTTTATGAGATTTGGTATAGTAACCATCACTACAACATAAATGACATTAGGTAACACAAATTTTGTAGCACTTTTTACATAAGGTACATATGTAACACATGTTTGTAATACTTTTTACATTATAATATTTATGTAACACTTTTGTAGCACTTTATCAATATGTAACATTTATATGTAATACTTTTATATAAGTAACACTTTTTAAGTATCACTTTTTTTTTGTTATTTCTTTTGTAACGCAAATAGGTAATATTTTTATCAATATGTAACGCTTATATGTAACACTTTTATATAAGTAACACTTTTTAAGTATCACTTCGTTTTTGTTATTTCTTTTGTAACGCAAATAGGTATCACTTTATTTAAGAAGCACTCTTGGCAAGAATATATTTTATTGATTGTAACACTTTTTAAACTATATTTTAGTAACACAAAATTATATAACTATCATTAAATCATGTCAAAAATTTATTTAATTAATTGATGTCACCAAACCTAAAAATTGTAGACATCATGTACTTTATTTTTTAACTGAATTTATGTTTACCTTTTCAAAGTATTTTAGTTTTGCTTTTATTATTTTATTTTTTACGAAGGCAATTAATTATCTTAATGCCGATGGAAAATGCGCATGTATATATTTTATTATTATTATTTATTTATTTTTTAATTTTTACTAACGGAGACCAATTTCATCGTTAACCTTTTTTTCTACTTTTTGTAAAAAAATTACCAATGAAAATTGATGTTGTCCGTGAATGAATTTTTTTCGGTAAATTATTATTTTGTTATTTTCTTTATTATTTAATTTTTTTATGTTAGAACTTTTTTATCTGTTAAATTAATTTTATATTTTTATATATTTTTTATTTTACCGATTGAATATTTATTAGTCGATAAATTTATTTTATATATTTTTATATTTTTAATTTGTTGTGTCCGTTAATATATAATATAATATGATTTTCAAACTATATACTATACAATATAAAACTTGATATATACAAAGTGTATAATATAATTTAATACATATATTATACAATATAATATTTATTATATAAATACATATAATATATATGTGTTTATGTGTATGTGTATATATAAAATAAAGCAAAAGTTGTAATAAAAATCAACTTAGCTTAGTGGTAAATTGCCACTTCCATACATATGGTGTTTGTGTTCGAATCTACTTGGTGGCAAAAAATAGTATTTCTACGAAGTGCTACAAAAAAAGTGTTACATAAGATTCATATAGAAGTATTTTTTTTTAAAGTGTTACAAATATAAAAAGTGTTACAAAAAAGTGTTACATAAGATTCATATGTAACACTTTAGAAATATTGCTTCAAAGTGTTACCAATAGAAAACTTAATGTAACACTTAGAAAAAGTGTTACTAAAAGCTAATAAAAGTGATATCTTTGACTATAGGTAGCACGGGCAACGCTATGACGCCATAAAAGTGTTAACTATTGTCTATAGTAACATTTTATGGCCATTAGGTAACATTTTTTGAGTGTTACCTAATGTCATTTATGTTGTAGTGCATTAAATAAATATTATAAATTAATATCTTGTATCATTACAGATCTCGTGCATAAGGTCGAGAACTAATCGTTAACAACCCCGTAAGTAAAGCACAAGTTGTCTAAGGAAAGTAAAAATCCATCTGCAACTGTAATGCATGGACATAGTATTGTTTGAATTAATTGTATTATATGTGATTGTGGTACCTTCCTGAATATATGTTGATATTATGTGATGCATGTTGGCTGGCATGATGATTCAATATGGTGTTTGGTGCGACTTTGAACATGTCATTCACAACATTTGCAGGTGCATGCATATTATAAGAGGATGTTTGCATGCACGAAAATATTTTCTAGAAGAAAATGGTTGTTTGTTGACCACTGCTAGTGCACCGAGGCGTGTTGGGCGTGCTTATGATATATGTTTAGGTATAGCAAGTGGGATACTTCCTAGTGAATACAGAGCTAGATAGGAGATGGGCTCTTGGTGGGTCACAGGAGGATGGTCCATTTGTGAGTACCTATGTATGGCCCTACGGGGTGGGATACTTCTTGGCGGACACAAGGGACGCAAGTAGGGACCCATGGCCGGGCCGCGGGAGGATGGTCCACACGTAGATCCATACTGATATTATTGGCCATTTGATTGTTGATGTGTGAAGAGCTCTTTTCCGGTGCATAGTAATTGGGTCAGGGGCCCAAATGAAAGAAAATGATTTGAGAAAAGTGTTTTGATCCAAGGATTTTACATGTTAGCATTCCATGTTGGAAAAACATCATTATTCTTTGGACATGCATGATTTTTACCTGCTGATCTTTAGCTCATGTAGTTCATGCATTGCAGGTGAGCATATGAATGCCTGAGTCTCTGGCCTACTGTGCAGTGCTGAAGCTTCTTCAGGTTTTGAGGATCATGGATATGGATGACGACCTGTCAGGCTTGTTTTTTTGGTTCATTTTGATTTAATTTGCTTCTGTTGTGTTTATGAAGGAAGTCGTACTGTTTATATCTTTTTAAACTGTATTGTAAAATATGTAAATAGCGTGCTGGTTTGAGTTTTGGGTTTGTATATCTAGTCATCGTGTTTACCGATAAACAGGGTTGACTGTCCTTTTGCCTCTAAATGATAAAATCTTTGTTGCAGTGTATAGAGTTTATTTCGTTGATCGTTTGTTATTAAATTTACATAGGGAAAAGGAAAAAAAATTACACGTTTTAAATAGAGTTTATAGCCGAGTTTTGTTATTTATATATTTCCTAATGTAGCAATTAGGGGTGGGCGTCACATTTTTTCTTTCTGGCTCATTTTTTGGTTCTGATTTTGTTTTGTTATCGCTAGTTTTGGATTCCGATTTGGTTAGTTTTTATTTGTTTTTTGGGATTACGTTTTGGGGATCTATTCTGTTCGTCATGGCTGTTCGTAAGGATGACTCTCTTCAAGCAATTAGTGTGCAATTGGATGGGAAAAACTATTCGTATTGGAGTTATATTATGAAAAAAAATTTGCGAGGTAAATCTATGTGGGGTTATGTTACTGGGACAAAGGTTAAACCTACGTAACCTGGTTCGGATGGTGTAGATCCTTTGGAGGCTTGGGAAGCGGATAATTCGAAGATTATTACTTGGATTAATAATTCAGTTTCGCAATCTATAGGGACTCAGTTGGCGAAGTATGAGACTGCGAAGGAAGTTTGGGACCATCTGGCACGGTTATCTACACAGTCCAACTTTTCCAAACAATATCAATTGGAGGCTGATCTTCGCACTTTAAAACAGAAGGATATGAGTATTCAGGAGTTTTATTCCGCTATGTCAGATTTGTGGGATCAATTGTCGCTTACTGAATCTGCTAATTTGCGAGCTTTTGCGCCCTATGTTACACGTCGAGAAGAACAACGATTGGTGCAATTTTTGATGGCTCTTCGTTCTGATTTTGAGGGGTTACGAGGTAGTATTCTGCATCGAAGCCCATTACCTTTTGTAGATTCAGTGGTCAATGAACTTTTAACTGAAGAAATACGACTTCAGACTCACGATGATAAGGGGATTGTTCCAACATCTACTGCATCAGTTTTTGCCGCACCACAAAAGCCGATTAATAATAATCCCAATCAGGTGAATTCGAGGACACCTTTGGATGAATGTGCGTTTTGCCACCAAAAGAATCATTGGAAGGCTCAGTGTCACCTGTTATTGAATAAAGGTAAACCACAATAGCCGAGATCCCAACAAAGACCAAAGAAATTTCAGGTTCCAAAGAACAACGAGCTTCACGTCCTCCACAGTAGCAACCAACACCATCGTCATCCCAATGGCCTCCTAGACCACCTCTGCCGAGCAATGCAGTCGCCGCACCATCATTGGATCCGTATATATTTGAGCAGTTTCAAAAGTTCATTGCCTCACAGCCACATGCTATGTCTGCCTCATCAAATATAGGTTTGTCTTATTCTAATTCTTCAGGTATGTCTTCACTCTTGTGGATCTTAGATTCTGGAGCTTCCCATCATATGTCACCTAGTATGTCGTCTTTTGTCTCTTTGTCTCCTAATCCGTCTATGTCAGTTCTAACTGCTGATCGTACTCTAATGGCATTAGCAGGAATTGGTTCCATTGTCACACTTTATTTTTCCATCCCTAATGTTTATTATGTTCCTAATCTCACTTTGAATCTGGTTTCGGTTAGCCAATTATGTGCGTCTGGTTATTTAGTCTCTTTTTCTTCTTCTACTTGTTCTATACAGGACCCGCAGTCTCAGAAGCTGATTGGGATAGGCCGTAAGTAAGGATGACTTTATGTTTTGGATCAGCTCAAAATAGCGGAGGCTACAGCTTTTAGTGTGGATTTGTCATCTTTTTGTTTGAGTCGTTCGTCTTCAAATTTTTACTTATGGCATTCTCGTTTAGGTCATGTGTCTGCTTCTCGTTTACAGTTTTTAGTTTCTACTGGTGTCTTAGGAGATTTGAAATCTCATGATATTTCAGATTGTAATGGTTGCAAACTGGCAAAATTTTCTGCTTTACCTTTCAATAAAAGTGTTTATGTTTCTCGTGCGCCTTTTGATCTTGTTCATTCCGATGTATGGGTACCTTCTCCTATTAACACAAAGGGTGGATCTCGATATTATGTTTCGTTTATTGATGATTATACACGTTATTGTTGGGTTTATCTTATGAAACAATGTTCTGATTTTTTCAACATCTTCTGCAACTTTCGAGCACTTGTGAAAACCCAACATTCAGCCACCATAAAGTGTTTTCGTTGTGACTTGGGTGGGGAATATTCTTCCAATGATTTTCTTACTTTACTTGCTTCTGATGGTACGATACGACAAACATCTTGGATACCCCTGAGCAAAATGGTGTTGCCGAGAGAAAACATGGACATCTTGTAGAAACTGCTAGGTCTCTTTTGTTGTCTGCTAGTGTTCCTAGTGTTTTTTGGGGAGAAGCAGTTCTTACTGCTACCTATTTGATTAATAGAATTCCTACTTCGCATAATTCGGGTTTGACACCTTTTGAGAAATTGTATGGGTGTGCTCCTGATTATTTATCTTTGCGCGTTTTTGGTTCTACTTGCTTTGTCCTTCAACCTCAAGTTGAACGTACTAAGTTGACCCCGCGGTTTGATTTATGCGTTTTTCTTGGTTATGGGGAAGGCCAGAAAGATTATCATTGTTTTGATCCAGTTAGCCAAAAATTATATGTCTCGCGTCATGTAGTGTTTCTTGAACATATTCCATTCTTTTCTGTCCCAGCTGGCTCCCATAATGTATCCAGGTCCGATATCATTCATATTGACCCTTTTCATGGTGACGAGTCCACTACTAACGGTTCTGCAGGTTCTGGTATATTGACTTCTGATTCTGATGTGACTGATTCTCCTGCTACTGATGATGTCCCTTGAACTTCTCCAACTGCGGCTCCTGATGTTGCTCATCGTCAATCCACACATGTCCGTAAGTATACTAAGTTACCAGATTTCATTTACTCTTGTTATTCTAGTTCATTCGTCTCTTTTTTGGCCTCTCTTCATCGTATTTATGAGCCTTCATCCTATAGAGAGGCGATTCGTGATCCACTTTGGCAGGATGCTATGGCTGAGGAACTTACTGCTTTACATCATACTCATACTTGGGACTTGGTACCTTTACCACCGGGAAAACATGCAATTGGATGTCGTTGGGTCTACAAAATGAAAACAAAATATGATGGGTCTATTGAAAGATATAAAGCCCGACTGGTTGCTAAGGGTTATACTCAGGAGTATGGGATCGATTATGAGGAGACATTTGCGCCTGTTACAAAGATGACAACTATTCGCACTCTTCTTGCAGTCGCCTCGGTTCGTCGATGGGGTATATCTCAGATGGATGTAAAGCATGCTTTTTTGAATGGTGATCTTGTTGACGAAGTATACATGCAGCCTCCTCCTGGTGTTGCCCATCAACCAGGTGAAGTTTGTAAGCTTCGTAAAGCTCTGTATAGCCTTAAGCAAGCTTCTAGAGCATGGTATGAAAAGTTTACTTGTGTTGTTACTTCTCTTGGTTTTCGACCAAGTGATCATGATTCAACCTTGTTTGTCAAAAGTAGTGGAACATGTCGTATTTTACTTCCTTTATATGTTGATGATATGATTATTAATTGGTGATGATCTTGATGGTATAGAAACTTTGAAGTCTACGTTAGCTTTCTTTTTTGCTATGAAAGATTTGGGTCCGCTCCGCTATTTTCTTGGTATTGAGGTTGCCTCTTTCCCCGCGGGTTATCTTTTGTCTCAATCAAAGTATATTCTTGATATATTTGAGCATGCACGTATTCTGCGATAACAAGATTGTTGATACTCCACTTGAGACTAATGCTCGATATTCTCCCTCGATGGTTCTCCCTTGTCGGATCCCGATTTATATCGATCTTGTTGTTGGCGCTTTGGTTTATCTCACGATTACTTCGTCCGAGATATTGCACATGTTGTTCATGTGGTTAGTCGATTTATTACTTCTCTCTCTACGATTCATTGGGTCATTGCTTTTTGCGTATTCTTAGATATCTTCGGGAACTCGGTTTCAAAGTCTTTTACTGCATCTAGTTCTTCTTTGGAGTCTGCGTGCATACTACGATCTTGATTGGTGATCTTACGATCGCAAATCTATCACTTTTTTTTGTGTGTTTACGGGTGACTCTCTCATTTCTTGGCGAGTAAGAAACAAGATGTGGTTTCTAGATCTTCCACGTGGCCGATCGTGCCATGGCAACTACCGCTTGTGAGATAGTTTGGTTACGTTGGTTGCTAGCGATATGGGTGTTTTTCTTGATCGTCCAACTCCATTTGCATTGTGATAATAAGAGTGCTATTCGATTGTCCGCAATACAGTTTTCCATGAGAGGACTAAACATATTGAGATCGATTGCCATATTATTCGACATTATTATCAAACTGGTATCATCACATTGCCATTTGTCTCTTCTTCTGTGCAGATTGCTGATATGTTTACCAAGGCACATTCCTCTTCGCGTTTTCGTTTCTTGTTTGACAAACTCTCAATGCTTCTTGCGGTTGCATCGTGAGTTTGAGGGAGAGTGTTAAAATATAATATATATTTAGTTTCCTTATTTAAGTATAGTCCTTTTATGGTTAGGACTTTAGTCCTTTTAGGTTTAGGTTTTCTATTTGCCTATATAAGGCTCCCCTTTATTTCTTTGTAATTCACTTTTGATTTTGCATAATAAGAATACAAATATTTTATGGCTTCTTTGATTTCAACATCCACATCATCGGTCTTGACTAGCATGGAGGATGCACAGACTTTTACAATCAATTTTTCAATTCGACAAAAATCGCGACTTTTTACAAATTACAGGGCAAAACTATGGTTACATGACTGAATTTGCAATTTAGCCGAAATGTTAATGGTTCAGACGCAAAATATTATTTTCCCTACGATAAATGTGGATTTCACTTTTGAAAGATGGTTTTAATTGTGAAGCGTGAACTTCTCTGGTTAGAGAGATAATGATTGATTCAAAATGTGAGGAGATAAATTAGTAATATTAAATTTATACATAAATTTAATGTGATTATTTGAATGATAAAGTAGTCAAAATTCTTATTAAATTTTTTAAGTACAATGAAGGATAGTAGAGGAAGGAACACACTCACTCATGTGGGATCGAATCGGTCAATTGCCCTGACAGCACAAACATCTACCACTAAAGCATAAGGTTGATCAATTACTATATATGTATTTTAAAATACTAGTACGAAACACGTGCGTCGCACGTGATACACATGACTTTACTTAAATAATTATATTATTTAATAATTATATTAAATAATATTTAAATATTAAAAGTGATTTATAAATAAATAAATATTAATTAAATTTAAATATTACAAAGTATTTAATATATTTTTCTTACTTTAATTATAGATCGATATGAATTGTTGAATAATTAATTCAAAAACTCAATCCAACAAAAAATCTAAAATTAGTTTAACAACAATATAAATTTCAATATTTTATTTCATTTTTATGGCTAGAAAAATATTTTCTTCTTAACTAATCTTTCAATTCTTTTAGCATTGGATGCATTTCACATAATAAGACAAGCAATTTAGCTTATAATTCATAAGCTAATAAATAATAAATCACAAGTTATCGAATTAATTAAAAAAATAATTCTTATACTTCTTGTCATCATTTTATTTGTTATATTATTCAATTCAAAAAAAAAAAAGTTAATCAAATTCTTATACTTCTTGTGCTTACTTCTTTTATTCTCTCTCAGTTTTTTGATTAAAGAAATTAAAAATCAAAATTACAATATAATATATATGTAAAAAAATGTTCCATATATTATTTTAATTCTAGTAACAAAGTCAATATTTTATCATAACACTTGAACTTAAAGTTTGCAGTCTTCAGGTTTCCACTGTCTTAGAAATAATAAACATTAACCTAATACATAAGTTAATCTATTATTTTCATTAAGAGTCAGATATTAAATAAAACTATGAAAAATGAAAAGTCGAAATCTGAGTTTGAAGCTCTATTCAATTGCACACATAATAAAATCACTTAATAAATAATAAAACCAAGGATAACTTGATGAAAGAATAATAATCTAACAATAATTTTCATGTGTCATTCTTTAATAATTAAATATAATACTAATTAATTTTTATGTTTGAAAATTATTGCAAACACTTAAGGTTTTAAGTTGTATAATAAACTAAAAACTAATTTAGTTTTTTTAAAATTCATAAGATTTTAGAAAAATACGTTATGCTATTAGAGTTTGTATTTGCAATCCAATTTGACTCTTTTGGTCAATATTAAAATTTATATAGTTAGTGAATTTTGTAAGACGTATAGTCAAGAAAATAACAATTATTCTTAGTATACTAAAACTAATCTATATTTGTTTGAAGAAAATGTACATGTAAAATTGAGCTCTTTTAATCTCGTTTACAAAGTCATATTATTTATTATAAAATATAATTATCAATCTATTTGTAGTGCCTTTATTGAAAAAGGTATATAGTACTTTAATCGTTATTTGAAGTTTTTATTGAATTTTTGATCAAATAAGAAATATAGTTACCAAAAGTTTAGATATCAAGTTGTAAAAAACCCCTTAACTATTCTCTTATGCCTCCTTATACCAGGAGAATTCATATTACTTAGCACTAATCATGGTCACTTGACTCTAATTTATTTTTGTATGGTTTAACACAGTAATTGGATACATAAATAGTATTTTGAATATTATATTGGTACCTGAATTACAATGTAATTTAAGAAATATTAAACTTAGACATAGATATCAAATTATTTCATATTAAATAAGTTTATTTCATTTATTTATTTTTATACAATTTCCCATACATACAGTGATTTTTCATTTCTGATTCTAGTTTCAAATTTTCATAATATTTTATTTTATAGAAATAAGAATAATTTGTACCGAATTTTATTATAATTGTTTTTGTTCTTGAATCTTTATAAGCCATGGATGTGTACTTTTATAATGAACTGATATTTTACCCAAAATGTCAAATTATACATATTATGAAAGTCATTTAATTTTTTTTAGAATTTCCAGCTATGACACACACATTTTTTTTAACTATTTACTTTTATTCTTTCAACTTTTTATAATATGTTTCATTTGGTTTAATCCTGAACTATATATATATATGAAATTAACCCTTAAAATTAGTTTGGCCAGTCTCAACTCATTACGCGCAAGTCCCGGGTCCAGTGACGCAAACTCAGGGAATGAGCATAACTGAAATGGGCTAGGCATAAAGAAAAAGGGTGTCTAAGTTAAACCTCTAAAGATATCAATCTATGATCTAAACTAATCTGCCGACCTATCTAATGTCAAATATAACCATTTCTTTTGAAATATATTTTATTCTTAGTTTTCACTTTAATTTGTTGTAATTATTTAATTTACTTAGTTTGTTATGAATGTTATATTAGTATTTGAATTAACACATTAAGTAATATATTAATTTCTCAACAAATATTAACTTTGAATATGTTAAATGAGTTTTTTTTTCCCGTTTGTGTATCATATATGATCTTTTAGACTTAATCCGATTTTAGCTTATGTTTCACTCTTTCACATCATTTCATTAAAATTTAATTATTTTGGTACATGTTTTTATTATAAATATATATCATACTGATATTTTAAACTTATAACTTTTTAAGGGTGTAAGTTTCAAACGGCATTCAAGTTTTATCATAAATGCCAATTTAATACATGGATTTTTTATTAAGTTTTCCTTGTGATTTTTTATATAAATATATTTATACACAATTTTTAATATGTTTTTGCACTTGCTCTTTTATTTTATAGGAAATAAAACAATTAAAAGATTGAAATCATAACAATTTAAACAAAATAGTAATTTAGAAACTAAAACTTATAATGTAAGATATAAAAAATTAAATAAAAGTCATAATAACACATATAGTAAGAATTTAAAAGCTAATTTTTTTATTGCCATAAATTTGTTTTGGTTCTTATTCTCTTTTCTTTCATGTTAATCTCATTCCTTTTATTTTATAATTTTTATTTTACTGATATGGCTAATTAAAATAAAATATGTTGGGGATTTAAATAAAAATAAAATAAGAAACTCTCTTGTTTTCAATATTATTTATTTAACAACCACATATCAAATTAATTTTCAAAATTACATATTACTAATTGAGGGAGTTTTCCGACCATGGAGGAATTATGTAATTTCTCTACTTTTTATTTAATATCAAAACCACTAAAATATTTTTTCTTTTATTCTTTCTTATCATGTCTATTGCATTTTGATACATTTTTTTATAAATTATAATAGACATATTTAATTATTGAAAAAATTCAAAATGATATAAAAAATATACAATTTTTCATCATACTAAACCTTAAACAATTAAAATCCTCTTATATAACGATATATGTTTAGAACATATGGTTGACGATTTATTGAAACCAAATTTAATTTTGAAAATGATTTTTATAAGAAATTTAAAGTATTCTTAGCGTTATGATTAAAAAAATATATTTTTTATTTTTTGAAAGAAAAAAATGGGTATAAATGAACATTTAGAAAAGTTTAAATAAATAACAAAACTATAAGAAAACATAAACCCTTATTTCTACATAGTACTGAACTTTATAAGGTTGAAAATTTCTCATGTGAAATCCTTATATATGCTTATGACATATGGTTAGAAATTTCTCAAAATGTAGTTTAATATGAAACTAATATTATTTCAATTTTCAGAATATTTTAAGAGTTATAGATGAAAGAATAATACTTTTGATGTGTAAAATATAAAAGGTCACTTATCTTGTAATTGAACAAATAGAAGCCAAATAAATATCCAATTACTTAGTTGCCCCTAAATTTTACCATGTCAAATGGATATTTTTGTCAAATCAAAAACTCTAAGAAACATTCACACTTTTAAGATAGTATATATATATATATATATATATATATAGATATAGATGACTGTAGGACGTACTAATTCACCCACAATAATATTTGGGGGAGGTCCCTTGTGAAACCGTTTCACATATCTAAATCTGTGAGACGGAGTCTCATGACCCAAAATTCGCATGCCCCTTCTATCTCTCTCTGTATACTTATGTATCCCCTCTCTCACATCTCACTCTTCTCATGGTCCTCCCCCTCTCTCTCCTCGCATCTCACTCTTCCCATGATCCCCCCTCTCTCTTTACTTACATTTCACTTCTCTCATGGTCCCCCCTTTCTCCTCGTCCAACTCTTCTGGTGGTCACTCCCTCTTCTCACGTTTTTCATCCATCTTTCTCTCTACGTGCATGAAACAAAAGAAACATGGAGAAAATAAAGCATCACTTCTTATGAATAAAGTATCATTTTTTATGAAAAAAATATGACATTAGACTTGAAAAATCACTTTTTATTAAAATGATCACTTTTTATGAAAAAAGAATCAATTCTTATGGAAAAGTATCAATGTTCATTAAAAAAATCACTTCTTATAAAAAAAGTATCATTATTTATTAAAAAAGTATCACTTTTTATTAAAACAATATATCAATTTTTTATTAAGACAAAGTAACAATTTTCATAGAAAAAATATCAACTCTTATTAAAAAAATCACTTTTAATTTAAAAAAAGTATCAATTATTATAGAAAAAGTATCACTTCTAATTAAAACAAAAATAATTTTTATTAAAAAAAATCACTTTTTATTATACTATTTCGTATTAAAAAAATCACTTATTATTAAAACAATTGACTTCTTTATTAAAAAAATTGTCACTTTTTAAAAAAGAGTATCAATTCTACTACGAAAAGTATACGTTTTTAAAGTATCATTTTTTTTTTGTATATTTGGTTTTGAAGAATTTGATTTTTGTGAGATTTTTGTATGTAAAATTTACGTGTATAGAGAGAGATGAGGGGTGTGAGGAAAAAGAGAGATGGGACCACGTTAAGAGAGGAAGTGGGACAAATAAGAGGAGAGAAAGTCAAAAGAGGACCATTAGAAGAGTAAAAGAGAGAAGAGAGAGGACCAATGAGAGGAGAGAGAAAGAAGGGGGACCATGAGATGAGAGAAAAATGATGGGGGTCCAATGAGAGGAGAGAGAAACAAGGGTAGGGCTAGAGATAGGAGTGTCAATTTGGGTTGGATCCGGGTTCGCGTGTCAAAAACAGCCTACTTGGATCCGACCTGTTTATTTATTCGTATAAGAATCTTGAACCCGGACCCGATCTGCTTATTTCACAGGTAACCCGGACCTGACCTGCGTAACCTGTCTAATAAAATTATTTTTATATACATTTAATAGATTTAACTGAATAAATTTATTTTTTTCAAAATTAATCACTATCATACACTATTCAATCAATAAAAAATTATCACAATTCACAATATACAAAAAGAAATAACATAATTACATAAATAACATAACATACTAATCCTATTTTAAGGACAATATTTACAAAGACATGCATAATAATAACAAATACATAATTAAGGAGGTTTTATCGTTTAAGTTTTAAGGATATGTCTTGTTTGTTGTTTTTTCTTACAATTAATTATTTACTTAATTTTTTTTAAATTCACAAACGGGTTAGACGGGTTAAATGGATCATAGTAGGTTGACCCGAACTCGACCTGTTTAATTGGCAGGTTATTCGGGTTCGAACCAATTTTGACGTGGACCCACGAAGCCTAGACCCATACCCATTAATTTCGTGTTAGGTTTATGTCGGGTTCGCATGTCCGGTCCGAAATTGACACCCCTAGCTAGAAAGATAAGGTACCATATGAGGATCCATCTCACGGATTAAGCCCCGTGAGATGGTCTCACACATGTTTTTGTGATATTTTTTTTTTTATAAATTAGTCTATGTTTACATTGTAATTTATGGTTTAAAGTTATTGGTATTGTGGGCAAAGTATATTGTAGAAAATTTTAAATAGGAGGATGATTATTTGATTCCACCTTATAGGTGCGATGAATATTATACAACAAACATCAATCGTGAGATCAGATTATTATATATTATGGGCCATCATCATTCATCAGCAAAGCTAAGATGTTGTATGGTTATGTTTCCATGGATCATTTCCTGTTTATAGTGTTGGAAAGTGAATTTTGAAAGTTTATTGGTTTTCGTGTGAAATAGAATTATGTTTGGATGATAGAATGAGAATGAGTTTTATGTAGGTTAGGAAATGAGATTATGTTTGGTTGAGTAGTTTTGAAGTAATATTTTATGTACATAATAATTTGAAAAGTTGATAGTGATTGAATATTGTAATTGAATATATAATATTATATTTGTAAGATTGTAGGTGGTGGGTCCAACTAGATATATATAATTAAAAAAATAATATTTTAAGTAGATAATGTTGATAATAGAGGATCCCACATATATAATTGTCAATTGAGTAAAAAAAGGAGAAGAGTGATTGATGAGTGATGTAGAGTAGTATATAGAGTTAATAACCGAAATTATAGGTTTGAGATGATTTATGTGAAAAATGGAAAGTGAAAATGATGTTTTTCATTGGAAAAATTATAAACAAACATGATTCCATTTTTATAAATAGTTGAGAATTGGAAATGGGTCATTATAAACATAAACAAACAAGCCCTAAACGTTTGACTGGATTGGATATTTTATTATTTCTAACAACAATAACATGAAGTAAACAATAGGGGTTTACAAATTGAGCCATGCATTATAGGTTTTCGTCGTTTCCAGAGGGAGATTGATTCTCCTTTTTTTTTTTTAAAACATTGATTTATTTTTTAGGCTAAATTGCAAAATTGGTTCTCTAACTCTAGGGCCCAGGCAAATACGGTATACTTACTTATAGGTATAGAAAATTTGGTCCTCTAATTAATTATTTTCACACATTAAGGACACATTTTGACAGAATCTTCAATTTCTGCCGGAAGTCGACATGTGCCGGTCACGTGCGTTCATAATTTGGGGATTTCTCAAATATCAACCCAAATATGCTGGCATGGCAATTAAAAAATTAAAGAAAATATTGAGGTGGAATTTTAATTTATTAAAGCCATGTGTATTCATTTTGGAGGGAAAAAAACCTCCCAATTTCTGCACAGCATCGAGAATAGAGTAGTTGTAGAAATATCCCCAATTTCTAAAGAACCCTAGAAAAACCTCTATATCTCTCTCTTCTCATTTTACACTTTTCAGCAAAATCTCCAAAATTTCTTGAAGATGTCTCACACAATGGGGTTTGTAGAATGTTATTGTGGACGACGGGCTGTTCTTCGCACCTCATGGACAGATGATAACCACGGTCGACGATTCCATGCGTGTCTTCAATATAGTGTATGTAAATGTTTCTTTTCTTACACTTGAAAGAGTAATGTTACAATTTTGCTGGAAAAAAACTGCATTTTCTTCAACTTTAACACAATATTTCTTTTTTTTTTTTAAAAAAAGTTAAAGGCACGAGCTTACGATTTGATTATATCTGCAGGGGGGAGGATGCTCATTTTTTGATTGGGAGGATCCTCTTATGTGTCGTAGATCTAAAGTTATCATACCTGGTTTGTTGAGGAAAATCAATGCATTGAAAGAAGTGAATGCATTGGAGGAAGAAGTTGGAGGATTACGGAGGACTAACAGGAGTCTCGTAAAATTGGTGGTCTGGTTACCCGTGATCTTTGCTGTTGCAGTTTGGATATGGTCTGCATTATTTGCAGTGGATAAGCCTAATGAAGTTCCAAGAAATGCATATATGCCAGCTTGAGCTGTGTTAGGCTAGTATGTTATAGTATATTGTTTAAGGTGTCTATTTATTCCAAGAAATGCCAATGTAGTATGGCTAATAACTGTTGATTTTTTTCAAATTTTGTGTGTATGGATCTCTGTGTTTAAGGTATCTTGTTTATGATGTTTATTCCAAGAAATACCAATGTAGTATGGCTATCTTGTTTTTCAAGTTAAGTTATTCCAAGAAATGACAACATTGTTTGTTTATATATGTTTGTTTTCCTATTGAATATGGTTTTCAAACAAATAACATTAAAAAATCTGAAATAAAAGCACCAAAATAAGTTCAAAAGATGAAATATAAGCACCAAAATAAAAGCGCTTGGAAACATTGAATTATAATAGTCTTAGTCTGATACATGAAGTCATCTTCACATTGAATTACAATAGTATGTCACAAAAAGGTCCTTTCATGGCTTCTAAAAGTGTGCAAAGCATCAAATACCATAATCATAAGTTCAAAACATCAAATACCATCATCATAAGTTCAAAACATCAAAATATCACCATATGAAGTTCAAAACCCCAAAATAAGTTCAAAATCTGCAAAATATATTCCTAATTGCATCCAGTTCTTCATTTCCTTGATGATTGGCCTTGTTCAGTCAAAGTTGAGGTGAGACTGGATAATGTTCTGAATTTTTTTCCACCTTCATTTCCTTCTGCATCCAAAAGGCAAGCTCTAAAATTTCCCCTCCTTTCCATCTGCAATTGCTGTCATGGTGAAGGTCCAACAACTTGTGTCCCTTTTTTTTGTGTAGTCGGAGACTGTTGGGTTGGGATATGAACTGCACATTCTTCTTCCAAATTAGGTGAAGACTAAGTGGAAGGTGGATAAAATGTGGGCCTTGAAGTGGTTGTTGTAGTAAAATTGAATTGCTTGCCCCTGCCAACTCCAGCAACCTACATAACAAAAAAAAGAAACAATTAACGCATGAAGCAGTTATGTGTGAAAATGAATAAAATAAAATAAAATTACCATTAATGACTCCCTTGCTCCCACAGGTTCTGTTTCTGGAGGATTTGGATGTTTTTGATCAACTGATTCCTCTTGTCTTCTGGCACATGTAGTTGTATCGTCTTCCTCTTTTCCACACAATCTACATCTCACAGTTTTTTGTTGCCTCCTCAGTTTTATTGGGTTCTTTTCTTTAATTTTTTTTTCTTTTGTTTATTTTGCACCTCATCTCACTCAAGTCTTCTTGCTCTTGCTGGTCTTCCAACACCTCTTCCAAAATTTGGAGGGAGAGGTGGAATGTAACATGTCCCATCCCACAACATATCTCCATTGATCCCCATGATTGCATTGGCATATACTTTCTTGTATGTGTCAACTGTGTAGTATTCATCAACATAGTTTTCAGCCATATGTCTTTGAGCAAAGATAGCACTGGCTGCATGTTTGCAAGGTATGCCAGACAGGTCCCATACCCTATATGAACATGTTCTCTCCTCCAAGTTAACATAGAACTGCCTCCCATCAACAACACATGAGATATCATAATTTATGTCATCACACTTTATTGGCATGCAGTCAACTGCTTTGTCAGTGTGCTTTTGAAGAATTTGTATTTTCCTAGGACACAACCTATCCTTCTATTTCTTCTCAGCCATGTCTCTATTTTTCTGCAACCTAGTCACCATGTATTGCCTAATCCACTCAAGCATAGTAAGAATGTCTTTCTCTCTAGCTTCCAAGATACAATAGTTAAATGTTTCACAAATATTGTTCAAAAGCATGTCACATTTGGATGCTGGACTAAAATGTGACCTACTCCATTGATGTGGAGGTTTGTCACTGAACCATTCAACAACCTTCTCATTCAAATTCTGCAGTTCTTGCATCCATTGTTTGAACTCTCCTACATATCTGGCATGTGGCCTTCCAAAGGGCATTTTTATAAGACAATCCTCTGAAACCAGCATTCTCCATGTTGTTGTGCGTATGCCTTAAACATAATCTATGATCACACCCAGGCAACACCTCATTAAAAGCTTGAATTAACCCCTTTTGTCTGTCACAAATGAAAGTGTACTCATACTCTCTAATCAAGTTCAAATCATGCTTCAGAACTCTCAGAAACCACTGCCAAGTCTCCCCATTTTCCTTACAAACTACAACATAAGCAATAGGGTACAAATTGTTATTTGGATATACTCCCACTGATGTAAGTAACACACTCCTATGTGGCCCCTTTTAAGTGACAACCATCAACACCTATGATTGGCCTACATGCCTTAAAACCCTCTTTCAAAGCACTGAAACAGACATAAAACCTGATAAACCTGTTTACCCCATCAGCATCATCTTCTGCATCCAATATAACAGTGGATCCAGGGTTATAGCTCCTAAGCTCTGTTAGTCCAAGTGGCTACGATACTCTAGAGAGGGGGTGAATAGATTATGCCGATTTTTCGCAAATTGCCCTCTTTTTTGAATGAACAAATTAATGACAAGGATGTAAATGCGGAAAATAAACAACACTCGATGATTTATAGTAGTTCAACCCACCTAGGGCCTAATCTACTACCACCCCAGTATATCCGAAGTGGATTTCAAAAAGAAAAAAAGTTTTATTAACAATTACCACAATTGTTACAACACCACCTTTGAAGATTACCTCAATCTTCTTACAATACCTTCAAGGAGATTACCACAATCTTCCTTCAACACCTATGAAGAGTACCACACTCTTCAACACCTAAGATCACCCAAGTGTGTTCTTACCACAAGAACAATAACAGGGATATCTTGTTTTGGATGATAGAAATATTCAAGATTACAACTCAATAAATCAAGTATACAAACTTTGAGTGCAAGTATAAACAAGAATAAAAAGCCTAGACCTCAAGATTGTGCAAGTGCAAGAACTTAGACTATTACAACAAGAATGTAAAAATTTAAAGCCTTCTTTTTGGGAAAAGACTTTTTCTTCTTTTGTTCCTCCTCCTTGAGTTTTGGGCAATCGACTATGAAATGCTCGGATTTTCCGTATTTAAAACACGAGTTGTCTCTCGGTTTTCTTGCCTTATTTTTATTCACAAATTTTGCAAATTTCTGGATAAGTGCGGCCGTCTCTTCATCGTCCTCGTCATTATCATAATATGAATTATTAGAAGAAGATGCTAGACCTTTAGGAATATTTTGCGTACCCGATTGAGTGTTGGATGATTTGGAATTTTTCCTCTCCTTGAGATAGACTTCGTAGATGAGGAGGTTCCCGATGAGCTCATCGAACTTGAGTGTTTCGAGATTTTGTGCTTCCGTGATAGCTGTCACTTTTTCGGACCATGAGCCGGGAAGAGCGTTCAATACCTTGGTCACTTTGTCTTCTTCGGAGATGACCTTCCCAAGAGACACAAGAGGATTGACAATGTTGTCAAGCCTTTGCACCATTTTTGATATGCTTTCACCATCACACATATTGAAATTTTCAAAGTCTTTCACAAGAATTGTTTTTATTGCTTGCTTCACTTTCTTTGTGCCCTCATAGATGGTTTCTAATTTTTCCCATACTTCATGTGCCGACCTTATGCCTCTTATGCGATTATACTCGGTGGCGGTAAGAGAGCAATATAAAATATTTAAGGCATTGCCGTTTAGAGAGAAAACCTTCTTGTCATTTTGCACCCTTTCTTGGTTGGTTGATCAACTCTTTCAATGACCACATTCCAAATATCAATTTTGCACCCTTGTAGAAAGCACTCCATACGGTCTTTCCAAAATGCGTAGTTGTTGGCGTTGAATAGTGGTGGCTTGTTGGTGGAGGCGGTGGTGGTGAGGTAGCTTTCGTTCGTAGCCATGAATCTTTCCTCTTTACTCGCGGTGTGGAACGAGCTTGCCAAAGAGTTTGACTTTGATACCACTTGTTAGTCCAAGTGTCTAGGATAATCTAGAGGGGGGTGAATACATTATGCCGATTATTCCCAAATCGCCCTCTTTTTCGAATGAACTAATAAATGACAAGGATGTAAATGCGGAAAATAAACAACACTCGATGATTTATAATAGTTCAACCCACCTAGAGCCTAATCTACTACCACCTCGGTATATCCGAAGTGGATTTCAAAAAGAAAAAATGTTTTATTAACAATTACCACAATTGTTACAACACCACCTTTGAAGATTACCTCAATCTTCTTACAACACATTCAAGGAGATTACCACAATCTTCCTTCAACACCTATGAAGAATACTACACTCTTCAACACCTAAGATCACCCAAGTGCGTTCTTACCACAAGAACACTAACAAGGATATCTTGTTTTGGATGATAGAAAAATTCAAGATTACAACTCAATAAATCAAGTATACAAACTTTGAGTGCAAGTGTAATCAAGAATAAAAAGCCTAGACCTCAAGATTGTGCAAGTGCAAGAACTTAGGCTATTACAACAAGAATGTAAAAATGAAAGCTTTGGGAATTTTGCAGATTTCTTGTTGTATTGTATGCTTGTGTGTTGTTTCTTGTGTCTTCAAATCATCCTCTATCTATAGGAGAGTCTTCACAAACATAGGCTCCCCTGTCTTCACTTTTGTCTACAAAAATAAGATCACAAGATGTAGAAATAATGTACAAAATTGATAAAATAAATCTTGCTGATAATGGATTTCCAACGGTTTGAATCTGCTGTCAAAAATATATAGCGCGACCGGTCGCTATGTATAAAATTCGAACGTTGAAATGAAGATAGTGCGACTCAGACACTAGATGGAGGGGGGTGCGACCGGTCCGAGGGGGGTGCGACCGGTCGCCCTAGGGGTCGACCGGTCGGCCCTTGCTTGGATCGGTCCCCCTCCCTAAAAAATCAAGTCTGGACTTCTCTGTTTTCATTTTGTCCATTTTTCAGGTACCGATCGACCTCTTGCTCGACCGGTCGACCTCCTGGATCTTTTCAGACTTCTCGTTTCTGTTTTAAAATCATTCCCAGGTACGGGATGCCCTATAGGGCGACCGATTGGCCTCAAAACAGAAGTGTTGTCCAATTTGTTGTCAAATAAAACTTCAAAAAATACTCCAAAAATTAGTAAAAACATTTTAAAACATTTGGGATTATTTGGACAACATTTATAAACATTATTTTAGTGTAAAAACTCATTTAAACAAAATCATCAAAATCTTGATAAAAACATTTATCTAACAATCTCCCTCTTTTTGATGATTACAAACCAAAACAATTTTAGGAAGTCGATTTTAAAACAAAACACATTATCCGGTCTAAAGTGTCAATCCATTACAAGCAACATTTATCATAAGAGAAACACATAAGGATAGGAGCAATGATTTTCTAAAAAACATTTTGCATAAGATCCCCCTATCAACATGCATAACAAAAATAAGTAGAAGCAAACAACTACAAGCTAAAAGCTTGAATTTCATGAGCTTAGAAGCTCCCCCTGTCACAAAGACAATATTAGTTAAGCATAAAAGTCCATAATACATCAAATGGACTAAGTATTATTCACAACTTTTGGCTTTTAAGAGCCCTAGCTTATAGCTTTTCTTGCGAGCTTATTTTCGCTTCTTTGAGCATATGAGCGTTTTTCCTGTTTCTCCTCCTTTGGCATCATCAAAAAGAATGTTAGAACGATAAAAACATCATACAATTATATCAAGGTGCGCAATTTAATCGATTTATCGAGCATTTTGAACATTGAAGCTTAAATTCCAAATAAAAGGGAAAAATTGATCATTTGATTTGCAAAAGCTCATTAGATTGATAAAACATAATCTCTATAAACTTATAAGACTTTTCAAATCAAGAGAATCATGTATGTGATGAAGTTTTTATAGAAATATTTTGTCGAACACTTGGCGTGCGTCGAATAAAACAAGAGATATATAACGCCTTTGTATTTTATTTAAGCCAAAAATTTCATCACCAATGCAATAATACAACATTCATCCATCAACAATCTTCATATACAACACACTAATACACAAATTTCATCAAAATAGCAAGATATAAGCATATTCTCAAGGGTTCAACCCAATTGAGATTAAAAGAAGAAATTCTTACCAATTAATTGGAGAAGATGGATAATAATGATGAAGTATAAGTTACATAAACTCAAAAATATAGATTTTATAAGAAGAAAAATATTTTGAGTGAATTGTGTGTGAAAAATGCGAAGGGGTTCGATTTTGGAAGAAAAGAACCAAAATAACGAAATGAAGGACAAAAATATTTTTAATGCTGAAAACGTTTAGGGCAACCGGTCGACGTATATGGCGACCGGTCCCTGTACCTGGTCGATCGGTCGACCTCTCCGTCGACCGGTGCCTGAACACCAGTTCTGTTTCTGTCCGAATTTTGCACCAAAAATCCGATTTTTCACCCCTAAGTTTTAAAAACATGCAAATTGCAATCATAGACCTCATTCAATATGCATTATGCCTAACCGAGCTCGTATTGAGGCAAAAGTCTCGGAATATAGCGGTTTTGTAAAGATATCCGCCAATTGATCTTGAGATGGAGCAAAAGATATCTCAATTTTTCGTTTTGAAACACAATCCCTTAGAAAATGATGTCGAATCTCAATATGTTTAGGACGGTTATGATGAACTGGGTTTTGAGCAATATTTATAGCGGATATATTATCACAAAAGATAGGAACACTTTCAAAAGAACATTTATAATCCGCTAAAGTTTGTTTCATCCAAAGCAATTGAGTACAACAAAAAGCCGCGGAAATATATTCGGCTTCGACCGTTGAAAGTGAAACGCAATTTTGTTTCTTTGAAAACCAAGAAACTAGGCAATCGCCTAGAAATTGACATGATCCGAAAGTACTTTTACGATCATCAATATTTCCCGCATAATCCGAATCACTATAACCTTTAAGAGAAAAAATTTCATTCTTTGGATAAAATAAACCATATTGAATAATGCCTTTAATATATCAAAAAATCCTTTTAACGGCACTCATATGAGATTCTTTGGGATTGCTTTAAAAACGAGCACATAGGCATACGACATGAAGAATATCCGATCTACTTGCGATTAAATAAAGTAAACTACCAATCATACCTCGATATTTGGATTCATCAACCGACTTGCCTTTTTCATCTTTGTCAATCTTGACGTTTGTTGCCATTGGGGTAGAGACGGTTCTTCCTTCTTCAATGCCAAACTTCTTCAAAAGCTCTTTTGTATATTTTGATTTTGAAATATAAATTCCTTCTTGGCATTGCTTAATTTGAAGTCCGAGGAAGAAGTTGAGCTCCCCCATCATGCTCATTTCCAATTCACCTTGCATTAACTTAGAAAATTTCTTGCACAAAGATTCATTAGTAGCACCAAAAATAATATCATCAACATAAATTTGCACTAATAAGCAATCTTGCCCTTTTTCAAAAACAAAGAGAGTAGTATCAACTTTACCTCTTGTAAAACCATTTTGCAAAAGAAAAGAGCTAAGTCTATCATACCATGCACGAGGTGCTTGTTTTAAACCATACAAGGCCTTTTTAAGTTTATAAACATCATTAGGCCTAGAAAAATTTTCAAACCCCAGAGGTTGTTTTACATAGACTTCTTCTTGAATAAGACTATTTAAAAATGCGGATTTTACATCCATTTGGTAAAGCTCCGTTGCTGTACAAAAATTTGAAAATTTCAAAATGCTTGCAGTGAAACCTTGGATCACCGGATGCTCGATTCACCAAATTACAAATGAACTATCAAAGACTTGGGAAAGAATATACACGATGAAATGTGTATGAAGATTCTCGAGAAGCCTCCCACCGAATGGGAAATGAAGGTCATGGCCCTGAGAAATTCAATGAACCTCACAACAACATCCAACCATGAGCTATTCTCAGACCTCAAAGCCTACGAGTTCGAGCTGAGAAGAAAAGATCAAGAGGAGACAGTTGTACCCAAAACAGCTGCACTTATAGTCAAGGATGGGAAGAGAGCTGAGGTCAAGGAAGTCATTGACCAGGAGGAAATTGCCTTAATGGTTAAAAGATTAAACAAGTTCTTCAACAAGAACTATAAAAGAAACAAGGGTGAATCCTCCAGGAGACATTAAGCTCCCTCCAAGTCAAGGGAAGATAGGCCACCCAAGAGAGCTGAGCATCAAAAAGTTGAATATCAGAGAGCTGATAACTCAAGGACAGAAAGAGCTGATCAAAGAGCTGAGAACCTGTGTTGGAACTGTAGACAAGCAGGACACTTTGCTATTGACTGTCCATATCATGTAGTCAATAAATACAGGAATGAAGAAGAAAGAAGAGTCTTGAGAGAAAGAAGACAAGAAAGAAAGAAAAAGGCTATGTTGGTGCAGAGATCTGTTGAGAGACAATAAGTCAAAGGAAGCAATGACTCGAGAGTAGTGAAGTGACTACTCGAGTGATTCCAAGAAGAAGCTATGAACTGTCTAATGGCTAAAGAACAAGATCAACCTGACCAAGAATGTGAGGTATACTCTAACTCATCTCACTCAGATTCTAGTGATAGTGATTGTGACACACACACTTCATCACCCACTGATCTTTATGATTCATTAGGCAAAATGATGAAAGACTTTGAGCACATTAAATCCTCACACACACTATTAAATGAGGAAAACAAACCCAAAAAAGCCAAAACTCACAACCGACTAAGGAGCTGAGTACTCTAAGTCACATAGCTGATGAGAACAAAGAGTTGAAGGCTGAGAATGCTAAACTAATAGAAGAGATAGCTGCTATAGAAAAGAGGGAAAATGATCTCAAAAATGTGATTGCTTCATTCACAAAGGCATCTAAATCATTCGATGACCTTATTATGAGCCAAAAAGAGTGTGGAGATAAGACAGGCATAAGATTCAATTCCTTTGTGCACAGTCAAACTCCCAGAGTGATCTTGGAAAAAGGATCTTCAAGTAATGAAACATCTCAAAAACCCAAGACACCAAATGTTGCACCCACATTCACTCCAAAGCACAACCACAAACAAACTGGCCTTGGATATAAAAGAAAAGGAAAACAGCCAGTTGAGTATGTTGAGAGGACAGCTGAGAAGAAATCCAGCAGAGTTCCTCAACAAACTCCAAATAGGAAGTACTCTGTGAAGAAGAAACAGAGCTACCAGAAGCCCCAGAAGTTCTATCAAAGGAACACATACGATGGGAATGGTAGAAATTATCCAAGCCAAGCTGATCGGAATAATGTGAAATATCAGCAAAGATCTATGGAATACAAGCCTAAATGGTAAAGACCTAGACCTCAACAAAGGTCATTCCAAAGGCAAAAGATCTATCATCAGCACACATATGCACCCAAGCACTACACTCAAAAATATCACAACTACCCTAAGAAGGCAATTGCTAAAACACACACACACAGGCATACAAACAAAAGAGACAGCTGTATGAACCTAAAGCCCCCAAGCAATTTGCCAAAGTGAGTTATGATTATGGCACAAAAAGATGGCAACCTCTTAGAGTCAGATCCTTTGGCTATAGGTTGGTTGGATCATCTTACAACACTAACCCCTCAGGACCCAGACAAGTATGGGTACCTAAAAACCGATTTCCTTGATTGCGGGTTCAAGGAACAAATGAGTGCCAAGGAACCTGGTACATGGATAATGGTTGTTCCAGGACACATGACAGAAAAAAGAAAAATCATCAAAATTCAAGGAGATTAGAGGCGCAAAAGTCATATTTGGAGGAAATGAAGCTCTAGGGGAAATAAGAGGCAATCGGATCCATCAAGAAAAATGGATTAGAAATCACGGATGTTGCATATGTTGAAGGCCTCAACTTCAACCTCAAAGCATCGACCAACTCGTGACAAGGGCTATAATGTTGGATTCAATATGGGAGTGTGCCAAATTAAAGACACTGAATCAAATGAAGTAGTGTTGCAAGGATCCGCAAAAAAACATGTACGTGGTAGATTAGTCGATCATTGTCACACCAAGCACTTGTCTGCTAGCAAAAAAGCACAAATAGAATCAAGTTGGTTGGTAGGCACGAAAGTCATCCGAATTTCAAGACAATTAACAAGCTTGCAAGGAGTAATCTTGTAGAAGGTCTAATAGACTCAAAAAAAGAAAGAAAGTGTTTGTGATGCATGCCAGATGGGAAAGCAGATCAAATCATCATTCAGAGAGAAGTCAAGTCCATCTTCAACAAGAATATTGCATCTGTTGCATATGGATTTATTTGGTCCAGTTGAGCCAGCCAGCATAAGTGGAAAGAAATACACCTTAGTGGTGGTGGATGATTATTCAAGATATACATGGACAATCTTCATGGCAAAAAGAAGGAAACCTTGCAGAAGCTACCTCAGCTGATGAGAAGAGTTCAAAATGAAAAGAGCCAAACCATTATAAAGATAAGATCTGATAGAGGAACTGAATTTGTCAATGGGATAATAACTCAGTATTGCGTTGAAAATGGTATTGCTCATGAATTATATGCAGCAAGGACTCCACAATAGAATGGAGTAGCTGAAAGAAGAAACAGAACTCTCAAAGAAGTTGCAAGGACAATGTTAGCTGAAGCTGGATTGCTTAAAAGATTTTGGGCTGAAGCCATCAATACTGCATGCTATACTTAAAATAGATGTATGATCAATAGACAACTGACAAAGACTCCCTATGAAATATGTACATGGAGAAGCCAAATGTTGGGTATTTTAGAATATTTGGATGTAAATGCTTCATCCATAACAATGGCAAGGATAATCTAAAGGCTTTTGATGCTAAAGCCGATGAAGGTATCTTTTTGGGATACTCAGTTGAAAGTAAAGCCTATAGAGTGCTGAACAAGAGGACTATGGTCACAGAAGAGTCTATCCATGTGCTTTTTGATGAACCTAATGTAAATGGAGAAGACATTGAAGAGTTAGCTGATAAGCTGAATCAACCAACTATGCAGAAGAGTCCCTATATTGAAGCTGAAGCTGGAGCAATAAATCAAGATGAAGATGAGACAGCTGAATCTCAAAGACAGCTGGAAAATCTGCAGCTAAGTGATGATGAGAGAGCTGCTGAAGACAACACATCTGCAAGACGCCTGAATCCAGCTAACTTACTCCAACCTGATGTGAGATGGCTGAGAGAACATCCACCAGAGCTAGTCATTGGAGATGTGAGAGATGGTGTAAGAACCGATCCGAGCTCAAAGAAGAAGCAATGTTCACTTGTTTTATTTCCCAAATAGAGCCAAAAGATGTGTCACAAGCATTGGATGACACACATTGGATTCAAGCCATGCAAGAAGAGCTGAATCAATTTGAAAGGAACAAAGTATGGGAATTGGTGCAAAGACCAACCCATCAAAATGTTATTGGCACAAAATGGGTTTTCAGAAACAAGATAAATGAAGAAGGTTCTATGGTAAGAAATAAAGCAAGATTGGTAGCCAAAGGGTATTGCCAAGAAGAAGGAATTGATTTTGATGAAACATTTGCTCCTGTTGCAAGATTAGAAGCAATAAGGATGTTTCTTGCCTATGCTGCACACAAGAACTTTATTGTATATCAAATGGATGTGAAAAGTGCATTTTTAAATGGATTGTTGGAAGAAGAAGTCTATGTTGATCAACCTCAAGGTTTTGAGCAGAAGACCATTGGAGACAAAGTGTACAAACTAAAGAAAGCTCTATATGGTTTGAAACAAGCACCAAGAGCATGGTATGATACATTATCCCAATTTCCGACAGATAATGGATTCACCAAAGGCAAAGTGGACAGAACACTATTCAGAATTCAAGATGGAGAGAGTATACTGCTTGTTCAAATATATGTGGATGATATCATTTTTGGATCCACAAACAAAGAGTTGTGTGATAAGTTCTCAAATCTCATGTAAGGCAAATTTGAGCATGATGGGAGAGCTGACATTCTTTCTAGGACTCAAGTTAAACAGCTGAAGGATGGAACCTTCATAAGTCAAACAAAGTATACTAGAGATTTAATGAAGAAATTTGGCATGGAAGAGAAATCTTCTGTAAAAATACCAATGAATACATCAGTGAAGATGGATATGGATGCAGATGGCAAGCCTGTGGATCAAACAAGATTCAGAACACTCATTGGATCACTACTCTATTTAACAGCAAGCAGGCCAGACATCACCTTTGCAGTAGGAGTATGTGCAAGATTCCAATCTGCTCCAAAAGAAAGCCACATGACTGCAGCTAAGAGAATCCTAAGATACTTGAAGGGATGCCAAGAAGTTGGCTTATGGTATCCAAAGGAAGGTGGATTCAAGCTAATTGGTTATTCGGACTCGACTATCTTTGGATGTAGAGTTGACAGAAGAGTACTTCAGGTACATGTCAAATGCTTGGAAACATATTGGTTTCCTGGTTTAGCAAGAAAAAACTCAATAGCCACATCCACAATCAAGCAGAGTACATAGTCAGCGGGGCAAAAAGTTGTGCCCAAGTCTTATGGATGAGACAACAAATGAGAGATTATGAAATTGAAGAAAAAGAGATTCCAATTATGTGTGATAACACAAGCGCTATTGCAATCACTCAGAATCCTGTGTTGCATTCAAGAACAAAGCACATTGATGTCAGATATCATTTCATAAGAGATCATGTTGAAAAGAAAGACATCACCTTGGAATACATCTCAACTGATAAACAGTTAGCTGACATATTCCCAAAGCCATTATGTGAATCAAGATTTGAAGAGCTTAAGCATGAGCTACGGTTAATTGAGCTGAGTTGATACTCAAAAGACTCAATGAGAAAAGATAGAACGTGAGAAGGTGAATCAGCCAAGTGAATCAGCACTATCGGAAAGTCAGCGGTATCAAGTTAGCTGACAGCTGAGTCACCATACGAAATGAGAGAAGAAGAGTTGAGTCATTTGTGCAGTGAGTTGAGTCATTTATGAGCTAAGTGACAAAAACGCAGTCGTTTTTAATAAGCGGGAATATTTTTAAGGATGACGTCGGCAATAATGACGGGTGGCACAAAAAAAGTCGCACAACAAGCATATGATTAGATATAAATGCTGCCGCATTAAATGCGAGCAATTAAATGCAATAAGACGTGCTAAATCTGAGCCGTTGATCTTGATCAAAATTTCAAAAACCAAAAACACGTCCTTTCATAACCCTTATATACTCTTTTGTTCAATTTTTCTTTCTCTCACTTAAACTGTTCATCTTTCCAAAGCAAAGAAAGCAAGTATCTTTTCTCTCAAAACCCTACCAGTCTTCAAAACAAGTTCGTCAAGTTTCGTTTGGTAAAAATCACAGAAATGGCACCAGCACATGATTTCGCTAAGCTCGCAAAACAAATCCACAGCGGATCAACCGTGGATTTTGAAGGGATGATTAAACAGGGTTCTGATGAAACCCTTGTGAAGAAGATAGTGGATAAGATCGAAAAAAATGGGCTGAAACCCTTTCTCACATTGGAATATCATATGACGTACGTAGAGGAGGTCGCCCTTTTCTACGTAAACGCTGAAGTGCAGGACGAAGGGATTAAGTCCTCCGTCCACCGCAAAGACATTATAATAACTGCAAAGGATCTTGTGGAGCACTGTTTATTGCCGTCGGAGGGCATGCTGGAGATATATGAAGCCGACGTTGATTTGGTCGCTGCATGGAAGGAAGTGGCCAAACCCGAGTGTCTTTGCAAAGTTGTCTACACAAACAAGAAGTTCTTTGAAGGATGATTATCACAAACTGTTGGATATCGTTGCCAAATGTGTAGACATGAAGTTTGGAAGCTTCAATCAACTGTCCAAAACCAAGCTGATCGTCATGGCTGCGATCATGGAGGAGAAGAAGATCAACTGGGCAAAATTCATCTACAGCAGACTCTGCCACAATGTTGCAAATAAGTCCTTCAAGGACGATGGGTCATTTGGAGGATCTCTGGGATATGGCCTTGTAATCGGACATTTGATGGAGGTGAAAGGTGTTCCACTCCGACATGGAAAGTCATTCCCTGTCACCAAAAAGATGTTCCGGGCAAACCTTTCAGGAGCTCAGAAGAGAGCCTATGCCAAGAGGGCGGATACCAGCGAAATGGGGGGAATCACCGATCTTGAAGAAACAGATGTTACTTCCCCTCCCAAGAAGAAAGTCGCCCATGCAACAAGAAAAGATAGCTCGCCCTGCAAAGAAAGAAAGAAAGACGCACCTGCCCCTGCGCCATGTCTCCTGCCCCTGCCTGAGGCAGAAAAAAGAACCCCAAATACCTTCTCCGACCATCAAAAGAAGAGGACTCGCCAAGCCAAGCGAGGAAGCGCTCCTCGGACAAAGAAAGATGCACGCCCCCCGCCAAGGATGCTTGAGGAAGAAGTATCCAAACTGAATTGCCTCTGGTAAGGACAAAAAGAAGTAGAAGAATCACCAAGTTCTCGTAGCTTGAGAGACAAATGAGTCGCCACTCACTAGAAAAATTCTCGAGATCGCCAAGAAGTGCGATCTCAGAAATTATTGATGAAACAGCCAAGTCTGCTGAAATTGAAGACCCAGCTGTGGACAGAACAACTGAGGAACAAGAAGCAACAAAGACAAAGAGAATCATCGATGACAGATCGTGTCTCCACTGCGACAGAATCTTTGCTGAGGCGAAGAGCAGCAGAGTTTGCTACCCTCCATTCCTGAAAAAGAAGGGCAACAGGGAGAGGATGAAGATGATGATGCAATTATGTACTCTCCACTGTATCCAGACAAACAAAATCGTCTGCGAGAATGGAGGAAATGGAAGTTGAGTCACTCTAGGGAGCAGTTTGAACATCTCGAGTTTATTGAGGAAGAAGAGGAACTCTTCAGGTTCCTTGAGGTTGATACTGTATTGCAAGCCCTTAATGAGGATATTTGCATCAATATGCTGCAAATTCGGAAGGAAAACAAAAAGGCTAGAGCAGGTGAGGAAGCAGAGGCTCGAGAAAAGGCTAGCATTTGTCCTCTTACTGGAACCAGCGATCACACTCATCCTCACATAGATGCTCTTTCAGAAAGTGATGAGGACATGGATCCGGTTCTTTGCACAGAGAAATTGGATATGCAAAGCAAGCCATCCGACTCCAAAATGATGCATGAGCAACAACTGAGGGAAGGACCATGAGAGTCTTCCTAATCTCAGCTGGAGATTGATCCGTTGGGAGTGGTACAACTGATTGCCACAGTTATTGCTGCAACCACCTCCCCAGTTCATTCAGATGACGGGTCTAAGGGATTTGGCGATGACACTGGCAACTTGGGCACCCAAGTTGAGCCAACCCCTATTGAAGGTGTCTTACCACCTGCCCCCACGGCTGAACACTCATTTGACAAAGCCGGGAATTTGGAGCAAAGTGACCCCACTCAGTCACTCAACTGGTGCGCCAGCTGAGGGGGAAACTCACTCCACTGCAGCTACATCGGAGGATACTGCAGATGACTCCACCATGAAGAAAGGAGGCAAAGTGGAGAAGGAAAAAGTAAAAGAACAACAGCAAGTTGTCACTGACGAAGTGCCAATAGCTTTGCTGGCTGAGGACGCTGCTGATGCAGTCGAGGCACATGATGGATCTGCCCCGGGAGTTAACACTCTGGGCACTGAAAGTGTAATCCACGGAGTTGAGACTCCTGTGGATGCCACTGCAGAAGACACTAAGACAGCTGCGTCTGTCGAAGGGAATGTCCAAGGCCTTACTGTAGTTGAGACTGCAGGAGGTAATGAAGGCCTGAGGGAGGTTGAGACTTCCCTAGGTAAAGAGACAGAAACAAAGAACATACCTCCTGTTCACATTGACAATTCTGAGAAGGAGATTAGTGCTCTTCATGATTCCCAAGACAATCCTGACATATCTTTTCTGGGATCTGACGCTGAAGATGAAGCTGAGTCCTCCCCTGCTGCAACTCAAAAAGACTCGGCTGAGGATGTTCTACCAAGTACGAGCAAGCAAGAATTCAAGGCTGCTCGACAAACATTCAATTTTGATGATGAGCCAAACCCTCAAGTCTCATCTTCTTCCAATGACGCTATTAATATGGCCGAGGAACAGTCAACTCAAAAGGACAAACCAATCGAGACCGAAGAAGGCCGTTAAGACAAACCGAGGCTCACCACCGGGTCAATACCATCAAAGGCCCCAAATGAATCACGATCAATCATAGCTTCCGGAGCTGCAAGAGAGACCACCTCACGCACAATATCTCAAGTACGAGACGATGCTTATGAAGAAATATTTCCTTTTTCTCATGAACTGCCCGTACTTGAAGAAGAAACTGCAAGAGAACAAAGGCTCTACACTGTCCAAGAAGATCCCGTAATTCCGACTGATTCGATTGTGCCAGTTGATTTCAATTTCGATGCAGAGTGGCCGGTGACTCAAGTCGACAAATGAGATGCGTGAAATCTTCAAGAAAATCAGAAGAGATTGAGAAGATTGAATGGTACCAAGCCTCTCTCGACATGCGCCTGGACAGCCGAGATGCCACTCTCACAACAGACTTGAGAGGAGTGGTGTTCAGGATAAGGGAATGGTCCCAACATCAGAGTGCCATGCGTCTCGAGCAAGTTCGCTACTTCAAGGCACTATACAACAGAATGCTAGTATGGAGTGCTGACAATGCTGACATGAAGGCGAGGATGCAGACTTATATGGAGAGATTGCATGCCTCCCATACAACTGAGATGGAATTGCTGCGTGAATTTCATCGCAAAGAACTTCTGCGTGTAGAGGAAAACATGAATACCAAATTCAGCCATCTTATGGCTGAAAAGAAACTGGTGGCAGCCGAGTCCAAAGCCACCCGCTCAGAATTCCGAATAGCATACTCCGCAGCCGAATCCAAGCAGACTTCAGCCATCAGCCGACTGGACTTCATGCTTGCTGGTATGTTCCCAGGGGTTCCTCTCTCCTTTGATGATGCCAAAAAGGGGGAAGAGGAATACCAAAAGAGATTGAAGGAGACAACCATTGTAGAGAAGACAGATGCAGCTGTTGAGAAGAGTAAAGAAAAGGGAAAATCTGTTGAGGGGGAAAGGTCAAAAGATATGACCTTAATGCTTGCTGAAACCCCTCAGCAAGGTCATGTCACAGCCGACATCATGGGAAAACTTCCTGTAACTTTCCCGCTCTATCACTCTGCTGTGACCATGTCTCGTAAGAAAAAGATTGTAGAAGCAGAGATGGAGGATTTAGACAAAAGAACGGATGCCTGTGTTGAAGAGATGTTAAAACAATTTGAGGCATTCCGGCAGGAAAAGATACAGATGCCATTTCAGACGTCGGAAATGAGCCTAGATCAGTTGATGAATTCAAAATGCTCGAATCCGAAGGATAGTTCGAGAACATGTCCATGGCCCAAACCTGAGACTTGTACTGGGAAAAAGGCCTTAAGCTGTGCGAAGAAGGCGATAGCAACAGATTACCTCGGCAAAATAGACTACAAGCGACAAGTCACCGATAAAAGGAAGGCTCCCATACAATACACACCCGAGGAAGAGGAAGAAGCGATGGAGGAAGAGGTTTGGACCTGGAGACCTCTACCCCAAAACATTGAATACATAGATCCGAGGAAAGAAAGGAGGGATCAATTGGGTCGGGTATGACGAAGTGGCCAATATGGAAGTGGCTAGGAAGAATCTTTGAGTATGTCAAAAGAATTGAAGAAGAAAATAAAAGACAAGATCAGTTGTGGGAAGAAAGGCAAGAAAGAGAGAGAAGAGACGCTGCTGCAAAGAGAGCATACGAGAAAAAGAAAGCAGCTGAAGAAGAAAAAAAGAAAGAGAGCAGAGGACGACAGAGCTGAAGAAGAAAGAAGGAGACAGCGAAGGAGATGAAGTGTTGTTGTCCACCCCTACATGTATTTTACTATTGTAAATGCATATGTATGTAAGTATTCTGTACACTTAATGAGAAATCTGTAATTTCTATACTTTTGCTTAGATATAGAATGATATGTTTGCTCTGATTCACATTGTAAACAACTGTGTAAAGGACAAGAATGTTATGATCAATAAAAAGATTGATTCTACGCATACATTCTCTGTTACTGCATTGCATGTATGTATCTTTGATACTTACATTTTGTTTGTATGTTTTAAGTTTTGGCATCATCAAAAAGGGGGAAATTATTGGGAAATTTATTGTTTAGATTTTGATGAATGCCATGTAAAACTTAGACTAGAAAGTTGGCACCCCATTTTTCTTGTAATTTGTATTATAATAAATACAGCTATATAAGCTGAGTCAAGTCAGCTATGCCTGGGAATACAAGAAGTCAACTGAAAACAAGAATGAAGACTTCGATGTGAAGCAGCTGAGTGTGGCAAGGAAGAGATGTCAAGGACTCGACTGAAGGAGTATCAGCTGTGATACAGCTATATGAAGAGTCAGTCAAGTAAACCAAAGAAGACAAGCCAAGTCAAGTTGAAGTGACAGATGAGTCTTTCAATCATTGGAGCAGACTCAAGTCACCTGGGAAAAAGGCAGCTGCAAAGAGGAGTTAACTGAAAAGAATCCGTTGCACAAAAGTCAAGAACATTACCTAAACAAGTAATACTTCCATGCTGCCATGTCTTAAAGTGCTCAGTCCCAGAAGCGTGCAAAAGGAATAAACCAATGGGAAGCACTACACCTCGTGTCAGATTCTGAAAAGCTGAACATTCATTTGATACGAGGAAAGGTCTACATCTCAAGATTGATGACCAAGAAAAGACAAGCCAACGAACACAAGTGACTTTTGAAAATCAGCCTATCTCTTCAACGGGCAGATTTTTGAAAGTTCACTAAAAAAGGCTGAGGAATCACTTTGAGAAAAGGGTAACCTTGAATACCTGAACCACGAACAATCAAGCAATTATTCAAATTGTAACCTGCAAAACATTCTCAAGTTATTCAAGCAAATCCTCAAGCCTAAATCTCGAAGGAAATCGATCCAACACAAAGCTGTGAAGGAAAGAAAACTTCAAATTGTTGAAGAGGAAACTTTTGAAGAATCAAAAGGGGTCTACATTCCAAGGAGGATTGTAGAAAGGTTCAAGGTCAAACCAGTCTCAAGTTATTGGAGGGCTTCGTGATCAAATCCAAGAAGCTTGAGCAAGTGAGTAGCAAGGTAGCCGCCCGTGAAGAAGCCGAGTCGGACGAGAAGCCACCGTGTGTGACCAAGGCATCTCCGGATCGAGTCCCAAAGGATCAAGTCACCGTGTGATCAAGACTTGTATCGGGTGATAACCACTTTGTACTCGATCAATACTTAGTGGATTCCTCCAGAGTTGGAGAAGAGAGGGTAGAAGAATTACCCATCTTCGAACCTCTATAAAAATTATTGTGTCATTTACATTTCAACATTTTATTTTTGCATAACACTTTATATCTGCTGATAATTTGCTATCCAACTGATAATTAACAAAGTGCTAAAATCAAGTGTTTAAAACAAACTTAAACCAAATTCAAGAGTGTTAAGTCTTCCGCCAAATCTCATCACAACCAAGTTAAGGTTTAGACTAAACAAATGAGTTATTCGATCAACAGCTCAATCGAGTCTGTTGAGTGGCTAACTCTGCTGGTTAACTAACCTAGCTATCCCTCAAGGACTTAGCTGTGTATTTAACTATGTAATATTTTAAAAGGACTAAAATCGAAAAGTTGGTAAGGTTTATTCAACCCCCCTTCTAAACTTTACTCACACCCCTTGGGACCTACAACTAGTTAAATCATTATTGGCGACAAGACAAGAAATATTTTGACTAACCAAATCACTTGTACATATTTTGTAAAGATTGCCTTTTCTATTTGCTTCACAAATAATTTTAATATTTTTGTAAATAAGGCATTTTTCTTTATTGAAAACAACATTATAATTTGAATCACAAAGTTGGCTAACACTTATCAAATTAAACTTAAGCCCTTCTACTAAAAGAACATTACTAAGAGAGAAAGAAGAGTTACCAATTTCTCCATTTCCAATAATTCTTCCTTTGCCATTGCCGAACATGACCATACCCTCTTCTTGGAGCCTGATGTTGGTAAAATGTTCTTTCTTTCCGGTCATATGGCGTGAACATCCGCTGTCCACGAGCCATTTTGAATCCTCCATGGTTGTTATAGCCCCTATAACCTACAAAAGAATTATTTTCAGGTACCCTATAGTTTTGGGGTCCATGGGGGTCAGCTTTGAGACCTTTAGGTCTCCAAACATAGCTAAAATTGTTATTCAATTTACAATGACTAACATAATGACCAACTTTACCACAATAAAAACAAATAAGATTGTGGGCACTACTAGCAAGTACAAAAGTCGGACCTTTGTCATTTTCTTTGAAAATGGTTGAAAAGGTTTATAGCCAAGTCCTAATTTAGAATGCTCACCTCTTTGTGCATCTAAAATTTTTGTAACCTTATCCGTACTTAAGTTAAAACGATGCACATCCTTTTTCAAACATTCAAGATCATTTGTGAGCGTTTGTTTTTCGATTTCAAGAGTACGGACTCTAGTAAGAGTAATAACATGAGCATTATCAAGAGATTCATAAGAAGTAAACAATTTATCATTTTCTAATTTAAGCTCTTTATGCTCCTTTTTTAAAGTCTTGTATTTAACAATCAAATTTTGAAACTCATTTTGTAATTCATCAAAATCACATTGTAATTCATCAACTAAGGAAGAAGATGAAGCATTAGAGCTTACCTCGTTGTTTTCGTCGTCTATGGCCATAAGACATTTCGGATTCTCCTTCTTCATCGGTTGTGGCAAGAAATTCATCCCAAGTCTTGACATCCACATTTAAAGCCTTCTTTTTGGGAAAAGACTGTTTCTTCTTTTGTTCCTCCTCCTCGGGTTTTGGGTAATCGGCTATGAAATGCCCGGATTTTCCGCATTTAAAACACGAGTTGTCTCTCGGTTTTCTTGCCTTATTTTTATTCACAAATTTTGCAAATTTTTGGACAAGTGCGGCCGTCTCTTCATCATCCTCATCATTATCATAATATGAATTATTAGAAGAAGATGCTATACCTTTAGGAATATTTTGCGTACTCGATTGAGTGTTGGATGATTTGGAATTTTTCCTCTCCTTGAGATAGACTTCGTAGATGAGGAGGTTCCCGATGAGCTCATCGAACTTGAGTGTTTTGAGATTTTATGCTTCCGTGATAGCCGTCACTTTTTCGGACCATGAGCCGGGAAGAGCGTTCAATACCTTGGTCACTTTGTCTTCTTCGGAGATGACCTTCCCAAGAGCCACAAGAAGATTGACAATGTTGTCAAGCCTTTCCACCATTTTTGATATGCTTTCACCACCATGCATATTGAAATTTTCAAAGTCTTTCACAAGCATTGTTTTTCTTGCTTGCTTTACTTTCTTTGTGCCCTCATAGATGGTTTCTAATTTTTCCCATACTTCATGTGCCGACCTTATGCCTCTTATGCGATTATACTCGGTGGCGGTAAGAGAGTAATGTAAAATATTTAAGGCCTTACCGTTTAGAGAGAAAGCCTTCTTGTCATTTTCATCGAACTCCTTGAAAGTTTTAGGAGCCGAGGTGCCGTCCTCCAACTTCTTGGTTGGTTGATCAACTCCTTCGATCACCACATTCCAAATATCAAATCCGCACCCTTGTAGAAAGCACTCCATACGGTCTTTCTAAAATGCGTAGTTGTTGGCGTCGAATAGTGGTGGCTTGTTGGTGGAGGGGCCGGTGGTGAGGTAGCTTTTGTTCGTAGCCATGGATCTTTCCTCTTTACTCGCGGTGTGGAATGAGCTGCTAATGAGTTTGGCTTTGATACCACTTGTTAGTCCAAATGACTACGATAATCTAGAAGGGGTGAATAGATTATGCCGATTTTTCGCATATCGCCCTCTTTTTCGAATGAACAAATAAATGACAAGGATGTAAATGCGGAAAATAAACAACACTCGATGATTTATAGTAGTTCAACCCACCTAGGGCCTAATCTACTACCACCCTGGTATATCCGAAGTGGATTTCAAAAAGAAAAAAGTTTTATTAACAATTACCACAATTGTTACAACACCACCTTTGAAGATTACCTCAATCTTCTTACAACACCTTCATGGCACAATCTTCCTTCAACACCTATGAAGAGTACCACACTTTTCAACACCTAAGATCACCCAAGTGTGTTCTTACCACAAGAACACTAACAAGGATATCTTGTTTTGGATGATAGAAAAATTCAAGATTACAACTCAATAAATCAAGTATACAAAATTTGAGTGCAAGTGTAATCAAGAATAAAAAGCCTAGACCTCAAGATTGTGCAAGTGCAAGAACTTAGGCTATTACAACAAGAATGTAAAAAATGAAAGCTTTGGGAATTTTGCAGATTTCTTGTTGTATTGTATGCTTGTGTGTTGTTTCTTGTGTCTTAAAATTATCCTCTATTTATAGGAGAGTCTTCACAAACATAGACTCCTTTTTCTTCACTTTTGTCTACATAAAGAAGATCACAAGATGTAGAAATAATGTACAAAATTGATAAAGTAAATCTTGCTGATAATGGATTTCCAACGGTTTGAATCTGCTGTCAAAAATATATAGCGCGACCGATCGCTATGTATAAAATTCGAACATTGAAATGAAGATAGTGCAATTCAGACACGGGATGGAGGGGGTGCGACCGATCCCGGATGGTGCGACCGTGCCGCTAGGGGCCGACCGTCGCCATTGCTTGGACCGGTCCCCCTCCCTCAAAAATCAAGTCTGGACTTCTCTGTTTCATTTTGTGCGTTTTTCAGGTACCGGTCGACCTCTTGCTCGACCGGTCGGCCTCCTAGATCTTTTCAGACTTCTCGTTTCTGTTTCAAAATCATTCGCAGGTATGGGATGCCCTATAGGGCGACCGGTTGGCCTCAAAACAGAAGTGTTGTCCAATTTTTTGTCAAATAAAAACTTCAAAAAATACTCCAAAAATTAGTAAAAACATTTTAAAACATTTGGGAATATTTGGAAAACATTTATAAATATTGTTTTGGTGTAAAACTCATCTAAACAAAATCATCAAAATCTTGATAAAAATATTTATCTAACAAGCTCTTCAATGTAATCCCACAATTTGGTGAATTGTGAGTCTGGACTACTCTCAATTACCTGTAATGCCTTCCTCTTTGTCCTATAAGCCTGGTCTTTTAACACATCACACCTCAAATCATTAATTACATCTACCCTCCAACCCCTCACATTTCTTTTTGGATCAATTTTGAAGTTTTGAAGGTATTTCTCAATCAACCTGTTAGGAATTTTATTGTTTAGATTTTGATGAATGCCATGTAAAACTTAGAATAGAAAGTTGGCACCCCAATTCTTGTTGTAAAATGCATTGTAATAAATAGAGTTGGCCAAGCCGAGTTAAGTCGCCTACGCCCTAACATGCAAGAAGACAATCAAGATCGGAAGGAAAACTCACGTGCGAGACAAATTGAGTATGGCAAAGAAGAGTAGACGGAACTCTATCAAGAAGCGGTGAGATGCAATGAGTGGAGCATCACAAAGTCAACTCAAGAAAAGCCAAGTCTCAAGTTGAAGTGACAAGAGTCATCCAATGATTGGAAGTCGACTCTAAGTCACCTGGGAAAGCAAGGAAATGCGATCAAGTCGAGATAATCAGAAAAGAACCGTTGCGCAAATCAAGAGATTTACTTAAACAAGTAATATCTCCATACCACCTTTCTTGGAGTGCTCACCCCGAAGCGTGCAAAAGGAATGAACCAATGGGAAGCACAACACCGTGTCGAACTCGAAAAAGGTGAAAGAACAATTCATACGAGGAAATGGCAATTCCAAGAACTCGCAAGCCAACGATCGCAAAGTGACTTTCAAAAATAAGCCTATCTCTTCAACGGGCAAATTTTTGAAAGTTCACTATAAAAGGCCGAGGAGTTTGTTTGAGATAAATGATGAATGACACACACGCGAGATATACAAGCACATCGGAAAAACTCAAACATTCTCAATCCTCAAGCCTACATTACGAAGTACATCAATCCAACACTCACCCGTGAAGGAAATAGAACTTCTATCGCTTGAAGAGGAAACTTTTGAAAACAAGGGGTCTACATTCCGGGAAGGATTGTAGAAAGGTTCAAGGTTGAACCAAGTCTTAAGCTTTTGGAGGGCTTCGTGATCAAATCCAAAGAGCTTGAGCAAGTGAGTCAGTAGTAACAAAGCGCAAATACCCGTGAAGAAGCCGAGTCGTCGAGAAGCCACCGAGTGATCAAGGCGTCTCCGTGATCGAGTCCCTAAGGATCAAGTCGGCTTTGTGATCAAGACTTGTATCTGGACTGCTACCACTTTGTAAACCGATCATTACTTAGTGGATTCCTCCGGGAGTTGGAGAAGAGAGGAGTAGAAGAATTACCCCATCTTCGAACCTCTATAAAAACTTTCTTGTGTCATTTACATTTCGATATTTAAATTCTGCCGCACTTTTAACTCGCTTATATCTGTGATAAATTTGCTATCCATTTGATAATTTATAAGTACTAAATCAAGCTCTAAAATCTTGCTTAATCAAACTTAAGGGTGTTAAGTCTTCCAAAAAATAAAACCACAAATTGAGTCAAACTATAGCCAACAACAATTGAGTTACTCCATCAATGGCTAAATTTGAGTCATTGAAAGATTAACTCTACTTGAGTGACTAATTCGATTGTCCATCAAGGACACAAATTGTAGTGTAGAATCAACTCAGAGATTTAAAAGGACTAAATCGAAAATTTGGTAAGGTTTATTCAACCCCCCCTTCTAAACCTTACACTTACACCCCTTGGGACCTACAAGTGGTATCGGAGCGGTTGGTTCATTGAACCCTCCGCACCGTTCTTGAACTAGATCTCCAAACTTTTCAAAGTCTGCTTTAGTACTTAAACCTTCAAAACTCTTTTTATTAAAAGTCATTATCATGGAAGCAAATTTGACACGCATCCCTATGTTCACTATCGAAGAATTTGATGATTGGAAAATTCGTATGCGCTCATCTATCTATCGGATTACATGATGAGATGTGGATAGTGATAGAAGATGGGCCTCTCGCAAATATTAAAGGTGAACACAAAATTGTCACGAAGAGTTGCGGTGAAGGAGAAGAAGATCTTTGCTCCCGGACTGTCATGGTTGAAAAACCAAGAACGAGTGGACAAATGATGACAGAAAAGACACAACCTGGATAATGTAGCCAAGGACATCCTTTACAAAACCTTGGACAAAGCCATGTTCAACAAAGTCAAATCATGCAAAACGGCTAAAGAAATGCAGGACAAGTGACATTGATTTGTGAAGGCTCGTGAGCAAATCAAAGAAAACAAATTATCTGTGTGGCGGTACAAAAATTTGAAAACTTCAAAATGATCTCGGGAGAGAACCTGGATCAACTAGACGCTCGGTTTACGAAATCACAAATGAGTCTGTCTACACTTGGAAAGAAATATACACGAGAAGAAAATTTGTATGAAGATCCTAAAAGCCTTCCAAATGAATGGGAAATGAAGGTCATGGCACTCGAGAAACACTCCATGGACCTATCAAAGACATCCAATCATGAGTTATTCTCGGACCTCAAAGCCTACGAGTTTGAGCCGAGAAGAAAGACCAGGAAGAGACAACAGTACCCAAAACAAATTGCTCTAATTGTCAAAGATGGGAAGAGAGTGAGATCAAAGAGGCAATTGACCCGGAAAGAAATAGCCCGATGGTTAAAAGATTTAACAAGTTCTTTAACAAGAACTACAAGAGAGGAAAGGGTGAATCTTCGAGAAGACACTCGGCTCCCTCCAAATCAAGGGAAGATAGGCCAACCAAGAGAACAGATCATCAAAAAGTTGAGTATCAAAGGGCCGACAACTCAAGAATAGAAAGAGTGATCAAAAAGTCAATATCTATGTTGGAACTGTAGACAACCAGGTCACTATGCCATTGATTGCTCATATCCTCGTAGTCAACAAGTACAAGGATGAAGAAAAAGAAAGATCTTGAGAGAAAGAAGACAAGAAAGGAAAAAGGCAATGATGGTCTGCAGAGATCACTAAAAATGACCAAGTCAAGGAGACAAACTGATTCGAGAGAGCAAGATGAAGTGACTATTCAAGTGACTCAAGAAGAAGCCCTGATCGCTTGATGGCCAAAGAACAAGATCAACCCGATCAAGAAGATGAGGTACAATCTAACTCAACAAACTCGGACACTAGTGATAGTGATCGTGACACAAACACTTCATCACCCACTCGATCTTTATGATTCATTAGGCAAAATGATGAAAGATTTTGAACACATTAAATCCTCACACACAATATTGAATGAGGAAAACGGCCTACTCAAAAGTCAAAACTCAAAGTGACTAAGGAGCCGAGTACTCTAAGTCAAATAGTTGTTGAGAATGAAAGGTTAAAAAAATGAAAATGCTAAATTAATAGCGAAATTGCTTGCTATAGAAAAGAGGAAAATGACCTCAAGAATGTTATTGCTTCATTCACTAAGGCATCTAAATCATTGGATGATCTTATTATGAGTCAAAGAGAATGTGGAGACAAGACAGGCTTAGGATTTAACTCCTCTGTGCTATGTCAAACCTCAAGAGTAATTCTGGAAAAAGGATCTTCAAGTCATGAAGAGTCCGAAAAATCCAAAACTCTAAATGTTGCACACACATTCACTCCAAAGCATAATACTAAGCAAACCGGCCTTGGTTACAAAGGAAAAGGAAAACGACCGATTGAGTGTCTTTGAAAGGACACCGAGAAAAGGTTCACCGAGTCCTCAAAGAAACTCCAAACAAAAAATACTCTGTAAAGAAGAAGCGAGCTACCAAAAATCCCAGAAAACCCATAAAAGAAATACATATGATGGGGATGGTAGAAAATATCCAAGCCAAGTGATTGGAATAATGTGAACTATCGGCCACGAGACTTATGGAATATAAGCCCAAATGGCAAAGGCCTAGAACTCAAAGAAAGGCCATTCCAAAAGTATAAGAGCTTTCATCAACACACATATGCACCTAGGCACTACACTCAAAGACACCACAATTACCCAAGGAAGGCAATTGCTAAAACACATATGCAGCATACGGACAAAAGAGACAAATTGTATGAACCTAGAATCCCCAAGCAATTTGCCAGGATTAATTATGATTATGGCACGATAGATGGCAACCTCTTAGAGTCAAATCATTTGGCTATAGGTTGGTTGGATCATCTTACAATTCTAACCCCTCGGGACCCGACAAGCATGGGTACCTAAAACTTAATTTCCTTGATTGCGGTTCAAGGAACAAAATGAGTGCCAAGGAACCTGGTACATGGATAGTGGTCATTCCCGGACACATGATAGGAAATAAGAGAAATCATCAAAATTCAAGGAAGTCAAAGGAGCAAAAGTCATATTTGGGGAAATGAAGCTCCTGGTGAAATAAGAGGCATTGGATCCATCAAGAGGAATGGATTAGAAATCACAGATGTTGCATATGTTGAAGGACTCAACTTCAACTTACGAGTATCGATCGGCTACATGACAAGGGCTACAATGTTGGATTCAACATGGGTATATGCCAAATCAAAGAAATTGAATCAAACGAAGTGGTCTTTGCCGCAAGGATGTAGACAAAAAATATGTATGTAGTGGATTGGTCAATGCAACACCCAAAGACTTGTCTACTAGCAAAGAGTACAAATTGAATCAAGTTGGTTGTGGCACAAAAGGCCGAGTCACCTATATTTCAAAACACTTAAAAGTCGGCAAGAAGTCATCTTGTAGAAGGACTTCCGGACTCGATTATACAAGAAGGAGAGTATATGTGATGCATGTCGGAAGGAAAGCAAATCAAGTCGTCATTCAAAGAAAAGACATGCCCATCCTCAACAAGAATATTGCATCTACTATATGGATCTATTTGGCCCATGGAACCAAACAAAGATAAGTGGAAAGAAATACACCTTGGTGGTAGTAGATGACTACTCAAGATATACATGGACAATATTCATGTGCAAGAAGAAAGAAACTCTACAAAAACTACCACAAATGAAGAGGATTCAAAATGAGAAGAGTCAAACCATTATCAAAATAAGATCGGATAGAGGAACCGAGTTTGTCAATGGAATAATAACTCATATTGTATTGAGAATGGTATTGGTCATGAACTATCAGCAAAGGACTCCACAAAGAGAATGGAGTTGCGAAAGAAGAAACAGAACCCTCAAAGAAGCAGCAAGGACCATGTTAGGAAGCGGGGTTACCAAAAAGATTTTGGGCTGAAGCAATTAACACAACTTGCTACACCCAAAACAGATGTATGATAAATAGACAAAATGACAAAGACTCCTATGAGATCCGGGGAAGAAAACCAAATGTTGCATATCTCGAGAATATTTGGATGTAAATGCTTCATCCACAACAATGGCAAAGACAACCTAAATGCTTTTGATGCTAAAGTGATGAGGGTATCTTCTCTTAGGATACTCAAATGAAAGCAAAGCCTACAGAGTACTCAACAAAAGAACTATGGTTACGGAGAGGAATCCATTCATGTAGTATTCGATGAACCAAATGTAAATGGAGAAGACATTGAAGAGTCACCGATAAGCTAAATCATCCAACCATACGAGAAGAGTCCCTATCTTTGAAGTTTGAAGCCGGAATCATCAATTGAAGAAGATGAGATAGGTGAATCTCAAAAACAAATGGAAAATTTGCGGCTAAATGATTATGAGAGAGTGACCACACCAACACAAACGCAAAGTCGATCAAAACCCAGCTAACCTACTCCAACCGATGTAAGATGGCCGAGAGACCATCCACGAACTTGTCATTGGAGACATAAGAGAAGGTGTCAAAACAAGATCCAAACTCAACAAGAAGCTATGTTCACATGCTTCATCTCGCAAATAGAGCCAAAAGATGTGTCACAAGCATTGGATGACACACATTGGATTCAAGCTATGCAAGAAGAGTCAATCGGTTTGAGAGAAATAAAGTATGGGAATTAGTGCAAAGACCCATACATCAAAATGTTATTGGAACCAAATGGGTGTTCGAAATAAGATGAACGAGGAAGGTTACGTGGTAAGAAACAAAGCAAGACTAGTAGCCAAAGGATATTGCCAAGAAGAAGGGATAGATTTTGATGAAACATTTGCCCCTGTAGCAAGATTGGAAGCTATAAGGATGTTTCTTGCCTATGCGACTCACAAGAATTTCATTGTATATCGATGGATGTAAAAAGTGCATTCCTAAATGGTTTATTGGAAGAAGAAGTGTATGTTGAACAACCTCCAAGATTTGAGCAGAAGACTCTTGGAGACAAGGTATACAAACTCAAGAAAGCCTTGTATGGATTGAAACAGGCACCCGAGCATGGTATGATACCTGTCACAATTCCTAACGAAAATGGATTCACAAAAGGAAAAGTAGATAGAACACTTTTCGAATTCAAGACAAGAAGAGTATCTTTGCTTGTTCAAATATATGTGGATGACATCATTTTTGGATCCACTAACAAAGAGTCATGTGAAAAATTTTCAAACCTCATGCAAAGTAAGTTTGAAATGAGCATGATGGGAGAGTGACATTCTTCCTTGGACTCCAAGTGAAACAAATGAAGGATGGAACCTTCATAAGTCAAACAAAATACACCAGAGATTTAATGAAAAAGTTTGGTATGGAGGAGAAGTCTTCGTAAAAATACCAATGAACACATCACCAAAATGGACATGGATGCGGATGGCAAGCACAGTAGATCAAACAAGATCTGAGCACTTATTGGATCAACTGCTCTATCTCACAACTAGCGGGCCGTACATCACCTTTCTTTGTAGGTGTATGTGCAAGATTTCAATCTGCTCCAAAAGAGAGCCATATGACAAAGAAAGACTAAGAGAATATTGAGATACGAAAGGAAGCCAAGAAGTAGGCCTATGGTATCCAAAAGGAAGGTGGATTCAAGCTAATTGGCTATTGATTTCGACTATCTTTGGATGCAGAGTGGACAGAAGAGCACTTCGGCACATGTCAAATGCTAGGAAACAGATTAATTTCTGGTTTAGCAAGAAGCAAAACTCAATAGCCACCTCTACAAATGAGTGGGCGAGAATACATAGGCTCGGGCGGCAAATTGTGCCCAAATCCTATGGATGAGACAAAGAAATGAGAGACTATGAAGTTGAAGAAAAAGAAATTCCAATCATGTGTGATAACACAAGTGCAATTGCAATCACTCAAAATCCTGTGTTGCATTCAAGAACAAAGCATATTGATGTCGATATCACTTCATAAGAGATCATGTTGAAAAGAAGGACATTATCCTGGAATATATCTCAACCGATAAACAACTAGCCGACATCTTCACAAAACCATTATGTGAGTCAAGATTTGAAGAACTCAAACATGAGTTAAGGGGTTAATTGAGGTGAAATGACACTCGGATCGAATCAAAGAAGAGTAATGGAACAGAAAAGGGGTGAAAAAGAGTCGAAATGTAAATCGATGCCAAGAATCACCAGATGTCGGAAAAACAAACTACACCAAGTCGGTGATAAATTTGAGTCGCTAAGAGAATCAGTGAGAAGTAGAGTTAAATCGGCTAAGAGATAAGTGAATAACTTATGAGCAAAGTGACAAAAACGCATCGTTTTGACTTAAGCGGGAATGTTTTAAGGAACATGTCAAAGATAATGATGATGTGTACGACATAAAGCCGCACACCAAGCTTATGATTGGATATAAATCTTTGCCGCATTAAATACGAGACGTGAAATGCTCAATAGGCGTGCAAAATCCAAGCCGTTGATTTCGATCACAATTCAAAAATCGCCGCACGTCCTTTCATAAACCATATTTAAACCATTTTCGTCCGTTTCTCTCTCACACTTCTAAAACTGTTCATCTCTTTCTCAAAAGCAAAGGCAAAAATACTCTCGAAACCTATCAATCTTCAAATCAATTTACGAGTTTTCCTTGATACAATTAAGAAATGGCACCAACTTATGACTTTACCAAGTTAGGAAAACAAATCCACACCGGTTCGGCGTGGATTTCTATCGACGAATGGTGAAGCGGGGTCCGACGATACCCTGGTGAAGAAAATCGCCGAGAAGTTGGAAACGTCCGGACTAAAACCGTTTCTAACTTTAGAATATCGATGACCTATGTGGAGGAGGTCGCACAATTCTCGTGAATGCCGAGATTCACGATGAAGGAATCAAGTCATCTGTTCACGGAAAGCGGTGACTATCTCTCGCGGATTTGGTGAATATTGCTCACTACCCGGAAGGAGCATCCGAGATTAAAGAAGTGATGTAAACTTGGCCGACGCTGGAAAGAAATAGCCAAGTCCGACTTTTTGATAAAATAATATACACAAAGAAACAAGAGACTGGAAGGAGGATTATCACAAGTTGTTGGACATAGTTGCCAAATGTATCGACATCAAATTTGGCGACTTTGACCAATCACAAAGGCAAAGCTGATTGTAATGGCCGCAATCATCGAAGAAAAGAAGATAAACTGGGCTGAGTTTGTCTACAGCAGACTCTGCCCGAACGTGGGGAACAAGTCCTTCAAAGAAGATGGTTCATTTGGAGGATCCTAGGATATGGCCTGTGCTTGGCCGGCTATTGGAGGTGAAAGGAGTCCCTCTTAGACATGGGAAGGCATTCCATGTTAACAAGAGGATGTTCGAGCTAACCTCTCGGCGCTCGAAGCGAGCTTACGCCAAGAGAGGCGACACCAAAGTGGGGGAATCACCACCGAAGATGCAAATGCTTCTCTCCACCCAAGAAGAGAGCGCCCTGCAATGCTAAGAAAAGATCACCCCTGCAAAGAAAGAAAAAACCAAACATGCTCCCCGCCCTGCAGCGAGTCACCCCCGGCCAGCCGTGTCACCCGCCCCAGCGGCGGATCGAGAAGGACTCACAAATACCTTCTCCGATCGTCAAAAGGAGGAGAACCGACAAGCCAAGACGGCTCTCCTCGAAACAAACACCAAAGACCCGCCCTTGAAGACTCGAGGACAACGCCTCGAACTGAAAATTCCCTGTACAAACCAGAGACGAAGAAGACTCGTCAAGCGGTCGAACAGAGAAACCAAATGAGTCGATTACTCGGCTAGCACAAATACCGGAGACTACCGAGAAGTAGAGTCTCCGGATGTAATTGATGAAACACCAAGTCTGTTGAAGGCGATCGTGAGAGGCAACCCGAAGACACAAACGTTTGTAGCTCACACAAAAAAGCACAAAGAACTCCGCCAGAGCGGATAGTGATGTAATGATCCTATCTCCACCTTACCCGGACATCCAAAATCGTCTGCGTGAGTGGAGAAATGGAAGTTGAGCAAGTCAAGGAACAGTTCCAACGGCCGAGTTCATAGAAGAAGAAGAGGAACTGCTAAATTTCCTTGGACTAACTCTCGTGCTCCCAAAGACTTGATGAGGACAATCGCACGGACATCCTGCAGCATTTACAAGAACAAGGAGAGAGAAAAGCAAGTCAAAGAAGCCGAAGCACGTGAGAAGGCAAGCATCCGCCCTATCTCCGCACCACGAACACACACATCCTCTCCTTGATGTCTTCTCCGACAAAGTGACGAGGAACCTGAAAATGTCACGCCGCCCGCGAGAAGAGTTGCAAATGCAAAGAAGCAAGCATTGCCTGAGTCAAGAATCCTTCACGAGCAAAGACTAATGGAGGGACCAGGAGAGTCCTCCGAACACACGAAAATCGATCCAATGGGAGTGGTTCAAAAAATAGCCAATGTTGTTCTTTGCTTACCACTTCCTCACTCACCGGCAATAATGGAACTAGCGATAATGGGCTGGGGGACCCCGATGAAACCGCCCCCTATTGAAGGTGTGCTACAACAAACAATCTATCAAAGCGCCGGGAGTTTGGAGACGAGTGACCCCATTACAAGTCACTCGGTGGTGCGCCCCGAGGGGGAAACTCCCTCCACCAGCTGCGGCAAGGTCGGAGGATGCTTTGCGCAGATGACTCCACAACGAATCAACAAGGCGAAGAAGAGAAATTACAATCACAAGAAGAACAACAAGTTGCCATCAACGAAGCTCGAACGATTGAGACTGTCTCACCGAGGTGCCAACCGCTCTAAGAAGGCTAATGACGCCGCTGATGCGGTCGAGGCACGAGGAAGGAACAACCCAGGGAGTTAACACTGGGCGATGAAAGTGCAATCCATGGGGTTGAGACTCCTATGGATGCCACCGTAGAAAGACCCTAAGACAAATGACACTTTGTCGAAAGGGAGGACCAAGGCCTCGCAGCGATAGAGAGACCTGCCGGAGGAAATGAAGGCCCATGGGAGGTTGAGACTTCCGGGGTAAAGAAGTCAAGTAGAGAACATCCCTCCTGCTATCATCGACCCATCCGAGAAGGAGATCGCGCACTTCATGATTCCCAGGACAACCCCGATGTCACTTTTCGGGATCGGAAGGAAGAAGAAGCTGAGTCATCCCCATGACAAATCCAAAGGACTCAACTGCGGGTGTTCCAAGCACGAGCAAGTCTCGATCCCAAGACTACTCGTCAAACTTTTAACTTTGATGATGAGCCACCACTGAAATCTCATCATCGTCCGATGATGCTACTTGATAAGGCCGAGGACCGATCATCAAATGGAAAAACCAACAGACCAACGAAGTTTAAGACAACTGAGGCTCGGCAAGCCGGGTCTACTTCACAACAACCCACCAACAAGAGACCACCGCACGAGGCTCCTCAAGTCGCAGCAGATCGATTCCCAAAAGAACTTCACGCGCACCGCTCATCATCGAAGCAGATCCCGATCGGCGGTGATGAATCTTTTGTAGAATCTTTCCCTTTCTCACCGGAGATACGAAACTCCACGAAGAGTCGAAAAATGAACAAGCACGCTATTACAAACCAGCTCTGTTCTTCCAACAGACACCATTGTTCCAAATTGATTATGACTTCGATCTTTGTATGGCCATCACCGCAATGAAGAATCACCGAAGTTCGAGAAGTGTTCAAGGCACTCTTTGCTTTGAGGTTGAACGGATGGAGAGGCATCGAGCCTCTTTGGACATGCGCTGGACAACAGAGATGCCTCCCTACACCGATTTAAGAGGCATAACAACGATAAGGGAATGGTGGCAACAAAGAAGAATCAATGCGTGTGGAACAGGTGAGATACTTGAACCTTGTTCAACAAGTTCTTTGGTGTGGAGAGTCGAAAATGCTGATGCAAAAACGAAGCCGAGAGAACACATTGAGCATATGCATGAAGCTCACACTTTGCCGAAATCAAGTGCTGCGTGAGCAAAATACAAATGATATACGACGTTTGGAAGAACACATGACTAGAAAATTCAGCCTTCTCATGGCCGAGATGAAGCCGATTTCAAAGTGAGTCCAACGCTACTCAATCCGAATTCCGTCTTTGCTTACAACGCAGCAGACTTGAAGCGAACTCGACTATCCGCGAGCTCGATTTCATGCTTGCCAAAGATGTTCCCCGGGGTTCCTCTATCCTTTGATGATGCCAAAAAGGGGGAAAAGGAATACCTTAAAGCAAAGAAAATCAAGTCGAAAGAAAGGAGCAAATTTGAAGGGAAAATCACCGAGGAAATTTTGAAACAAAAGAAACAAAAATCTGAGGGGAAGGATCAAAAGATATGACCTTGATGATTGCACAAACTCCTCAACGGGGTCTGTCCTCACACAAATGACATTATAAGCGAAGAAACTCCCGTGACTCGCCACTCCAACACTCTCTTTATCTATGGTGAGAAGATAAAAGCAATTGAAGCGGGGATGAAGGAAGTGGAAGGAAGAATGGATGCCAGGGTGATGAACATCTTGAAAGAACATGGAGGCATTCCGGTTGGACAGAGACACTTATGCCATCTCGGATGTCGGGACAGAGCCACGATCGGACGAATTCAAAACGCTCGAATCAAGGATATTTTGCAAATATGTCCATGGCTCAAGCTTGGGACTTGTATCTTGGGAAAAGGGTCTCACGTTATGTGAAGAAGGCGACAGCAGCAGACTTCCGATCATCCTCTGCTGGTCACTCTGCTAGTCACTCACCGGGAAGAAGAAGACCCCAAAGACAAAGATACGCCCGAGGTAGAGGAAGAAGCGATGAGTGGAGGAAGAAGCTTGGACCTGGCCTCTGCCCAAAAACATTGAATACGTGGATCCAGGAAAGAAAGGAGGGATCTACTGGGCTGGGCTTGACCAAGTGGCAAATTTAAAAGTGGCTAAATCTAACGCTGAGTATGCAAAGAGATTAGAAGAAGAAAACAAGAGACAAACTCAGCTATGGCAGGAGAGACCGGAAAGACTAAGAAAAGATGAAGCTGCCAGGAAGGCATATGAAAAGAAAAAGAAGGCAGCTGACGACGAGAAGAAGAGAAGAAGAAAAGAAGATGCTGATCAAGATGAAAGAAGGAGACAGCGAAGGAGATGAAGTGTTGCTGTCAACCCTTCGTGTATTTTATTATGTAAATGCATACAATGTAAGTCTTCTGTAATAAAACTATAAACTCTTTATTTTTTTTTTGTGAAGACAAGTATATACTCTGATACACCTTGTAAACAGTTGTGTTAAGTACAATAATGATATGATCAATAAAAAGATTGATTCTGCGCATACATTCTATGTCAATACACTATCTGTATGTATCTTTGTTATTTGCATCTTTGTATGGTTTAAGTTTTGGAATCATCAAAAAGGGGGAAATTGTTAGGAATTTTATTGTTTAGATTTTGATGAATGCCATGTAAAACTTAGAATAGAAAGTTGGCACCCCAATTCTTGTTGTCAAATGCATTGTAATAAATAGAGTGGCCAAGCCGAGTTAAGTCGCCTACGCCCTAACATGCAAGAAGACAATCAAGATCGGAAGGAAAACTCTGCTGCGAGACAATTGAGTATGGCAAAGAAGAGTAGACGGAACTCTATCAAGAAGAAGCGAGATGCAAATGAGTGGAGCATCGGTCAAGTCAACTCAAGAAAAGCCAAGTCTCAAGTTGAAGTGACAAAGAGTCATCCAATGATTGGAAGGCGACTCTAAGTCACCTGGGAAAGCAAGGAAATGCGGTCAAGTCGAGATAATCAGTAAAGAACCGTTGCCGAAATCAAGAGATTTACTTAAACAAGTAATATCTCCATACCACCTTTCTTGGAGTGCTCGATCGAAGCGTGCAAAAGGAATGAACCAATGGGAAGCACAACACCGTGTCGAACTCGAAAAAGGTGAAAGAACAATTCATACGAGGAAACGGCAATTCCAAGAACGCAAGCCAACGACTACAAAGTGACTTTCAAAAATAAGCTATCTCTTCAACGGGCAAATTTTTGAAAGTTCACTATAAAAGGCCGAGGAGTTTGTTTGAGATAAATGATGAATGACACACACACGCGAGATATACAAGCACATCGTAAAAATCAAACATTCTCAATCCTCAAGCTGCACATTACGAAGTACATCAATCCAACACTCACCCGTGAAGGAAAGAGAACTTCTATCGCTTGAAGAGGAAACGTTTGAAAACAAGGGGTCTACATTCCAGGGAAGGATTGTAGAAAGGTTCAAGTTGAACCAAGTCTTAAGCTTTTGGAGGGCTTCGTGATCAAATCCAAAGAGCTTGAGCAAGTGAGTTTGTAGTAACAAAGCAAAAACGCCCCGTGAAGAAGGCCGAGTCGTCGAGAAGCCACCGAGTGATCAAGGCGTCTCGGGATCGAGTCCCTAAGGATCAAGTCGGCCGTTGTGATCAAGACTTGTATCCGGACTGTTACCACTTTGTAAACCGATCATTACTTAGTGGATTCCTCCGGGAGTTGGAGAAGAGAGGAGTAGAAGAATTACCCCATCTTGAACCTCTATAAAAACTTTCTTGTGTCATTTACATTTCGGTATTTAAATTCCTGCACTTTTAATCGCTTATATCTCACGATAAATTTGCTATCCATTTGATAATTTATAAGTACTAAATCAAGCTCTAAAATCTTGCTTAATCAAACTTAAGGGTGTTAAGTCTTCCGCTGAAAATAAAACCACAAACAGTCAAACTATAGCCAAACAAACAGTGAGTTACTCCATCAATGACGGCTCAAATTGAAATCATTGAAAGATTAACTCTACCGAGTGACTAATTCGATCGTCCATCAAGGACACAAATGTGTAGAATCAACTCAGATTTAAAAGGACTAAATCGAAAATTTGGTAAGGTTTATTCAACCCCCCCTCTAAACCTTACACTTACACCCCTTGGGACCTACACAACCAACTTGGCTTTACATTCTTCACATTAAATGTTGGAGGACATATATGATTAGGGTTATAAGTAGTAATAGGAAATGCAGACTGATCCTTGATTTTAGTCAAAGTAGTCTTCCACTCACACTCTTGACCTGCACATCTAACATACACCCTCTTTTTATCATTTTTTGTGAAATTTAAGTTCCTTTTAGTCTTAATGGCATGTGATTATATTGCCTTCTAAAATTCTGCCTTAGTGCTAAAGACCATTCCAACCTCAAAAACAGGGTCATATAGCATGTCTGGATTAACACAGGGTAGCTTTCCCCTCTAGCCTCTTCATCAGGCACCCTGAACTCATCTAAATCACATTCATTAAAAACTAGGTCTTCCTCACTCGAATGATTGGATCCACTGTCATCCATTTCTAAGTTCTCAGTCCCATCACCTTCATCATGATCTACATTTTGTTCAAATAATTCATCATTAGTTAAATCATAGTCACTATTAAATAAACAATCAACATCAAATAGCTCATCAATATAACCTTCATCAATATCATCCCTACCAACATCACCCTCACCAATATCATCCCCACCAATATCATTACCACATACATTTGAACCTTGGCCCCCCTCTTCATTACCCTCATCACTACCCTCATCAGATATATGCTCCACACTATTATGCATTTCCCTACTAGGAATACATTTGTTAAAATAATAGATCAAGTCCTCATCATTGATATTAACTTAAAAAGCAATCATTGATATTATATGGATCTTCTTATTACCTTTACAAATATGACTTCTGCATCACATATCAATTTTTTCTAGATTCATATGACTTTCATCAACATAGTCAATAAGTAATGTCTTACCCCCGTTGTACTTTGCAACAAAAACATGGTGAAATTCACCCTCATAATGCATCACCAAAGTAATTGATTTAGAATCCGGGTCTGTCCAATACACAAAAAACAATATATTAAAAATATATCCATCAAATAATAAAAAAAAGTAAATAAAGGCCCACATGTTTCACCTAACCAAACATGAATACACAAAAGCAAGAGAATTTGGAAGGGGGACCATTACAATATTATATAGTCATATTTTAGGTTTTCAGTGTAAAGGCCCACATTACTGAAATCTCCATAAGATTCTTAGCTATATGTACTAAAAACTGAAAGTGATTGCAAAAAACAACAAAAAAAAACTTCAACAAAATAAGCATAAGCTTACTGTATCAAGGTGGGGGTAAACCATCATGTCTTTCACATCGCATAAACACCATCACACCAAGATTTGGTAGGGACTTTTGGTCGGATTTTTTGGCCAAAAGAGATTCTGAGAGTAAAGAAAGGAAATGGGATTTTTTGGGTTTTTTTTTGTGTCTTGTGTCTTTTGGAATCTTGATGTTGTGCAAGAAATTGGGAGGTTTTCTTCCCTCCAAAAGAATACACATTGCGTTAAAAATAAATCAAAATTCCACCTAAACATTTTCCTTAATTTTTTAATTGCCATGTCAGCATATTTGGGCTGATCTTTGAGAAATCCCCAAATTATGAACGCACGTGACTGGCACATGTCGATTTCTAGCAGAAATTGAATATTCCGACAAAATGTATCCTTAATGTGAGGAAAAAATTAATTAGAGGACCAAATTTGCTATACCCATAAGTAAGTGTACCATATTTGCCTTGGCCCTAGAGTTAGAGGACCAATTTTGCAATTTAGCCTATTTGTTATAAAAAAAAGTAGCTAATATATAGTTTCAACTAGAGCGTTGTAGAGGACTTCGAGTTTACCAAAACCAAACTGATATGCGAATTGAAAAATATCTGAACCATAAGTTTTCATTGATTTTTTGATTTTTCCCCAATCTAACCGCCCGAAAAAAAAATTTGGTATGGTTTTAGAGATTTTTTAAATAATTGTACTGAGAACCATTAAGAATCATACCAATTGCACCGAACTGGAGGTTTGAAACTAGAACCGATCTTAAAGAACTTTTTTATATATACATATATATTATTTTTATCTTATTTATATTTTTATATTGAATTAACTACATATTCTTTGAATTCAATACTATATAAAACATAATACTAAAAATATCAAATTATAAGTTTTGCATACTTTATCAATATTGTTAATTCCGTGTTTTTATGGAAATTAATATTTTTCTTTATTATCGAAAATTTCAAATTTAAGTGTTTTGCCTTTCTTGGTTATTTCTTGAATTAGGATTTATTAAATAAAAGAAGTTGATTTAGAAAAGGATTTTATTAAAATTGGATTCTTGTGTTTTAGATTGATATGAAAGAGTTCTAGTCCTTATATAATTAGGAATCCTATTTCCACTATGTTTCTTTCGTCTTTGTTTTATAGGGACTCAAACTCTTCAAAGGATTGCCTATATAAAGAGGACGTCTCCCACATAATTCAGTACGCATAATTACAATTGAGAGAGCACATATCTGAGAGAGATCGAATTTTGCAAGAGAGAAATAAAGTCTGATATACTACGATTCGAGTGTTGAAGGAAGTCTTCTTTGAAGTACCAACACCAAGATCGAGCATCTTTGTTTCTCTATTTTCGTCCATCTATTGTTTGTTTAGAAGTACTGAATAGTTCATATTCTTTCGTTTTGGACGAGTTGTTTTACAAAGTATTGATCTACTCATACAAAGGAGTTTTGATAGGTTTCGTACTAGTTGAGTCATTCTATTGAGTTCTGTAAACGATACTTCAACTAGTGAATGTATTTCGCCCTGCCGGCACGTTTACAAGTATTTTTATACTTGTAGACAAATTTTATCTCTGTGTTTACTTTTATCCATCATGAGTTGGTACAAGTGTTCACCGCACTTGTAACAACACTTTATTCTCGAGAAAGTTTGGGACCTTAAATTCTTTCAATTGGTATCAGCCAACACTTGATTTCACTAAGTGTTGATCCTAAGTTCGAGCCGACTATGGATAGTCAAGTTTCGGTATGTTTCGTCCACCTATGTTGGATGGATCTAACTACTCAATTCGGAAGATCAAGATGCGGGCTTTTATAAAATCAATTGATGAGAAAGCCTGGCGCTCTGTTCTAGTTGGATGGACTCCTCCAAAAATAATAGATGTCGATGGCGATTACATAAATCAGGATGAGATAAGCTGGTCCAATGAAGATATTCAACTTGCGAACTACAATTCGAAAGCTCTCAATGCGATTTTTGGTGTAGTAGATTTCAACATGTTCAAAATCATCTGCAACTATACTGCAGCCAAGGACGCATGGGAGGCTCTGCAAAAACATTGTGAAGGTTCTGCAAGTGTTCGTCTCTCCAAGTTATGACACCTGACAGTTGGATTTGAAAATTTGAAGATGGAGGAAGATGAAGATATCACATCCTACCATGGATGACTCTGTGACATTGCCAATGAATCTCAATCTCTGTGTGAGCCGATCTCAAATTCAAGGTTAGTAAGTAAAATGATGCATTCCCTACCTGAAAGATTTGATATTAAGATTGCTGCGGTTGAAGAATTATCAAACATTGCAACACTACGACTTGATGAGTTAGCTGGAATCCTCAAAACTTGGGAACTCAATTTTGTCGACAAAAGGAGATCAAAAGGGAAAAGCATTGCTCTACAGGTATTACCCAATGAAACTAGTGAATTAGCTCAATTAACTAAAGAGGTTGAGGAATCTGAATTAGGTGAGGAATCTATGGCTATGTTTGCTAAAAAATTCAGTAGGATTATGAAAAACAAAAGCAAAACTCAGTTTCCTTCCAAAACCAACAAACCTTTTAAACATAATGCTCCTAAATACCCGCAAAGAAATATGCCTGATAGAAACCAAGATAAAACTGGGAATCAGTTTGATATTGATAAGGTCAGATGTAGAGCATGCACTGGTTTTGGGCACTATGCGAATGAATGTGCAAATACTTTACGTAAAAAGGGTATGAAATTGAGTGTTACTTTTAGCGATGATGAGTCAGAGGAAGAAAACTCGAGTCAGAATGATGAAAATATTGCTCTCATTACAATCATCAATGAGAAAAAGGCGCTGCAAATCAATCCATTGGGTGTCTCTCGAGGTGTTGCTCGAGACATTCCAACACCTAACAGGTATACTCTTTCTAACCCTTCAAATACGTTTTGCTTAACATCTGCCTCTCTAGTTGAAACAGATATCCAGGCTGCTGAGGACTCCGATAATGAAGAACATGACATCATGGATGCTTACCAAGAATTATACCACGATTGGGAAAAACGTGTTGAACACATTGGATGCCTGACAAAGGAGAATGAAAAACTTACAAAAGTGAACGAGGAGCAGAAGAATTATCTGACACGACTGGAAATCATACTAACCAGGAAAGATGAGGAATTAGAAAAGGTAAAATCTGAACTTGAGAAATCTCTTGAAACTTTGAAAAAACTTAATTCTGGCAATGCTAAACTTGACGAAATCCTAGCTCTAGGAAATACAGAGAAAGCTGGCTTGGGATACAAAACTCCTACTTTTGTAAAAGGATCTGAAAACTCTGAGGCTTCAAACTCTTCTATTGATGATCCCTCTTGTTCTAATGAAAAGCCACAGAAAAGAAAAAGACATTTTGTCTGTCATTACTGCTATAAACCTGGCCATATTAGACCATACTACTATAAGCTAAAGTCTGATCTAAAACGTCAAAAGTTTTCTGGTCAAGTGTTTTCACGAGTGTCCTCACACACTTCTAGCAACACCTCGACTAAACGAAAAACTATTTGGGTCCGCAAAACTGAGTTGACTTGTAATGTTATATATACATCCTTGAGGTCTAACATTGCAGGATCTTGGTACATTGATAGTGGATGTTCTCGCCACATGACAGGGACCAAAGAATACCTAATGGACTATGAATTATTCGACGGAGGTAAGGTCACATATGGTGGTGGTGCACAAGGACAAATAGTTGATAAAGGTACTCTGAATGTAAAAGGTCTACCTAACCTCAAAAACGTTTTACACGTTGAAGGTCTTTCTGCAAACCTACTTAGTATTAGCCAACTTTGTGATGATAACTTATATGTTAAATTTGATAAGAATTCATGTGAAGTATTTGACAATACTAACATTTGCATCTTAGCAGGTTTAAGATCCGTTGATAATTGCTACCAATTTGGTGGTATTACTGCTTATCATAGTGTTAAATTGAATGAAACGGATTTATGGCATCAAAAATTAGGACATGTGAACTTTAAAATGATTGATAAACTTGTTAGGTATGAAGCTGTAAGAGGATTACCAAAACTGAACACTAAAAATACCTCTGTGTGTGGATCTTGTCAAAAAGGTAAACAAACTCGAGTGTCACACCAAGTGTCACAACACTTTCACACTACCCGCTGTTTTGAACTTCTTCACATAGACCTTATGGGTCCTATTGAGGTTGAAAGTGTTGGAGGAAAGAAATATTCTTTTGTGTGTGTTGATGACTTCTCTCATTTTACTTGGGTCCGTTTCTTACGTGAAAAATCTGATGCTTTTTAGTCTTTCAGAAAGTTGCATAAGAAGGTGTGTAATTTATACAGTGTCACTATTGCTAGAATAAGAACTGATCATGGAAAAGAATTTGAAAATTCATCGTTTTCAACCTTTTGTGATAGGAAAGGTATTTCTCATGAGTTCTCCGCACCCAAAACTCCACAACAAAATGGGGTGGCGGAAAGGAAAAATCGAACATTACAAGAAATGGCACGAGTCATGTTAAGTTCCAAAAATTTGACCAAACGTTTTTGGGCTGAGGCCTTAAACACTGCATGTCATATTACGAATCGTGTGTATTTAAGGGTAGGAAGTACTATGACTCCTTACGAGATTCTTTTGTGTAAAAAATCTAACCTTAAATATTTTCAAGTGTTTGGATGTGTGTATTATGTGCTAAATGATCGAGATGAACTTGCTAAATTTGATTCTAAAAGTGATAAAAGTTTGTTCCTAGGATATTCCACTAACAGTCATGCTTATAGAATTTTTAACCTTCGAACAAGGACTATTATGGAAATTGTGAATGTTGTCTTCGATGATTTAGCTGACCTTGAAGGAAAAACTGAAGAAGATTGTGTCTCTGATCTAATTGAGACAAATAATACATCTGAGTCAGTCCCTAAAACTGAAGATGAACCAAGTGCTACAACAGATGTTGTTGCAAGTGTTCCAACAGATGTTGAGACACCGACAACAGCACCTGCAAACACACCTGTGCAAACAGACTCAGAAACTGAAACTGATCATGAGAATGAACAAAACCAAGTACTTGATGATCATGTAACTGATCGTACCAGAGACATACCAAGCAAAATTCAGAAAAATGACCCAACCACTCAAGTGATAGGTGAAGTTATCGAAGGTGTGCGAACACAAAGAAAGGAGAATGTAAACTACCGTGACATGGTAAGAAATGCATACTTGTCTTCAAACTGCACTCTGGTAAGAACTTGCTGCTTTATTTCTAATTTTGAACCTAACAATGTTAACGAGGCTTTGAAAGATGAATTTTGGATTAATGCTATGCAAGATGAACTTGATCAATTTGCTAAGAATGATGTATGGTATTTAGTTCCTAGACCTGATAATGTGAATGTGATTGGTACAAAATGGATTTTTAAAAACAAAACTGATGAATCTGGGAACATTGTGCATAATAAAGCTCATTTGGTGGCTCAAGGGTATACACAGGTTGAGGGGGTTGACTTTGATGAAACCTTTGCTCCTGTAGCCCGGATTGAGTCCATTAGACTTCTTCTTGCTATAGCTTGTCACCTCGGTCTTACACTTCACCAAATGGATGTTAAAAGTGCTTTTTTAAATGGAATTTTAAATGAAGAAGCTTATGTTGAACAACCAAAAGGTTTTGAAGATCCCTATAAGCCAAACCATGTGTTTAAGCTTAAAAAGGCTCTTTATGGTCTTAAACAAGCCCTTAGAGCTTGGTATGGTAGATTAACTGAGCATTTACTTCAAATGAGTTTTAAACGTGGTGAAGTAGACAAGACTCTTTTCATTCAAAGAACTAATCATAGCATTTTGATTGCTCAAATATATGTGGATGATATTGTGTTTGGTGCTTCTAGTCAAAAATTGTTGAATGAATTTGTTGATTGTATGTCATCTACATTTGAAATGAGTATGGTTTGTGAATTGAACTACTTTTTGGGTTTACAAATCAAACAATCGAAGGATGGGATTTTTATTTCTCAAAGCAAATATGCACGAAATTTGGTGAAGAAATTCAACTTAGATAGTGCATCTCATATGAAAACTCCCATGGGTTCGAGTCAAAAACTTAGTAGAGAAGATGTTGCTGAAAGTGTTGATAACACTTTATATAGAAGCATGATAGGGAGTTTGTTGTATTTAACTGCTAGCCATCCTGATATCATGTACAGTGTGTGTTTGTGTGCTCGTTATCAAGCCAATCCTAAGATTACTCATTTGAAAGCCTTGAAAAGAATTATTCGATATATTGGAGGCACCACTAATCTAGGAATTTGGTACACTAAAGATACAAACACTAATCTAGTTGGTTTTAGTGACTCTGACTGGGCTGGAGACGTTGATGATAGAAAAAGTACAACAGGTGGTTGTTTCTACCTTGGTAATAATCTGGTGTCTTGGTACAGTCGTAAACAAAATTGTATTTCACTTTCGACTGCCGAATCTGAATATGTTGCTGTTGGGAGTTGTTGTTCCCAATTTCTTTGGATGAATCAAATGATTGAGGATTATGGTCTTCATAGTGATATCTTAACCATTTATTATGATAATTCAAGTGCTATTGATATTTTAAAGAATCCGGTACAACACTCTCGCACAAAACACATAGACATAAGACACCACTTTATTCGTGATTTGGTTGAGAAAAACATTATTCGCATAGAATACATTGGTACCAAAATCGCTTAGGCGATATTTTCACCAAAGCTTTAGATTTTGAGAGATTTTCCACTCTAAGGAAGTCTCTTGGTTTGTGTGCAATCTAACACTGTTCGTATAAGTGTTGCAGCCTACACAGTAACACCTGCTGCAACACCTTTCCTGTTTTTTTATTGTTTTCCTTGCATTCATGCATTTAGTTAGATTTGCATGTGCACGACGAAATTAGTTTGACAAAGTTCTGGTAATGTATCCAAGAGTGTTCACTTGATAAGCTGATGTGAGTGGATGTTTCCAATCTACAAAATCATATATATTTTACCCAGGCGATGAGTTAAAAAAAAATATATCGATCATGTTTTGAGGCCTTTGAGGGAAACAACTACCTCCCCACTGAGTGCAGCTAATCCTTTTGACCAATTCTTACCTTATAAAAGTGTTTTAAGCGGCATGATCTTGTGATAAAAAGCTACCTTTGGGTTTTTGTGTGAAAGCTACCCACTGGCTAAATCTGGCATGAATCTTGGAAAAATCATAAGAAAAACTCGAAAAATCCTATATGCTGGGTATGCGGATCATTATTTATTGAATCAGCGTAAAGGTGTCTCTCAAGGTGTTACAACACTCGGTACAATGTCAGCTAATATTAGTCCCCCACTTGCGTGTCTTTTATTTTTTTATTTTGTTCCATATCTAGACATAATTAGGACATGCATCTTTTGGTGAAAATTGATGAATAACAGATTTTTGGAATCTTTTGGATATTATGCAATCTTGATTTTTCTCTTCTTTATCGCTGAATCTTGTGGTGAATTAAGTTTTGTGGTGTTATATGGATTGTGATTTACATGAATATATTTGAAATCATCTCAGCACTATCTTATCTAAATTTGCGGTTAAGTATTTCATATACTTTGGAGACTTGTAATTTAAAATCAAATTTGAAAATCGGGTTTTAACCATTTTCTTTTGGGAAATTGGATATAATTGGGTCTCCTTCTCTCTCCTACAAACCGCCACTTGTACTTAGAGTACTTAATGTGATGTACCTGTTGCTTGTCACACTTCATATCACATCTCACTCTCTCTCTCACATTCTACAAAATTACACAGTGCTCCTTCTTCCCCAATTTTTCTCTGAAAATATTTCTCTCCTCTTTGTATATTTCACTGTCTACTAAACCACAATGAAGAAAATTCATTCAGGTATTTCAGGAATGTTTAGTCCGACTGCTAGTCCTTCATCGTCTACGTCCTCTCCGCCCATCGCCGGAACGACTCCATCAACTCCTGCAAATTCTACCGGTGAGTTTGCATCGATCAACCCCTCAGTCCAATCTACACCTCCACCATCAATTTCAGGAGTCGATGCAGGTGCTGCAACACCTCTTGCAGCACCTTTGGCTCAAAATCTTAAAACTCCTGTTGCTGTTACGGAACAGAGTACTCCCATCGAAGAGAACCCAAAATCTCCTACTCCCTCTGTTCGAGTCGAAGAATCCAAAAATTTGCCAGAAATTGAACCCACATCCACAGAAAATCCACAAGAAACCCCACAAGAAAACCCACTCGAAAATCTTGATGATATTTTGGATTCAAACACCGCCATGGTTCTTGGCTGTGACACCCCAACTCCGATTGGTGTTTTTCCACCAGATGACACCGAAAATGTCATCAATGTTGATAATCTCCTAGATATGGCCACTCACGAAACACCTTTAAACCCTCAACAATCTCCGATTTCAAAAAAGAGGGGTTTTGCTTCAACTGCGAGTATGGGGTCACCGTCGCAAGGAAACCCAAAAAGAGAAAAGAAACCTGTTAGACGGTCGTCCAAGAAAGGGGGAGAACCGTCATTGTTCCCCGATATTCCCTTGCAATTCGATTCCGACAACGATATCTCCAGGTATGTGATGGCCCGACGATCAAGAACCAGAAGCTCTGTCAAGAAACCTACTGTATCGAAGCCTCCGGCCAAGAAAACTCCTGTCAGAAAACCTTCGGCCAAAAAAGCGGCTCCGACCACTCCGCGCAAGAAGAAAGGTACATCTGAGTCTGGGTCTGGTTCGAAAGAACAGGGAAAAGTGTCTGACAAAGGTTCTGCAGATGAAGGGGCTAAAATCTTGGAGTCTTTAAAGACTAGTACAGGGTCAAGTACAGCATGGAGAGCTGGTAAAAGGGTCAAGTACAACACGGAGAGCTGGTAAAAGTGTTGCTACTCCAGTTCCAACACCTTCTGACTCAGAGCGGACCGAGTCACATAACTCCAGTGATGAGGACTTTGATGCCCGGAAGGAGGATGATAAGGATGATGACACCGACCCTGAGTTGGTGCCCGAGACAAATTAAAAAGCAAAGATCAAGTGCTCCTCCAAGTGTTGCCACTCCTGTTGCAACACCTGATTCAGCTGCTGCAACTCCTTCATCCGATACATTTGCTGAATCCGCTGCTGCTTTGACTGAGGACTTTGAGATAAGTAAAGCATATTCTTTTTCCTTTTACACTGAAGGTGCTTTCAAATGTTTTAAATCCATGGATGATCGTAAATTTATTTGTGAAAAGCGAATTGAGCATGATCTTTTTGAGAAAAATAATATTGTTCGGTTGTTTCAAAAGCGAAATTTGTTGAGTACTGTGACCACATCACTGTCGTTTGTTAGGAATGTGGTCTTGGAATTTTATGCTAATTTAGAGTCTATAGCCAAGAACCGGAGATCTGCGAAGTATGATAACCGAGTGGATGATTACAATGAGGTTGTTTGCACCATAACTGGGAACCGAGTTTAGAATTGGTCTGTTCATCCTTCAAAACTTTCCGCTTCTAGACTCACATCCCTTTACTCGGTTTTACAAAAAAATTCAGTGCAAAATTGGATCCCAACCTCTCACAGCACGTCAGTTGCAAAAGAACAGGTTGTGGTTCTGTTTAAAATTGGGACAGGGATCCCCTTGAATTTTGGTCAATTGGTGTTTGATATGGTAATGGGGTTTGCTGAATCTTCAGTGTCACATGCTTTACCGTATCCTTCATTGATTTATCTCATGTTGAGTTCTCAAGGTCTGAATTTGATGAGTGGAGACTCCTTCTCACCTGAACCGGAACTGTTTACAATATCTCATAAGTTGTTCAAGGGGGATAGGGTAAAGGACCTGCCTCTTCGCTTCCCTGGTGAAGATGATCCTCAACCTATTCCTCCTGTGGCGTCTGAGGGTGTTCCACTGGGTGTTCCACCTTTTTCTCCCAACACTTCTAACATTCCTATGCCTGCTTTTGACTTTGCATCTGCTACCTCTGTTGCTGAGACTTTTATGCAGGGACAATTGGCCTATGCCGATCAGCAAATAACTCAGGCCAAACAGCACATTCAGTACGTTGAGAACTTCAAAGCTCATCTACTTGGCTTGCTCTCACATTCTGGACAAAAAGGGGGAGATGAGGCCGGTCCAAGTACTGAATCGAGCTTTAGTGGAGGGGGAGATGCTTCGCTTGGCGCAAAGGATGGAGCTGATACAAGAACGGATAAAGGAAAGGAAGCAGCTGGGGATGATATGGACTTAAACTTTGATTTTGAAGACGACTTATATAAATTCGATTAAATGCCTGCTGGTGTACTTAAACTTTTTGGCATGTTTTAGTACTTTTGTTACTTAGAACTTATAATGGGATATTCTAATATCTTTTGATGTGCTAACATTTCATAGTGTTTGTTGAACTACCTAATACTAGTTTTCTGCATTTTGAGTTTGTTGACTCTTGCTCTCATTCACTATTATTGTGTTTAAATACTAACCATTTTATGCAGATTTGAGGTGTTCATGAAAGTGTTCTATCCTATGTAGGAACACTTTGTAAAGCAGCGCGATTTTTGATTAAGGGGGAGAAAAATTTGTTTTCACTGATTTTCAACTAAGGGGGAGTTACTTACTTATTTTTATAAATCCTTTGCTTGAGTTTGATGTTTTGTCCAGAAAGGCAAAAAGGGGGAGAATGTTAATTACGTGTTTTTACGGAAATTAATATTTTTCTTTATTTTCGAAAATTTTAAATTTAAGTGTTTTGCCTTTCTTGGTTATTTCTTGAATTAGGATTTATTAAATAAAAGAAGTTGATTTAGAAAAGGATTTTATTAAAACTGGATTCTTGTGTTTTAGATTGATATGAAAGGATCGATTTTGTAGGGATGTGTTTAAAAGAGTTCTAGTCCTTATATAATTAGGAATCCTATTTCCACTATGTTTCTTTCGTCTTTGTTTTATAGGGACTCAAACTCTTCAAAGGATTGCTTATATAAAGAGGACGTCTCCCACATAATTCAGTACGCAGAATTTCAATTGAGAGAGCACATATCTGAGAGAGATCGAATTCTGCAAGAGAGAAATAAAGTCTGATATACTACACAGTTCAGAGTGTTGAAGGAAGTGCTGCTGAAGTACCATTTCAACACCTGAAGATCGAGCATCTTTGTTTCTGTATTTTCGTCCATCTCTTGTTTGTTTAGAAGTACTGAATAGTTCATATTCTTTCGTTTTGGACGAGTTGTTTTACAAAGTATTGATCTACTCATACAAAGGAGTTTTGATAGGTTTCGTACTAGTTGAGTCATTCGATTGAGTTCTGTAAACGATACTTCAACTAGTGAATATATTTCGTCGTGCTGGCACGTTTACAAGTATTTTTATACTTGTAGACAAATTTTATCTCTGTGTTTACTTTTATCCGCTGCGAGTTGGTACAAGTGTTACTGGCACTTGTAACAACACTTTATTCTGAGAAAGTTTGGGACTTTAAATTCTTTCAAATATATAAAATGAATAAATGAATATGAATTTAATTCACTAAAAGAAGCATTATATTAATTATTTATGAGAAATTAATTGCCATCATGTTAATTTATTTAAATTTGTAAATAAATTATATTGGAAAATTGTATTTGATTGTAGAAGACGTTTTCATTTCATGATATCTGGTGGATTATGTCAATTTGTCATATTGTGATTTGTATTTTTGTTTGATGAATTAAACAATTAAAGTAGGATCTAATTTAATAAGTTCATGTTGATGTCTTTTTTAAAGTATGAATAATCTTCGATTCCACGATTCTCTATTCCGGACCAAGCTCGTCTATGAGTATCGAATCTCTGTACTGAACTGTCCCAAGATTTGAGATGGTACGGTACGAATATTTTTTAGCTAAGGCACGATTCCAAATATCACTTTTTGAAACATCCGAATTTTGGTACAGTTCTTGAGATATTTGAATCTTCGAATCACACACCTAATTTCAACCATGATGTGGAATAATTCCAAGTATGCAAATACCTCGCAATGTCGCAACTTGCAATTGCCCCTCCAAAACCCCCCTCAAATTAGAACTAGAATAAAAGTGAATAAAGACAAATAACAAAATGCTGTAAACACTAAATGAAAATGACGGACACCATAGTAATGGTATAGACATAGTTATATTTATTTAATTTTTTAAAAATATGTTATTTTTTTTAAAGAAAAAAAATATGTTATAGTTATAGTTGTTTGAAGGTGAATTATGTTCCTGTGTTGTAGGATACAAGTACCAACTGGATTCCTTCACGAAGTGGGCTTAACCCTGTTGGACTCAACCTTTTAAGTTGTTTTGAAATCATATTATAATTGGGTTCATTAAACAAGTTTATACATAAAATTATAAAATATGATAAATCTATGTATAAAATTTAATATAATAGAAGATTCATTTTAATAATATATGAAATTATAAAAGTTGGTGTAGAAGGGGAAGAACGGTTGTCCCCTACCAGTCCCTTAGCCCCGTCCGTGGTTAACTATTTTTCTTTTTAAAGAAATTATGAGAGGCCAATGTTGGGTATTGATTCAAGAGTTTTGGGGAAAAAGTTGGGTGCACAAAGTTATGGTGGGAGGGAAAAGAAATCAAGATGTGAAACCATGTGAAAGCCGAAAGGAAAGCCCTTCAACTTCTCCAAAAATATTCACTTTCTTTTCCTTCATTTCGAAGGTATTGATTATGCTTGCTCTGGGAAACTTCTCTTTCAGTGCCATTTTTATAATAGTACTGATGAATAATGTGTTTTCTTTCCCTCTTGTTAAATTTGATGTTCTTTTATTAAAGTAATTTTGAGTGCCCAGCGCCTTCAGTTAAATTGGAGTTTATTCTACTTGTAAAGACAATTTAATTGAAAATCATATTAATAAAGACATTTCTTTATCATGTGTTTTGCATTTATTGATATTAATTGCGCATTTGATAAAGTCATTAGATCATATTAAGCTCTGAGACATGGATTACATTGCACATTGGAATGGTGAGGATCAATTTGAAATATAAAGTTGCAATTGGAAAAAGTATAAGTTGCATCTGGGAGAAAGAACTTGCTCATGTAGAAAGTGGGAGCTCACTGGTATCCCTTGTGAGCATGCAATATCTGGTACATACTTTTTGGGATACACTCCAGAGGATTATGTAGACCATTGGTATACCAAAACCACTTTTATGAAGGCATATAGTCATGTTTTGGGTGCTATGAATCCTTGTGATCAGTGGCCCATTATGGATGTTCAACCTTTGATTCCACCTGAATCTGTCAAGCTGCCTGGTAGACCAAAAAAGAATGCCAGAAGAAAGGATCCAAGTGAGGGAAAAAAGAAGAAGAAGAAAGTCACAGTCAAGTTGAGCAGGAAGGGGCTTACCATGACTTGCTCCATTTGCCACAAAGAAAATCACAATGCTAAAGGGTGTCCATATGTCAAGGAAAGTCAGCCTACCAGTCCTGCCTTAGATGTGCCTGTCCCAGTCAAAGAAAGAGAACCAAAGAACAAGGTAAAATGGTTCAATTTTATATATTTGATTTGATTTATATATTTTATTGTGTCATAATAACATTAAATGATTCAATTTTGATTGCAGGGGAGAACAAAAAGGAAAAGAGAATCAGTGGATGAAGGTCAATCATCCGCACCACCAAATCATGGGTCAAGTGGAGTTATCAATACTCCTACTAGGATAACAAGAGGCATGCAAAATGCAAGTAAGGGAACCCAGTCTGAAAATGCAAGCAAGGTCACTCAGTCTGAGAATGCAAGCAAAGGCAAAAATGTTATTAAAGCTCAGAAAAAGACACTTGGAATGAGGTCAAAATTACAGGTAATAAGTAATATTTGTTTAACATTTCAATATGCGGGGATCAAAACTATATTTAACATGATTTTTTGTAATTCTTAGGTGCATAAAAAACCTGCAGATTTAGTTGCATCTCAAGTGTCTGTAACCAAAGGCAAGGTACCAACTAACAAGGATGGAAAGAAGCCTATATGGAAACCACCGGGAAAGAGAGCTGTGATTCAAGATGCAACATTCTCAACTAGGAAGGGTCAACAATCCAACACCAAGACAGTGCATACTCAAGAAGAACCAGTTTTGGGTTCATATTATGTTGTTTTGGGTGACAAATGACAAAGTGATACATGCAAGAAAGATTTCCTTTTGTTTTTGTAATGTTCTTTTGCTTTTGGATGTTGATACTCCTTTGAAACTTTTGTTTGTTGTCTTTGTTGGATCTTATGTAATGTTTCTGCAAAACACTTGTGGTTTGTTTAGCTTGAAGTGCAATATGCCCCGCAAATTTTGTAATGGAACTTGGGAGTGCAACTTTTTAATGAATGGAACTTTTGTTGCTGTTGGATCTTATGCATATGCAAAAGTTTTGTTCTTGTTGGATCTTGATTAGGCAAATTAATGTTACTTCTTTTTTTATACATAGATTTGACAAAGACATAAAAAAGCCGCTTAGAATAGTACCAACCAAATTCATATCATAAATCATGAAAACTTGAAGATGATTACATTAACATTGATAATGCACTTACATCAAATCCAGATACACTAGTACCAAATTCATATGATAACTGAAAACTTGAATTTGGTGATACACACAATCCTAGTTAATAAGACCATTACACATACTAACTAATACTACTAACTAGAACTACTAAAGTTACATCATCTTGTATATGATTATCCAAGACACAACAAGAGCCAACCAAACAAGCTTTTCCCTAGTTCTCTTGTTTTTCACTTCTCCTTCAAGTTTGTTAGCTCTTTTCAGTAGTCCCGGGATAATTTGGCGAGATCTAGTACACAGTGGTGGGTCGATCCATGCAAAGTAATTGCACCCTCCAACTTCCTGCAAATTTGAAATTCGATAAAACTGATATAAAATTCGATAAAATTGATATAAAAAAATCGATGAAATTCGATAAAATTTGATATTTTCGAATTAAAATTGCACAAAAAATTTATCCAAATGAAATTATTCCAAAATTCAAAACAAAACCCTAAATTGTGATACCCAAAAAAACCCTAATTACAGTTCCCTTGTGGAATTGAATGAAAAATTTGCACTTTATCAGTCTTAAATGAACGAAAATAATTCATACAACCTTAACATTGCATAAAAACAAAAACTTAAGGTTTCAAATTTCAGCAACTTACACGGAATTTTTCGCAAGCCGAGTATCGCCGGCCGGGATTAAGGTCCGTCCATGAAGTTTTCTTCACAACATTCTTACCACAATGACAAAAATCATCCATGATGAACTCTGAAGTTTGCCACCACATTTCCACCTAACAAGAACCCTAGAAATCGACTGAAAGCCAAGAATTGGGGGGGGGGATTCAGTTTTATTCCCGCATTTTTTGATGAAAATATCCGTTTTGCCCTTTCATTATAGTGAGAAATGACGAAAAAAGCCCTCAGGAAGGGGCATGCCAAGCATGTGACCGAATATTCCCGGAATATTCCTACCCCGGTACACCGAAGGTTGCAAAATATAAAACACGCATAGTACAGGTTGCAACTAATAAAAAAAGGTGAGGTTGCAAAGTGTAAAAACACGAAAAGTTCAGGTTGCTCAAAATTTTTTTCCCTATTTTAGATCTGATATTAAATTCCTTCTCTCGAATGTGGATTAACACATCAGACATCAAAGAATAATGGTCAGGTGATCAAGATGTAACTAATACAAATAACACAAATGAACCATGAATTGCATAAAATAAAATAGATCTACAAATCAAACATAAGATTAAACATGATTACATCAAAGCCCTTGAATATCTAATTAATCTATCAAACAACGCACATAAAAATTTCGATACATACGAATTAATACATGAATTATACTTGAAAGAAAGAGAAGAAGAATGAAAAACTTTTTTAGTGAATTGATCGGCAGTTCTCTAGTGTTGAAGAATTAGTCTGGTTCTTCCTCAGTAGCATCGAAGGATCTCTCCCCACTGCTTTCCCCCAATATAAATTTTATTATTACATTTTTCTGTATCAATTTCTTTCTCTCAGTCTCCCCGGTGTCCCGGTCTGTCCTTCCAACTGCTCAATTTGACCTATTTATAGCAGAACATTTTCTTTATTCCTGCTGATAAGAGTTTTGTTCGCCTTATTTTTAGCTTCACCGCAAGTGTACGGTGTAAGTTAGAGAATAGGGTAGCAAGGTCGTATCCACGGAGACTAATAAATTAATATGCTAAGTATCGAACTAAGATAGTCTTATTTTTATTTAGACGGTCGTAATATGATGATTGTTGTGATATCAAGACAATTAAGACTACTAAAAACGCAAGATTAAGACAATGAGAATAATAGAAGTATCCAGATGATGAAATGGATTCCCGGGTTAAGGTTTCGATTAATATCCCTCTTGTTGTCCGATTTAATCAAAGCCAAGTTATTATCAATATTCCTATAAGACGATCACGAAAGTATTTTATCCTCCCTCTCGAGATGTATATAAAATGTGGATTGAAATACCTATGCTAGCATTTCTACTCAACATGGGATATTCAACTCCCAAAAGTTTAAAAGATCAAATGTCCTCACAAATATTTACAAACCTCTCGATTTATGCAAATATTCGTTTCAAGTACTCAAGATCCAATATTGAAACTCATCTCTCGAATTATGAATCAATATATCAAACATGTTAAATCATTGATCAAGTGATAAAACAAGAATAAACTCAAAGTACTCAAATAGGCTTCAAGACAATAACTTCAACTAAGATTAAAACATTCAACAAGAGTTCATTAATCTACTTCCAAAACCCGAAAATCTAAAGAGTTTAGATACACATGATTTCTAAACAACTCATAGACAAATTGTTCAAAGCCATGACAAACTAAAATGAAAGATTAAAACTACAAGAGAAGCAAGAAAAACTTAGGAAAGTCGACAATCTCTCGATATATCTCCGTTCCTCAAGCTCCAATGTGACCCGATTGTCTCCTTGATATCTTCTTAAAAGAGTAAACTTTGTCTTGTGTTCTCTAGCCAAAAATGTCAGAATATCCCCTTGGTGTGCGCCCCAAAAAACCTTTTTATACCCCTTAGAAGTTTAGGGCAAAGTGCTGTCAAAAAATAACATTCCAGCGTAGACGCACGGGTCGTGCGCCCCCTGCACGGGCTACCCGTGCGTCATCCCATAGCGAAGCCCCTGCTTTTTTCCAAACACGCACGGGTCGTGCGCTCCAAGCACGGCCTACCCGTGCGTGATGCCGTAGACATTTTAAATTTCTCTAGTGGCGCACGGGTGGTGCGTCAACGCACGGGTTACCCGTGTGCCGTGCCGTAGCCTTTAGTTGCCTTTACCCAGGGACACACGGGTGGTGCCTAAGGCACGCCCTACCCGTGCGTTCCCTGTATTTGCCTTATAAGCTCAACTTCATCTCATTTTGGCTTCAAATCTCGTACATTTACTCGATTCTAGGTGTTTCCACTTCACGATGCTCGTATTTGTCTCTAATTTGCTTCAAATATCATTAAATTCCTAAAAAATGAGCAAAGCGTAATATCTTTTCCACAAAGAGTGAATACAAATCATTTTACATGAGTTTATGCATGCCTAATCACCATTTTTATCATAATTATACCTCAAAATACATGCAAAACTCACACCTATCAAAACCCCCCAAACTTAAACTATTGACCGTCCCGATCAACAATTTTGAAAACGAGATAAAGCACAACAGGGAGTAATGAATGATAGCGCACACGAAGTCTCCAAAAGGAAATCCATATTGTTCGTCACGGATGCAAGCTACAAATCAATCAAGCCTCAAATATCTAATCATGGAGCACATATCAAACAAAACATGGTAAATGCTCTGAATCACATCTCTCAAGATCAAGTGTATGCTCTCATCTCACATGAATATAGGACGTGTTTACGCTCAAATCAATTCCATGTCGCAAAACTACCATAGGCTTGCAATTCGTCTCATATCTCCGCCACTAGAATGTATACAATTTGTGAATCAAAAAGGACTTTCTCATTTGGTTGTAATGAAGGCTCTTTGGTTAGGGTAGGAAATTTTGGATAAAGTGACTCAAACTCGAGCATGTAGACCGGTGAGCATATCAATCATCTACATTACAATCCCATATGCTACTCCAATCATCCCTTATTTTCATCAACTTTTCTCATCTCCATCTCCTTTTTTTCTTTTGAGAATCACCTCAAATTACAATCCTTAGCCCCCCAAGTTCATTTAAATGAAAACTCACATCATAACGTTGATAATTTTTTTTTATCAACTCTTTTGTGAATTTTCAACATTTCTTTTCAACTCCTTTTCTTCCTCTTTTGTCCCCATCAACCAAATTTGCCCAATTATCCAACTTTTCAATTCCCACTCATTCAACCTCATTCACTCTCTTTACTCAATGTTATACGCTCGAGTGTAGGGTAACAATTATATCAAGTTAAGGCTTGAATTTGTGGCTATCAAAGAAATAGGCAATAGGCTCAAATTGGCTAACTAGGAATTTCAACAACGTTAGGTAAGCAAAAGGCTTGAAAGGCTAACAAAGATGGCCTTTAATCACATTCACAATTCGCATACAACATGTGGCCTTGTCAGAGATACCAGAGCAAGTTCTAGAATTCTAACAACATGAATGATACACTCAAATCACAAACAAGACTGCATAAAATAGAAGCAGTAAAGGCTCAAAATTTCACAGGTTTGTAAATACGTAATTCAAAGCATCAAACAATGTTCTCAATATCCACATGCTCAATATCATCTATTCATGGCTCAATCAACTCATACTCAACATCCAATCCCAACAATAAAAATTTTCAATCAACACACAAACATCAAGTTGCATCATGCTCGGTCAACTCACTCTCTAACATCTATGAAAGCAATAAACGTGTTAAAGCCGTAAACGTGCTTCTAATGCAATGCAGCATAGAATGCTCTACATGCAACTATATGAAAAACACACAAAAATGCAAGATAATTATTTTTTTTTCATTTTTTTTTCATCTACACTTTTCATATAGCAAAATACTACCTCTCCCCCAAACTTGAATGAAATTATATTTTTTTCGGAAGTGGAAAGATAGAATTTCAATAATGAAAAGTGGATATATACCTGAGTCACTGTGGAGGTGGTGGCGGGAAGTGGCCCTGTGAGATGTGCCACATTTGTATCTGTTGTATCACTTGCCACGTCTCCAATTCTCTTTGTTCCTGGGCCACATATCTTTGCTCTTGGGCTGCATATCTCTCCTTCTGGACCGCATATCTCTGCTCCTGGGCCAAATATCTTTGTTCTTGTTCCAATGCCCTCCGATCGTAGTCCGCCCGAAATGTGCGGAAGTCATCTCGATGTTGCTGCAATTCTTTCCTTTGTTGCCGCAAGTCTTCCCTTTAATGCTGCAAGTCTTCCCCAAATGCATAGAGCATGTCATGAAATTTATTTCCGCATTGGGACTCGCCACCATAAGAAGTTCCGGGATAATCCCCGCTATGTGAGGGTCTGGGGTGATCTCCTCCCTGTGAGGGCCCGGGAATGTCATACCCAATTTGAGGGTGATGAGGTTCCATTCCCATTTCTTGTTTGTTTAGCTCTTCTTCTTTCGCCACCATATCCTCTACATCCGGGAAACCTTCAACTCGGCGCCTCTTCCTTGCATCGATAGCATCCGTAACTCTGATATGTGCTTTAGAGTTAAGCAGGAAGTTGGTTGTGTCCGCCAAGGTGTCTATTGTGGCGTACCTCGGGTTAGGCAATGGAAATGCAACACCTTTCTTCTGTTGAAGAAACAACACACCATCTTCATTTGCAATAAATTTCATATGGTGCAAAGACGCCATATTGACCTGAGTGCTGCCCAGTATAGGCTCCAAGCCTCGAAAATCAATGTTGAAATGTCGGGTAATAGGGGTAATCAGACCCCCTATAGAAATAGCACCCCCTTCTCGCCTAACTAACTGCTCAATTTGCTCTGCGAAATAGGCGGCTGTGTTGTAGGGTGTATTTGTGAGCATACACCACAGTAGATACAACTCCCTAGTAGTCATCCCCCCAATATTTTCTCGGGCGAACACGGAGGATGCAGTCACACGCTGTATGTACCGGAAAACTGGATTCTGGATCCAAGAAGCTTCGGCGGTTCATGCGGCGTATAACATGGGCCCTGTCTGTGGTGTTTCAACAAGCATTCTCCAAAAAGCATACTGATCATATTGGTCTAACGGGCGGAATCGGGCGTTATTTGGAACCTCAAAAATAGTGTTCAGTTGGGTAATAGATAGTTGTCTACGTATATTACCCAACTGAAAACGTATTTCGTATGGTTCAAATGCTCCTCCTTGCTTGAGTACTTCTACGGTACTCAGGAATTCCAACGTGAATCGTTTAAATGTAGGCCACCATCGGCTCATGAAATTGGTCCACCTGACCTTTGCGAATAGACGCCACACGTCATCATGTATCCCCAAATTTTGGGTACAGTCATCGTCGGCGTATCGGGATGGGGATATCTGGCGGCCAACCAAATGATTCCACCGCTCAATGTCGTTTGCGTTTGTTAACACAACCCCATAAGCCGCGGGGCTATTCGGGTCCACCTCTTGTAGTGCCTCTTCTCGGTGTGCCGCCGCGCGAGCACGTCTTCTTCCTCCTTGGGGGTTCCTTCTTTCCGCCATTGTAAGAATTGGTACCTGGAATAACTCATATTAGTATCCCAACAAGATCAATTGCAAGCACATAATGATGAATGTAGGCCAACAAGTTAAATGGGGTGTAATGATTCTCATACATCAATTTGACCGATCAAGTAAGCTCCAAACAATCAACAAATATGGCCAATATAGAGAATCATTATCTTAAAGCCCTAATAATTAAAGCTCATGCCCAATTCTTCATCAATTCATCCAAACATGTCTCAATTTCACATGCTCACAAGGTGTTTGATAAATTTCCTTAAAGAAGAAATCATCCAAAACATAGCAACAATATCAAAACAAACACCCAACATGATCCCCAATACATAATTCACAAGAAATTCACAAGAAAAAACGAAGTTCTTACCGGAATTCTCGAAATTTAACAAAAGGGATGAACTTTGAACCCTAGGTGCTTTTCAACCAATTCTTCACTCCAAACTCCAAATTAAAGCAAGTTTTATGAGAAGTATGATGGGAGAATGAATTTTTATGGGAGAATGTTGATGAAGACACACAATTTTTCGATCACAAAGAGGGGATTTGCAAGATGGCGTGCATTTGTATTTGTTTGGAAAAAGAAGAGCAGCGTTTATGCCTCTTCAAATGCGCGAATCTCTTATTTATGCCTCTGCCGTAAAATTGCGCACGGGTCGTGCGTCATGCGCACGGTAACCCAATTGCATCTCCCGCCATGCCGTAGGAAATTGTTTTTCTCTTGATACAAAATTAAAAGAAACACATACACAAAAATGAAATCACACGGGGGTAGTGTCCCAACATGCGCTATATTTAAACCCGTGTGTGATGCCATAGCAATGTGCATCTCCTTCCCGGGGAGGCACGGGTTGTGAACGCCTAAGGCTTTTGTTAACAATTCCATAACTCAGCTTCACCTTTATCACGTGCGTGGTACCTTATCGGGAAAAGTTTGAGTTTTCCCGGGAACAACAAACAAACTCGTATTTTCAATTTTTTTTTATACACACGCAAAAAAATGATACAAAATTAAAAGAAACACATACACAAAAATGAAATCCACACCAAAACCGTTGGGTAGTCTCCCAACAAGCGCTATATTTAACGTCTTTAGCTTGACGCCTATTTTCCCATAGTTAAATCATCGGGTCAACGCAAGGTGATGGATGTCACCTTCTCTTGGTTACCTCGGTGAAGTAATGCTTAATCCTCCTGCCGCCGTTTACCATGAACGCCTCACCGCTTTTTTGTTAACAATTCCATAACTCAATTCAACTTCAATTACATTTGCCATCGGCATCTCGTGTCTCTCGATTCAATACCTTCTTTATCACGAATGGCCCCGACCACCTAGATTTGAGTTTTCCAGGGAAAAGTTTAAGGCGTGAATTGTACAAAAGGACAAAATTCCCCCGTAAAAACTCTCTCGTTTCTTAATCATTTTGTCGTGCCATCTTTTGCTTCTTTCTTTGTAAATTCGGGAATTTTCAAAAGCATCATCCCGAAATGTTTCCATCTCATTTAAATGGAGCAACCTCTCTTCACCTTTCCACACCTTTTTAAAATCCGCTAATCAACCTTTAGTTTCTTGACAACCCAAAAGATGGAATAGTGGATGTTTAGAAGGAGAAAAGTCACCATCCCACATAGGATTTGATATTGATTAAATTCAATGTATCAATAAGTTAGTATGGATGAGTGTGCGGGATGCGAAGAACTATACACATGTGATATGTGGAGGACAAACGTGACTTAACAAGTTTACTCACCTTTTTCTCTTGTCAGTTGCTTCTCTTCTTCCGACTACCATCAATAAACCGCCCAACGCAAAGTCAGCAATGACAATGAGAACACAAATAGGCATGATCCTTGTAACATGAATATGTATTGAAGAAGTCATATCCCCCTTTTGTTTAAACTCTTTTCTGACATGGCCCATCTCGCTGGCCCGAGGCCTAAATGTTTGGGGAGATCGTGTCCTGATTGGGCCTTAGTTTTGCATAAAGAATTTTGTTTTATCTGAAAAAACAAATAGTATATTGTAACAATTGGTTCATCTTCAAAGATCAAATTTATGCACATTTTTTGGCTTATTTTATTTGCATTTGCATGTTTTAACACACTAATTTTATTAGTTAGTGTTTAGCCACTACCTGGAGGTTACAACCCACTACCAACATGGTCATTGATATCTGGCCACTACTTGGAGGTATACAGTCCACTATCAAGGAAGTTACCACTCACTTCTGCAGATTTAATCTTTCATCTGATTAGGAGTCCTATAAATAGGGTTGCATTGTAGTTGCTCAGATACAATCAATTTTTCTCTCATTTCTTCTTCTTGCATATTGCATAAGTGTTTAAATCTTAGGTTTTTACACAATCTAGTTCATTGGGGAACCTTCCAATGAAATTTGCGGCTAGATCACAACGTGTTGTTATTTCGATTTTCAATTGGGCGTTGATGTTGTATCTTTGAGGATAACACTTCTGCTCCATCAGCAATATATAGAAAGTGTTTATCTTGCAGATAGAGCCTAACTCGCCTCAACAAACCTGTAATTTATGTTTCAATTTCTTTGTAATAGATAGCTATTATTTTGTATTGTAATTTATTTCTTACAGAAATATATAAAATACAACATATCATAGAAAACGAGCAACTATATTTAAATTGAATTCACTGTATCATCAATTACTAGAATTAAGACAAGTATATAATGTTAGAAATGTTTTGTCAAATAAAATTTGACGAGATACAACTAATTACGTGATAAAGACAATTATGAATAATTTTAAATTCGAATTGAATATCAAATTGGATAATTAATTAATTATTAGGCTACTAGTGACCATGTTTTTTGTTGGACCTCAAACGCTTTAAAATCGATTGACGATTCTAACTTATTTTGGCTTAGGTACCCAAACAAACCAAAGACGATGATGGTTTCTTTTCTAGCATTCTTGCTTATTAAGAATTTGTCCTCACTCACGCGCAATCATTGGAAAACTTCCCCATTTGATTGAGGGGTCACCCATCTCATGTCTACTCCAATATGGTTTCAAACACGCTTAACCTCGTAGTTTTTATGTAATGGGCACCCCAATTTTGAAAATTGAAGATGCATCCGTTAAATATTAAAATGGTATAGGTAGTCTATATCAAATCCTTTAAGTTCTCCTTTAATTGATTAAATAATCCAGAGTGTGCGCTCACGATAGTCGAATCGTGGGCCACGCCTGCACTTCCTTTAAAGCCCATTGCAGGCCTTAGTTTTGCATAAAGAATGCTTTGTTTTATCTGAAAAACCCAATAATCCCCCCCCAAAGACTACCACTAATTTTATTAGTTAGTGTTTAGCTTACAACCCACTACCAACATGGTCTTGGCAACCTCCACTACTTGCCGGTAAACTTCCTCAATTCTAGCGTCAACTTCTTCGATTCCTATAAATAGGGTTGCATTGTAGTTGCGTCGCTCACTCTCATTTCCTCTTGCATTCATAAGTGTACCCACCTTTCACCTTGTTATTTCGATCCGTTTACCTTTGATTCCGCCCATCGACAACCTACCCTTCGCCTTCGATTCTGTCCATTTACCTTCAATTTCTTTGTAATAGCCTATTATTTTGATCTCGCCCACCGCTCCCGACAACCTCTCATCAATTACTAGAATTAAGACAAGTATATAATGTTAGAAATGTTTTGTCAAATAAAATTTGACGAACTAATTACGTGACAATTATGAATAATTTTAAATTCGAATTGATACAAATTGATTTAATTAATTATTAGGCTACTAGGACCTCCTCAAACGCTTTCTTCGATTGACGATTGTCCCCACAAACCAACACGAGTCTTTTCTAGCGCTTTGTTCTCACTCACGCCACGCAAACACGCACAACTAGAAAACTTCCCGGGTGTCACCCATCCCATGTCTACTCCGTGCCAAGACGCTTAACCTCGGCGTTTCTATGTAATTGGCACCGAAAACAAGATGTATCTCAAGTTGGTATAGGTAGTCCATATCAAATTGTTTAAGCCCTCCTTTAATTGTGTAATCCAAATTTTACTCGGGAGTTTGAATCGCGGTCGCGCCACGCCTCTTTTAAAGCCCATTGCAGAACTCGTGACTGGATACTTTCAAGACCAAAGCCCAAAATTTTTCACTACAAAAAACCCATCCCATGTCTTCCATGCCAAGCACGCTTAACCCGATTTCTTGTATCATCGGTATACTTATCAAATTGACAAAAATGATTCTCGCACAAGAAAGCCCATTCACTTTGATTTTTCACTACAAAAAAATTCAGTTCGATGACTGAGAATACCTAGAGAATAAAAAATATTATTTTCCCTCAAATTATACCAACTAATTACCGACAGATTACCTACAGTTTTCAAATTTACCGACAGAAATATTGTAGGTATATACCAACAGTTTTAGATTCTCGCCAAAATATTTACCTATAATGTACCTACAACGATTTTACCTACACTTTACATTTATCTTAAGATTTACCTACAGGTTATTTTGTAGGTAAACTGATTTTTTCTTGTAGTATTTTTTTTTATTTTCTTTTGTTTTTAATAAATTGGTAGGGGGTTTTCCCTTCCTCACTTTAGCCCATTGTATTCTCAATTGTCTCACTTTATCCGCTCGTGCTCTCATTTTCCCTCATTTTATCCCCCTTATACTTTTGTTTTCTCACTCTGTCCCCTTGTGCTCTCATTTTTCTCACTTTATCCCCTTACTCTCATTCTATAATAAGTATATTTTTATTTTATATACTATTAATTAATACTTAAAATTAAAATTATTTGAAATTTATTTTAATTCAAATTTGGTCACTATTTTTATTAACATAACACCTATAAAAAAAATTATATTATGATATTTATTATTTCATTCCAAAAAAAAAATCTTATGATGTTTGTTATTAGATAATACATTTTACTTCTAAATTGTATAATCAATTTAAATATCAATTATTAAAAATATATTTCTAATTAATATTTCGATAAATGCATCAATAATAATATTTTTTTCATTAGTAGAGGAATTATTAATGTTGAATGAAAATAATATTTTAATGTAACATATAGTTTCTATGAACTCATGATAACTTTATTAATAATTAAATATTTATTATACATAGTTAATGAAATATTACTAAAAAGTATATCATGCATATATAGATTTAGAAGGAGTAAGGATTCTTATATTAATGTATTAACTGTAATATAGTTAGTTTAATAGGAACATATTAAATTAGAAATTATATTAATTTCTATATACAACTTTTAATGAATTTCAAATGCAATAATGTATGCATAGTACTTCCTAAAATATAAACTATTCTACGTACCTTTTTATAAGTAATAAATATTTACTAAAAATCGAGTCATATGAAATTATATAAGTAAAACTGATTGAATAATGTTTATTTGCAATATGAAGTAATTGATACAAATAAAGTAATCATTAAATGTTCAATACATATTGGTTTTTAGTAAATACTAGTGTGTTGACCCGTGCGATGCACGGAAGATGTTAAGCTAAACCATATGATATGCGAATGACCATCTGTTGTCTGTTTGTCGAATTATATAATTTGAACGTGTATACAAAACAATTGTAAACAGCCAAAAAAATTGAAAATGATTTGAAATTATGGTATATTTTGCAGTGTTATCGGTTTCCGTATAATTCTCGATTGTAAGATCAATTAATGTCTCCACATTGGAACTGATCCTATAAACTGTCTCGAATATTTGCCCATTGGCTCTTCTACGACTTAGAACAATATTTCGAGACGTGTGTCCTGTGCTAGAAACTAAAGTTAATAACTAACTTGTATTAAATGTAAATGTAAGTAGAATTTGGTAAATAACTTTTTGAGAAATCTAACAACCTAATAATAAGAATAATATTGAGTATACCATTTGTGACGTCCATCAATGTTGTGTTTGTAAATGGATAAACAATCCCACGTGATGAGTCTTTGCAGATCAAAACTTGCATATACTCGAATATGTATTTTGAGGTACAGTCCTATGTTCTGAAAATATTTGAATTAAATAAGATGCAAATTACATGGTGAGAATTAATTAATTTTTTTTATTTTTAAAAATAAATTTTAAAAAATTTATAACAATAATTCTGGAATTTTAAAAAATACTTCAATATTTTTTTAAAATATTACAAATAAATATATTTATCAAACACACCGTTTGTGATATTGTTGAGCATTGAATAAATGGTCTTGCTTGATGAGACTTGCAAATCAGTGCTTGCACACATTTTCTGGGATATATACTACTTGAATCATTCAAATTTTCTGCAAAATTTCAATTAAATTATATAAACAATAGATACCATTGATAAAGAAAGATACAACTTTTATTATAAAATTTAATTAACTAATATTAAAATAAAGATAAGTTCTACTAATTATGACACAAATCAAAATTCGAAACAAATATTGCTTTAAATTTATATATGCTATTTCGCACAAACTCAAATTTTTATTTGTTTTCATATCATTAAATAATAATAAGATTTTAAACCAAATCTTCAAATTTTATAATGCAAAGTTTATATTTTATCATAATTTGAATTTAATTACACCCGATATATAATTTCACTGTATTATTTATAAATATTAACTAAACAATTTAATAAAAACACATATGAATTCTAAGAATACATATATAAACTAATTTCTTCATGAATTATGTATTTTTTTGTACTACACAAACATATTCGCCCTTAAAAAGATCTATCCCTTGACCTACCAAAGAAAGAAAGGTATATATATATATATATATATATATATATAATAATGTTTATCATAAATCTGATAGTACAAAATAAATATATAAATACTATGTTTTAATGAATTTCATTTATTCACAATTAATGTATATTTTAATAAATATAATTATACAGATTGTTAGTTAATATAATTTTTATTAGATATATTCAAAAGAATAAATTTAATTTACAATAAGAAAAAAAAACTAATAATACAATAGGCCTCATCTGAATCTATTTCCTAATAGCCCACTCTTTTAAACACAACACATTATTTAAAATAAACCCACTGAATTCAAAGCCCAAACCCATTTTGACGGGATAATGTAGTGACGTGTCAACTATTAATCAACACAACATGATATAGTATTATCATAGCCTTAGGATGAATCCACATGTAAACTAAATCAACGGATAACATTTAACAAACTATAAAAACAGAAAGCCATTAACCCAGATGAAGCTAGGGTTCGACGCCGCTGAGTTCCATTTCTCAAGTATCGATATCCTCTTTATTTTTATCTTTACAAAGTTCTGAAACCTTCTTCACATTTCCATCGCCTTTGTCGGTAGATCATTGAGAAACGACAACGACAATAGAAATGATAAGACATAAAAACCGTGCAACTCAATATTATTTTGATATTTTCAGTTTTTATTTTTATTTTTTTTTTCTATCCCAGGTAACTATCCGCTCGATTTTTATTTTCATGTATACAACGTTTGATGTCTAATGCGGTAAAAGTTCGATTAAACGCAGATCTTCAAAAATCACAAGATAAAATCTTTAATTTTCTTTTTATATTTTCTTGATATTTCAATTTTAATTAATTTGATAATGATTGCTAATTTTTTTATTGTTGAATGACATGTTACATATATCACATGTTTGAAAAATCGGAAACAAAAATATCTTACTTGAAGGTGTTTTATGCAAACCTCTGATTCAGATCTAGAAGAACGATAGGCAAAATTGTGGGTCATTACAGATAAATCATAGTTTTTTTAACATTTTTATTTTTTGTATCGATTTTTTGTTTTATTTTTAAAATACTAAATTTTTGTTTGCATTTGTTTTCAGATCTATAATGTCAATCAACACACCACATGTCTTGAATATATGAAGTAAAATAACCCAGAAAAAGATAAGATCCCTATCTCATTTTTACTGTTTTCATGTTTTTCAAAATTGATGAGTTTAAATTGTTCAATAGCTAATTCTGAGTTTAAGTTTGTATGCATTTGAAAACAAAATGAGTAATTTGTGTGTTTTACATTGTGGCTTTTTAATTTTTTAAAACTTTCTAGCTCTAATGCTTTGTATTTTATGCTTCACGCCAAGATGATAGGATAGATCTTCCTTATTTTCATAAATTGCTAAATACCTTTGTTAACCTTTTTTTCTGTGTGTGTATTTTCAGGTTCAGTGAAAAATCTTAGATGAAGAGGAAGAAAGTTTGGTGCAAATTCGAATACATATATAAGTCTTCAACTGAACCCAAGACTAATCCAACAAATATAAAATAAAATTTTACAATTAATACGAAAAATATATTACCGTTTGAAATATTTTGATTCATTCTGCGTTTATTGTCCAACAACGTATATCCTTTAAGTTGCCAGATGATTGAGACTAAATGTTATATAAGTGTGTTTTAGTTTTTACTCGACTATAGTTCTGTGTAATGATTTTTAAAAATAAGTTTATTTTGGGGGTTGACAGAAGAACAAATATATATCACAAAAACTCCTGTCAGACCGTCTAACGGGTCTGACCTGTTAGACGGATCTGACCCGCAGATCCGATGGTATTTTCGTAATATTAGCAGTGGTGTTTTATTTGTTTTCAGGGAGCGCATGTATTATCAGTTCTTCTGAAATGTATTAGTTGTCCTTCTAAAAAGTATTAACAGTTCTTCTGAAATGTATTAGTAGTTTCCTGAAGAGTTTTTTAGTATTTCTCCTGAATATACTCCCGAAATGTATTAGCAATCCCTCGAAAAAGTATTAGTAGTTCATCGAAAAAGTATTAGTGGTTTCTTGAAATAAATTAAAATTTTCTCACGAAATGTATTAAAAGTCCTTCTGAAAAGTATTAGTCGTCCTTCTAAAAAGTACTAGCAATTCTTCTGAAATGTATTAGTAGTTCTCTGAAGAGTTTTTTCAGTATTTCTTATGAATATACTCCCGAAATGTATTAGTCGTCCTTCTAAAAAGTATTAGCAGTTCTTGTAAAATGTATTAGTTGTTTCCCTGAATATAATTAAATTTTTATCCCAAAATATATTAACAGTCCTTCTGAAAAGTATTAGTCATCCTTCTAAAAAGTATTAGCAGTTCTTCTGAAATGTATCAGTAGTTCCTTTGAATATAATTAATTTTTTCTCCCAAAATGTATTAACAGTCCTTCTGAAAAGTATTAGTCGTCCTTCTAAAAAGTATTAGCAGTTCTTCTTAAATGTATTAGTAGTTCCAACTGAAAAATATAGTTTTCCCACTGAAATATTTTTAGTAATTTCCTGAATAGTATTAGTTTTTCCAATAAAATGTATTAGTAGTTCCACTGAAAAGTATTAGTTGTTACCTTAAAAAGTATTAGTTCATCTCTTGAAAAATAAGTTAAATGATATCTTCGTTAGATCACCTTTGAAAAAAAAAACAGAAAGAAATCTAAAATCTTCTATTGATGGTAGTGCCCTTCACCATATCAATAATAACTCTACCAAAACTCTGCTACTATTCAAAAAGTTTAAAATTCATATTAGTTCCTTTTTTTTCCTAAAAAAGTTTAAAGCACTAAATATCAAATGATAATAATTGCTATTGGTGGTAGTGTGCTTCACCATATCCAATGTTTTACCTTTTACACAAAATTTGTAAACAATGAAAAAGAATTTGTGTGTGCGTGCTTTTAGATTAACCAAACCATTTAGCAGAGACGAGATGGATGACGGAGGTGCCGAGAGGTGACGTGACGAGGTGGACGACGGAGTGAAGAATTTGGCAGAAGCTCAGAGAAGAAGATTTGAGTAATTTGTGTGTGCGTGTTTTTTTTATTATTATTATTGGATCGGGTCGGTTTGGCTATGGGTGTGGTTGGTTATTGGGGCTCCGTCTGACGGATTAGATCCGTCAGACCGTCTGATAGGAGACTAGCTCAATATATATTTTTGTTGATAGCGAATATGAATGAGATAATTTCAAATGTTAGAACTATTTATATTACCATATTTTTTCAAAATAGCAATTCATAGTATGGAAATACTCTAAAAATCGTTTAATTATCTTGCTTTATTTACAAAATATTAAAGATGACAATGATGACACCATGTTTTTGGTCTTTTTAAAAACTAATAAATAGCAATATTTCTGTTTTGAAGGTTGTTTTTTGACTTCATTGTGTACGTGTACTATCAATTTTGCTTATGACTTGTTTGTCAAACTCAAGTCTTTCCGTTAAAGGTCAATCAATTTGATCTAGATACTTTTGAATTTAGCACAGAAAATAATTGTTACAAATTTGTTCCTCTTGTTCTTTATGCCACTATAAATTTTGATTGTCTTAATTATTAAATTGAATGGGCTGCAAAATTGAAATTGGCCAACTGAAATGATGGGCGAATTGTTATTTCGTTTTTCTTTAATATGTGGGTCTGTATTTTAAGTTGTCAATATGTTTGCTTATTTTATATCGTTCATGTGAATGATTCTCGTAGTGATTAATAATATGTTCTTTTACTTATTTTGATTAATCTAATTTTCCTCAAATGGTCTATGTGCTGACTTAGTTATATGTCTAAATAATGTCACTATCATGATAACCTTAAGCTAAAATGATGTTTGACTCTATACCACAAGTTTAGTGGAATCCTGCTGGTGTTGGGTCTTCATTATGTGTTGTCATAATGCATTATTTTTATCTGTAGATATAGTAATGAACAATGTGACAGGAAATTAGAAATATGTTACTGCAAGTTAGTGATGATCATACAAATTCTATTTTTGGTTGTATGTTCTAAAGCAATAGATGTAAAGATATTGAGCTATTATTCGAATGCAAAATAAAAAAATTAAAACAATAATTTAGATGGAAAAAAAACATAATTGCATTGCTCATTCATAAAATAGAACTTACACTTTTGACCTTTTTGCATGTCGTCGAAGTTGAAAAGTCTTCAAATAGTGCACGCTTACTACCAATAGATTTAGTAGCTTTGCCTTTTCTGTCAGCAGTCTTGTTTGGTGTATTCACCTCATCTTCAGAGGAGTATATTACTATACAAAACTTGACAAACTCATATCATTTTTGGAATTTATTTATTAAATAAAATATTTTAATATGTAAAAAATAAATAATCTAGACTTCCAACTGTCCAAGTTCGTCTCCTTGTAGCTTTGATAGGAAGTCTGACTCTTGAAAAACCATAGAAAACAACTATTATGTATAATACAAAAAACGTAGCAGCTAAATCACGAATGAGTAATCGTGGGTGCCATTGAATCGTTGAATGCAGGTTTTTCATGGGCGCCATTGAGTCCTTGTAGCTTTGTCATTGTATGCATGTTTTCCATAGAGTCGCACGAGACGAAAGTTTTACAACCCATTGGGTCTTAGTCATGTTCAAATCACGAATGAGTGTAATTATGGGTGCCTTTGATAGCTTAATTGATATTGATAGATTAATTTGATATAACTTTTTTGTTTGAGCAGTGTTTTTCTTTTGCTCTTGATGGGTATTTTTCATTGGCTCTTGTGAATGCGTAAGTTCGTAATGAACTGGTACGACATATATATAGTGAACTAATTAGACTATTTATGGCAAAAATCAGATTTCTTAAAAATATTTTAGTAAATTTGTGATATTGTATTGTCGCCAACTTTATAGTTAATTTTAAAGTATGGTATGTATTAAGTTTCCATTATTTGTACAATCTTTGTATTATTCAATCATAATAGTTAAATTATCAGTGTAATTGTATTACCTTATATACTTTACTTGGCCAGCGTTTCAGAACTTTTCCTTAGGTAGTAACGGAAAATAAAATTTTTATGTAATTAAAACAGAATTGAAAAGTCAATATATGTTAATTTTGATTCAATTTTGAAATCTAAAAATATAATCGAATCTGATTCAGACAATTTAATCTAATTACCATATACACGATGCTTGATCAACGCGATGCTTGCTCAACAATTTATTACCATATACATGATGCTAGCCCAACAATTAATTACCCTTCCTTATTATTTGTTGTCACGATCACAACCTCAATTTAGTGTAATTAGAATATATGGAAAGTTAATCCAATCAAATTCAGAAAACTTTATAGTTAATTATGCGCCAGCTATGTAATTTTTTTTTAATAAATAAATAGCTTTATACGTTTTTAGCAAGTGGTGTTTAGGCGGGAAAACAAAAATAGCAAAAGCTTTGTTTTTATATATATATAGATTATGTGACATTCTAGTAATTTTTTTTGTCATCGAGGAATTATTATGAGTTCGAATAAATGTTATTCTTTTTAAAAGAAGTCCGTCATAGTTTGATAATTCATTCAATATATAGAGTTTTTTTGTAAATATTACCTAAAAAAATCAAGAAAATTAAATTTCATAAGAGCTATGTTAATAAAAGAAATTCTTTGATTTGAATTAAATATATTATAAATAAATTTTAGTATTAAGTATTAAATTAATAGTTAAAATTATATCAAATAAAAGTATACTTATTTTATTATTGAAGTAATGGGGTAAAATGAAATAAATTAGACTATAAGGGGGTAAAGTGACAAAAAAAGAGTACAAGAGGGTAAAGTGAGATAAAATGATAGTATAAAGGGGTTAAACGAAACAATTGAGAGTACACGGGGGTAAAGTAAGAATTAACAAGAGTACAACTGTACAAGGGGGTAAAGTGGAACTTACCCAAAAAAAAAAAAAGCTACGGACTGACATGTTGAATCTTTATAAATAAGTTCTTTTTCAAACCGAGCAAAAGCTTGAGTTTTTAGCAAATGTCTTACTACTAGGCTACCAAGCGATTCTCGAACCTTTATAAATAAGTTAATAACATTTTAAATATATATTTAAACAGCTCGGAATAATACATTATATGTAAAATGTACAAACGAATATTTACCAAAAATGAAAAACAAAAAAAATAAACGGAAAAAATCCTATCAGACGGTCTAACGGGTCAAAATCCGTTAGACGAATCCTAACCCATACCCAATAATATGGGCGGTGGTATTTTAGTAATATTCTGGGACAGTTGGCATTTTTGTAATATTAGGCAATTTCGCAGTATCACTATGGCCGATAAAAGTATTAGGCCTTTCCTTAAACTGTATTACTTGTTCCTCTAAAAAGTATTAGTAGTTTCCCTGAACAGTATTTAGTGTTCCCTTAAAGGTATTATTTTTTTCTCCAAAATAATATTAGTAGTTCCCTTTAAATGTATTTGTAATTCTCCTGATAAGTATTAGTCTAAAAAGTATTCCCCTGAATTGTATTAGTTTTTCCCTACAAAAGTATTATTAATTTTCATAAAAAGTATTAGTAGTTCATTTGAATAGTATTAGTAGTACACCTAGAAAGTATTAGTTTTCTCTTCAAAAGTATTATTAGTCCCTCTGAAATTATTTAGTAGCCTCCCCAAAATGTATTAGTTTTACATTTGAAAAGTATTAGTGGTCCTCTTGAAAGTTTTAGTAATTAGGAATATATAAATATATGTCCAAAAAGTCATAGAGAGATGTACTAGTAAATGGAAATATATACATACAACTTTAAAGATATATACAAAATTATTTCTTCACCATTTCTTCCCGTAACTTGCAGCAACCTAAAAAAAAATTGAATGAGTTGGGTCAATCTTTCAAGGTCTTTTTCCTATTTCTTGTCTTCATCTTCTTGTATCCATAGATATCAACAACTCAAAAAGAGTAAAGCTTTCAATTTCATAATCGATGAGGAAGCGCGCGACTACTTTGGAGTTGAGTTTTGAGAGAAGAACTCAAAGCTGGTGGATTTATTGGGAAAGCCCGAATATTTTGATTTTTTCCGTCTTTTATTTTTTTAGTTTGGCTGGACCCGGTTCAGTTTGGGATCCGTCTGACGGATCTGACAGGAGACCTACTCAAAAATAAATAATACTGGTGGACATAGAGGCCAAAGAAAACGGAAGAACTTGATGGAAACATCAGAGGAAAAGAATTTTTTTGATGTAAGGCAGCAAAGTTTACGTACCTCAGTCACTGCTATTTTTGTTCCAAAATAAGAAAATATACACAGTGTATATATATATATATATATATATATATATATATATATAGGATATGGATCAAATAGGTCCTCCTACTTGGGGTGAGTCTATGGGGACACATCCTAACCATAGATCAACAATTTTGGGTTGTCCAGATTTTTAGGGCTTTTTTATGTTTATTTTTTTGTTTCAGCAATTAAAAAGGGTAGGGCGGTAATTTAGCACTTTACAATCAGTTACTAAGATTTCATTCACTCTTTCACGCGATTTCACCCACTCTTCACGCATACTCTCTCTCTAGCGTTTTAGTTTCAAAAAAATTTCTATGTTGCTTATGTAGTATAGGGTTGTTGCTTATGACTTGCTTATGTAGTTAATGTATCTGTGATGCATGTGTAGTGTATATTCGTTGCTTATGTAGTATATGCTTATCGCTTATGTAGTATGGGTTTGTTGCTTATGACTTGATTATGTAGTTAATGTATTCGTGGTGCATACGTAGTGTTTATTTGTTGCTTATCTAATATAGACTTGTAGCTTATGTAGTATGCATTTGTTGCTTATGACTTGCCTATGTAGTTAATGTATCCGTCGTGCATACGTAGTGTATATTCGTTGCTTATGTAGTATAAGCTTGTTGCTTATGTAGTATGGGTTAGTTGCTAGGACTTGCTTATGTAGCTAATGTATTTGTGGTGCATACGTAGTGTATATTCGTTGCTTATGTAGTATAGGCTTGTTGCTCATGTAGTATGGGTTTGTTGCTGGGACATGCTTATGTAGCTAATGTATTTGTGGTGCATACGTAGTGTATATTTGTTGCTTATGTAGTATAAGATTGTTGCTTATGTAGTATGGATTTGTTGCTTATGACTTGCTTATGTAGTTAATGGTATATAAAAACACAATAACACATCTACAAAAGCAACAAATTACATCTTCATAAGCAAACTTCGAACTGAAGTCAAGCTCTAGCAACTATGACAAATTGTCTGCAACTTTTTTCACACAATAGTGCGTTGAAGAAGAAGGATGAATGATTTCTCACAGTAGTGAGTTGAAGAAGAAGGAGGATGATTAAGGAAGATGAAATTTGTTCACGTTGAATTTGATGTGAGATTTGGATAGATTGTGTGATCATAATGTGAACAGAATCCCATGAATATTGGGTAACTTTGTAGGATGACTAATTTACCCCTTTCTCTAATTACCAACATTTAATCTGAATTTTTAGCTCTAAAATCACAACCATTGAAAAATCTAGATATGTGGCTAGGATTAGTCCCTATGGACTTACCCTATGAGGTGGTCTCATATAACCTTCTCCCTATATATATATATATATATATATATATAGGATTTGGTTCAAATGAGACCACCCTCCCCAGGTGAGACAGTGTGGACTCATCTTACCCATTGATCTTAAAATATGAAGGGATGTGATTAATTCAGTTTTTTTAATTATTTCCTAATTTTCGCTGATTTTAAGGGTAAGATTGTAATTTTGTAATTCAAATTAGTGGTCCCAGTGGATTTTATGGGCTGAAATTGACACTGCCGGATTTTGTGGCGGAATTTAAGGAACCTGTTTTCTTTCCAAATATTTTTATTTTACAGCATAGTTAGGGTTCTTCTACTGCATAATTAGACATCAAATAATGCATATTTAGTTATTTTGTTTGCACTGTTTTACGAAAACAAGACATAATTGAATATAACGTACTGCATATGTAGTTATACTACACTGCATAAATAGGTTCAATATAATGTATATTTAGTTATGAAAATGGGATGTTGCTTTTGGAAATTATAAAAATAGGATGTTACATAATGTACTGCATCTTTAGTTATTCCACAATGCATAGATAGTTTCTAGATAATACATAGTTAATTGATTTTGTTGCATAGTTTATGACGTCTTGCATAATTGGATATACTGTACTACATATTAGTTTTTTTACGCTGCATAGATATTTTTCAGATAATGCATATTTAGTTGAGTTTTGTTGCATATTTAGTTTTTAAACTCACTGTTCGTTATTTCTCTGTAATATTGCACCGATTTTTCTTGTTTTTTCTCTGTAATTTTCATGAACCGTAATTTTCGAGTTCTTCACGCTTTTTCTTTATTTGCGTTAATGGAGGAATGAGAGAGAGAGAGAAAGACGTGAGATTGGGAAAATTGGGAGATGTATGAGAGAGAAAGAGATTTGATTCCATTTTTGTAACTAACTTGTTATGTTATTTTACCCTACTACCCTTATATTGATTAAATTAATATTTTAATATATTTTTTATCCATTAAATCATACCCATTGATTAATAATGGGGGATAGTTGAGATTAGTCCATTGTGTCTCACCTAGAGACATGGTCTCACTTGATCCTCCCCATATATATATATATATATATATATATATATATATATATATATATAGAGAGAGAGAGAGAGAGAGAAAATAGGATCAAATGAGTCCAAAATTCCCAGGTAAGAACGTAGGGACAATTCTGGACTATTGATCTATTATTTGGACGGTTAAGATTTTTCTTTTTTTCTATATAGGCGTTTGTTTTGGCAAATTTAGAGGGTATTTGAGTAATTTTACAATTATTTAAATTAGGCAAATATTTGTTTTAGGTAATATTCCTAATTTTTAGGAATAAACATATCTATCACATATCTATTCCCTAAAACCATTCCCCCACAACTCCATGGTCCCTAAATCTTCTTTTTACAGAAATAAAAGAACCCACGGTCCCTTCTTCTCAACCTGTTAACAGAGAATTTTGCCTACTTCATATTCTTTTCACAGAAACAATCCTTGCAACTCATCTTCTCTTCACAGAATCAACATTCACGCCATCTACACTGATTTTGAGAGGTATTTGTTTTTTTTCTTTAATTTGTTTTCGATTTTAACCTAGATTTTCTATAAATTTGCTTTAATTTTTTCGAGATTATGGATTTTTGAGATTGTGGGTTTTTTTGTGGCTAATTTATCTTGTATTTTACCGCTTGCTAAATGTGCTACTTTAATCTTAATTATGCATGAATCTTTACATCGATTGAGGTTTGAGATAGTTCGGGTTCTTCAGCTTCGTTAGTTTTATTTCGAAAAGTTAGGTTTTGTAATTTTAGAATCCAGTGTATAAATTGACGGAATTTGGTGTGGAACTCTGATTCAATTGAAAGATAGAGAAAAATTTCTAAACTTTCTTGCCTGTGAACCCCCACCCACAATCTGATACAATTCCGCTTAATGTATGTGTTTCAGGTGGAGGTAGTTTTTGTTATTCATCGCAAATTTGAAGAACTTTTACCTTGTGCGGCACTTAATTTTTCTTTTGTGGGCGAGTTTCGGATTATAAACCTTGATTCTTCTATGTGATAGTATTAATTTTTCTTTTGTGCATATAAAATGGTTTGCTTTCTTAGTATTTTTGTATGCTTCGATAGTACATGTTTATTGCTTTCATTGTGTATTATTTGATGTTGAGTTTTCTCAATTTTATATGAAGTTGCTTATATGAAGTTTGGATTGCATTCTTAGCAATTGGATTTATGCTCTGATAGTACATGGTTTTTGCTTTCATGGTATATTTTGATGTTGTGCGTATTTTAACTTTTTTTCCTGGTTTTTCCGGTATTTTTAAAAGTGTTAATTGGAATGGCGAAAGGTAGCCGGAAATGGTATGTTGTATCCAGTAATGAGGAATACGACGAGGGATCACATTGATATTGGGAGGGGGAAGGTGTTTTATTGTACACAAATATTGGCTCTTTAATAGTATATGAAGTTGTGATTGCTTCTTTGTTAATAAATTTATGCTTTTATAGTACATTTGTTTTTGCTTTCATGGTACATGATATATGTTTTGATTTTTTTGGAATAGTATTGCTTCAGTGGTACTGTTTTTATGCTTCAATAAGTCATCTTTCTTGCTTTAGTAGTATGTGAAGTTGGGATTGCTTCCTTATTAATAGATATATGCTTTTATAGTACCTTTATTTTGCCTTCACGGTACATAATATATGTTTTTACTTTTTTGGAATAGTTATTGCTTTAGTAGTAATGTTTTTATGCGTCAGTATGTCATTTTATATAAGGGATAAATTTGCAAGCATAATGTACAAAAGAATGAGTATATAAAATTAAAATCGCATTACAATTATAAGCCAAAAAGCAAAATTAATATGATTAAAAAGCAGTTTTCTAAAACTGAAGTAGCAACTTAAAAATATTGGTGAATAAAATTAGTTAGCAATTAAAAATTATCAATGAAGCAAAAAACCAATACTAACGAAGCAACAAATCATTACTATCGTTGCAATAATTTATAAAGCTGCAATGAATTATAAAGTTGCAATGAATTAAATCAAAGATAGATGAAGCAATAGTAACGAAACAAAAAATTATTACTATCGTTGCAACAAATCAATACTAAGGAAGCAGAAAATCATTACTATCATTTTGGATGAAGAACCGTGAATGGCTAGAGGTGAGAGAAATCATAAATCTTTTCCATATCAAAAATTATAACCGTCCATAAATAAAATTAGCGTTTTTTTCAGTTTTGACTTTTATTACCTTAATGAATAACTAACGAAGAAGAAAATCATTACTATTGTTGCAAAAAACCAATACTAAGGAAGTAGAAAATTATTACTACGTGAATGGCTAGAGGTGAGAGAAATCACAAATCTTTTCCATATCCAAAATTGTAACCATCCATAAATAATATCAGCGTTTTTTTTTTATTTTGACTATTATACCCTTAATGAATAATATTTATGGGAAAATAGAGTAAATTTTTATTTAATATCAGCCATAGATTGAAAGAGTCCAATGGATAGGATGTGTCCCTACGTTCTTACTTGGGAACCCTGAACTCATATAACCCTCTCCCTCTATATATATAATATTAAACAAGTTATAAGGACCACTTTCTAATTTATGTAAGTTTAGGCCACTCTCACAACACCAACCACATAGTAAATATATAAATTGGGTTAGTCTCATGTCAGACTGTTGTTCGCCAAAAAAATATTTGGTTCATACAACTGCAAGTGTAAAGTGTAGTTTATAGAATAATAGCAAGCAAGATCGTATTCCTCAAGGATTAATATTCGAAGCACTTAGGATATAATAACATCGTATTCCAATTTTAATGAAGCGACCGAAAATTGAAGTTTTTTAATCTAAAAATCGAAAATAAAAGAAAATAAAAGAGATAAATTAAATTTACGAACCCCACAAGTATTTTCAACATCTATAGGAGCAACCTTAGGCACATAATCTCAACATGCTTCTTCAATATTAAATGCAAATAAAGTTTTAAAAACCAATTCATGCAATTCTATGGGTTCAATTCCTAAGTTAGTCTACTTTTCCTTCCGGGCGGTGAATAAATAATTGATTAATAACAATTGTAGGTCTCCCGACTCGTTACAATTATTTCTAACTCCCAAAAGATCTGTAAATTGAATGACTCCCCACAAACAATTGTAGGTCTCCCGACTCGTTACATCTGTTTATGTCTGAATCCGATTTCCGTCTTTGTTAGAACTCATCGTCCGAAATTTTGTACTAACAAATATGACATGCAATTTATTCCCCACAAATAAAAGCAATTATAAATAAGCACTCGGATTCATAAAATATAAAGCATGAATTAATTAAGAAAACAAGTAATCATATTTAATATGAATCCACAGTTTCGATTATGCCCCTAAGATCCGAAATATATGCCAAACATTGATTACAAACTCATAGACAAATTTGAATTAACATTATGACATCATATAAGCACATACAAGAGATCTTAGAAATAGAAAGAAAACCCCTTCTTGCCAGGATGGATTCCCCTTCTAAGCCCTCAAAGCTCTTGTTCTCCCTAGATGCGAAAGCCTTGTGGTGTTCTTCGCGACCTAGCCTTTTGCTCTCGTAAGCTCTTTGATTCCTTTGTTCTTGTGTAATTTGATGTGTTTTTGTGTATGAAGTGTTGATTTTTCGTGCAAAACTTGGGTCCCTTTTATAGATGCTTGGAGAGATCACTTGTAGAGTTGGAACGACAAGCAAACACTGAAAAACGCATCAAAATAGACTCCCACACGGCCGTGTGGTGTTGGTGTGAGGCCTTGTTCACACGGTCGTGTGAGTCTGCATGGGCAGCTGGTGCGATGCCTTCCCCTCCCACACGACCGTGTGACTTCACACGGTCCAGCCATGTGGGCCTGCTCCGTCCTTTGTTTTCTATCCAACTTCACACGGTTGTGTGATTTTCACACCGCCACTTCCGCACGACCGTGTGACACCACACGGTCCGACCGTGTGAAGTATTTTTGTCCATTTTTCCCGTCGTTTTGATCTTCTCTTCGCATTAGTCAATCTTAGCCGGACATTCCAACTGATACTTCTTCATTTTAAGCTCCTTTTCCTGCAAGAAATACAAGAATACACAGTATCATGCCCTTTTAAGGAAACCAAGTAAAAACATAGTAAATATGCGTGCAAATGCATCAATTATATATCCTTTTAAGCCCCTAAATGCACGTATATTTTACACACATCAAAATCCCCCAAACTTAAAGCATTGCTTGTCCTCGAGTAAATTTAGAAAAATAATACATGGGGTAAAAATGAACGAACACCTAAGAATACTATGAACATTAAATAGCACTCGACTTCATACTCACGGAAACCATGTAATTCATCATCAAGAGGTTATTATTCATAAACTCGGCATCATTAATACTCTATCGGCACTTGACATCGCGACTCACAAGTAAATAGTGTATCACTCTACTCTCAGAAGTGTATGGTAAGTGTTTACGCTCAAATTCAATTCCGTGAAAGTAGAACGACCATAGGCTTGCAAATCGTCTAACATCTCGACCACTTTTGTGTGCATAATTTAAAGAATCAAAAAGGACTTTTCATTTGGTTGTAATGTAGGCTCTTTGGTAAGGATAGGAAAATTTGGATCGAGTGACTTGACTTGAGCAAATAGACTTTAAGCACACAGACTTGCAATTCACCAACCCAATTTCAACATAATATCAGTTTTCTTTTTCAACTCAATTCCACTCTTATTTCTCCTTTTTCATTCTTAGGCCTTTTCTTTTTCTTTAGCCTCAAGCTCTCATTTTTTTCACAATTTTCAGAATTTTCTCTTGTTTTGCTCGATTTTTCTCTTCTTTTCAAAGATATTTCTTTCTTTTTTCGAGCTTCATATTTTTTCATTTACCCGTATATCTTGCTCATCCATCTTTCTTTTGCCAACTTCTTCTATTTTCATAAATTTTTCACCACATCTCCCACAAACTTATTCATTTTCTATAAGCTCAAGAAATTTCAGGGATAAAAATTATTTTGCAATTTTAAAGATCAATGCGGCTCAGAATAAAAGTTTTGGCTCAAAATTGGCTAACTAGGGAATTATGAGTTCATAGGTAGGCTTTTTAGGCTAAGTAGGCTAAACAAAGATGGCCATAAATCATTTTCAAAAACTGCACACACACATGGCTTCAATGAAGATACCAGAGCAAGTTATAGAGTTCTATTAATCATGAATGACACACTCAAGAAAAAATAAGTCTGCATAATATAAAGCAGTATAAGGCACAAAAGCTCACAGGCTTATTTTTCGCAACATGCTCAAATACCCAATTTTCTTAATACATGCCAAGCAAATGATTAACGTTCACATTATTCCCACAAGTATGTTATCCCATGCCATAAAATATTCATAGTAAAATCATACGGGAGCTGGGCATAAAAACCGGATTAAAACCACACACAAAAGTAATTAAAAACTGGATTAAAACCACACAAAAAATAACAAAAAAATCGAAAAATTAAAACTAAAAATCATTTTTTTTGGAAATTATCATGCAAAGTGCTTCTACATGCAGTCCTAAATGTAATGCAAAATGCAACAGTACTAAATTACGCATTCTTGATAACCCCCCAAACTTAAAATATGCTTCGTCCCGAACATATGAGGAAATTATCAAAACAAAGAGGAATGCGTAATAAGTACTTACAGAGATCACTGTGGTGGTGGAGGTGGATGGTAGTGGCCTTGTAAGATGTGCCACTAGTCCATACGAGACATCATCTCGTACACTTGTTGTTGTTGATGGGTGATGGCATCGAAACGCTGTAAGTACTCCTGGTGATACTCATCAGCGGTGGCTGTCAACTGATATGTGTCATCTATCAATTTCCCCACATCAGCTTCTACCCTTTCGAACCTCTCACTCATAGTAAATGCTTGGTTTCCCCCTTGTCTAGAGGATTCCGACATCTCCCTCATCAGTTCATCTTGCTCTTCTTGAGCAGCAGTCCCCTCTACCTCTCTAAGCAACCAGTTACCCATTTTAATAGAAGTGGATTCGGGGTTAGGAAGGTTAATTGTAGTTCTATCTGCTTGATTGAGCGAGTAATCACGCCCATCGAATCTTATCATTTTCATAGCAGTTAGAACGGTCAAATCAATTAACTTAGGCCCCGCGGCCTCCGCATACCCCTCTAAATTAATGTTAAAATATTCGGCGATAGGGGTAATCATCCCCCTATGCAAATCCCACCCCTCTCACTCTTTCGTATTCTATCAAATTGCTGGGCTATCATAGTCCTTGTGTTTGGCACCACTTTAGTCCCTGATTCCATACACCAAATAATAAATAATTCATCAACCCTCAACGCCCCTCTACTCTCCTCCCTCGTAAAAATGGTTTCAGCTAAGACTCGCTGAACATATCGAAATACCGGGTTTCAAATACTAGACGCCTTTGAAGTGTCTAGCATGTAGATTCGTTTTCTAGTTATCTTTTTCCAAAACCTATCCTTATCAAATTCCTCGTGCTCCTCCACCCCATACGCCGGTGTTTTGTAAATTTCATTTAAATCATCATTTGTTAGTTTCCTTTGCTCATTCCCCAAGCGAAACCTAACTCCCATTAAATTTTTTTTTGCACCACCAGTTCAAAGCTACTTAAAAATTCAAGTGTAATAACATAGTAAGTAGCCCAATGCCCATTTAGAAACTCATGCCAATCAATTCTACCATATAAGGCTCAAAAATCTTCCAATAAACCTAAATTCGTAAGAGTAGGTTCATCGGGATACCTCGTATTAATCCATGGATGAAAGTAGAGTATTGTCCATCTATCCCGATGTGTCTGGTTTGGCAAGATGACGTTGGAAGCTTCGGGCTCCTCAGGATCAAAAATCGGTTGAGGCTCGGGTTGAGGCTCTGGAGTTGGCTCCCTCCTTCTTCTCGTATTCCTCCTAGCTCCTCTTTCATCCCTAGAAGCCATGAATTTCAAGGTTTGGAAGAGTGAAAATATGAAATTTGGGAATTTCGGAGTACCCCCTAACTTGGTAAAGAACTTGGAGAAGTTGGAAATTGAAGGTATTTGGTGGTGGGTTTCTTGAGAAGATGAAGGATTTTGTGTTTTTGGTTTGGAGTTTGTGGTGATTTTGGAGAGATTTGGAGTAGTTTGACTATTTAAGGAGAGAATGTTCGTGGGTTAGGGTTTGTGTAGGAGAAAGTGGGAGAAAAAAGTGAGAATTTGGGGTAAAAATATGGGTTGAAAGTGTTCTGCCCGATTTTTGTTCGCAGGGCCACACGGCCATGTGAGGTCACACAGGATGGTCATGTGGCCCTGCACGTTGCTGTCTGCGTGCCTATTTGCCAGCCTTTCATCACACAGCTGTGTGATGGTCACACGGCCCGACTGTGTGATGCTGGGCAGTTCGCCCTCTCGCACGGCCCGGTTGTGTGGCCTCACACGCCCGTGTGGGGTTTCCTCCGGAATGTTTTTTTCCAATAATCGGGAGTTTGCCGTGACGCCTCCTACACATCAACTCAAAACTAAACAAAAATAAAAATTAAGTTAATAGAAAATAAACAAAAAGTAAAAATTTAAATCTTCAGCCAGACGTCACATTTTAAATCACTTTTGCTAAACCGTGTCATTTGAAGTCTGTGAACCTTCCATGCCATCACTCAGACGAATGGCGTTGCATTGTTCTCGCGGAATCAGCTCAATATCGCTTGGGAATTCGCCTTTCTGATGCTGTCCTCCCACAGTAGTTGCGATCTGGGAAACTTCAGTCTTACGTTTATGTTCGTGTTTAGCTGAGTGACCTGTTCTTCTATCCTGTCTATCTTGGCTTCATATTTGTTCAGTCTCGCCCTTGTCTCTTCGATAAACGAGGATATCATCTCTTCAACATATGCTTTCTTCTCATTTGACTCCGCTCTGCCTTGATTACCCACATTATATCCCTGAGGTGGCTGCAAAATATTTTTATTGTTAGCATAAGAAAAAATTTCATGGTTTCGCAACCCTGGATGGTAGTAGTTAGGTATCTGATTATTTCTATAATTGTTGTTGAAGTTCCTTCGTTGGCCCACAAAATTTGCTTCTTCTTCAATAACAGCAGGATCCCTTGGAGTCACTTGCTGCATCGCATCTAGTTTCATATTCAGCATGGATACTTGTTCTGTGAGCATGGCGACCTTCTCATCCTGAACTTCTGCCACTCGGCAGATAGTAGATCTCTCGGATGGCCATTGGTAACTGTTGTTCGCCATCGCTTCTAATAATTCTAGTGCCTCCTTAGGATATTTCCCTAGTAGTGCACCTCTAGATATATCATCTATAATTGTTCTTGTGTTGCCACTCAAACCATTATAGAAGTACTGAACCTGTTGGTAGTCGGGATATCCGTGTTGAGGGCACTTCCTTAACAATTCCCGGAATCTATCCCATGCTTCATATAGTGGCTCAAAGATCTAATTGCCTAAATCGGGCGATCTCGATTTCAATTGCGTCGTCTTACCTGGGGAAAGTATTTGGCTAGAAATCGATGACTTTAGTTCTGCCCAATTTGCGGCTGGTGCTATTAAAGAGCATAACCATCACTAAGCCTTATCGCGTAGAGAGAATGCGAAATGGCGGCACCGAATGATATCCTCAGAAACACCATTCATTTTAACAGTATCGCAAATTTCTAAAAAGTGCGCCAAATGCGCGTTTGGATCTTCAACGGCTCTACCCCCAAATAGTTTTTGTGACACCATTTGGATCAATGCCGGTTTTAGTTCAAAATTATTTGCATTGATCGACAGACGGGCCACACCCCCATAAGTTTGGCTTACCTTCGGCTGGAAGTAGTCTCTAACTGCCCTTCTCGCGGGCCTTTCCACTATTCTGTTTTGGACGCCAGCCCCTGGTGGGCGCTCCTCATTATTTCTGTTTTTCACTGCGTTCGGATTAGTCCTATCCGCCATTGCTTTGGCTCTTTTCTTAGTTTTTACTATATTTTTAATTTCCAAATCAATGGGAATTGGCTGGGTCGATCTGGAATGCGTGATCATGCACTATATGCACTTAAACAAAAACAATGTTAGAATCGAACAAAAGAAAGAAAAAAAAAAGAAAAATATTTACAAAAATGCTTCAATTAAGATTGAACTACTTATTACTATATCTAAGTAGAATCTAATCAATCCCCGGCAACGGTGCCAAAAACTTGTTCGCCAAAAATATATTTGGTTCATACAACTGCAAGTGTACAGTGTAGTTTATAAAATAATGGCAAGAAATGTCGTACTCCTCAAGGATTGATATTCGAAACACTTAGGATATAATAACATCGTATTCCAATTTTGTTAAAGCGACCGAAAATCGAAGTTTTTTAATCTAAAAATCGAAAATAAAGAAAATAAAAGAAATAAATTAAATTTGCGAACCCCACAAATATTTTCAACATCTATAGGAGCAACCTTAGGCATATAATCTCAACATGTTTCTTCAATATTAAATGCAAATAAAGTTTTAAAAATCAATTCATGCAATTATATGGGTTCAATTCCTAAGTTAGTCTATTCCCCCTTCCGGGCGGTGAACAAACAGTTGATTAATAACAATTGTAGGTTTCCCGACTCGTTACAATTATTACTAACTCTCAAAAGATCTGTGAATTGAATGACTCCCCACAAATAGTTGTAGGTCTCCCGACGGCGACTAGTTACATCCATTTATGTCTGAATCCGATTTCCGTCTTTGTTAGAACTCATCGTCCGAAATTGTGTACTAACAAATATGACATGCAATGTATTCCGGCAAATAAAAGCAATTATAAATAAGCACTCAAATTCATAAAATAGAAAGCATGAATTAATTAAGAAAACAAGTAATCATATTTAATATGAATCCACAATTTCGATTATGCCCCATAAGGTCCGTTCCTCTGATGAACTCCATTGTCAGTCTTTTGAAATACTTGGTTGTCGCACTTGGCTGAGAATCTTTTGATGTTCACTCAGTTGTAAGTCATCTGGTTCCTCTCACCATTCAGATGCGAGTCTTCTGATGATTTCTTTAATAAGTCTTCTACAATTCTACTTGGCTTATTTTCAAGTCATCCTAATTCCTATCTAGTACATGAGTAGAAATTACATTAAAATGGGATGCCAACTTTCTAATTCAAATTTGTCTAAGCATCGTTAAAATCTATACAATAAATTTCCTAACACGCGTTCATCAAATTAATAGATGAGAGAGCTTGCCGTGCAATTTTAACTGGATTGACTCCTCCAAAGATTGTTGATATAGATTATGACGTCATACCTAACGGAGACATCAGTTGGAGTATTGTACTAATGAAGAAGTGCAATAGGCGAACTTGAATTCTAAAGCTCTCAATGTTATTTTTGGAATTATGGACATTAATATGTTCAAAATTATTTCCAAATATTCTGTAGCAAAAGAAGCATGAGACGTACTACAAGAGCATTGTGAATGATCTGCAAGTGTTGGCTATACTAAGTTAAGATACCTGATGGTAAGATTCGAAAATTTCAAGATTGAAGAGGATGGAGACATCACTTCATACAACAGTAAATTGTGTGAGATTGCTAATGAATTCTAATCTCTGGGTGAACCAATATCGAATCCTAGACTGGTAAGCAAGATGATGTGATCCCTGCCTGAAATATTTGACATGAAGATAGCTGCCATCGAAGAACTGCAAAATATGTCCATGCTTCGTCTTAATGAACTTGTTGGGATTCTTCAGACATGGGAACTCAACTTTACTAACAAGAGAATACCCAAAGGGGAAAACATTGCTTTGCAAGTATTACCTAATGATACTGGTGATCTAACTCAATTAACCAATGAGGCAGAGGAATCTGAACTAGATGAGGAGTCTATTGCTTTCTTTTCAAGAAATTTAGTTAGATTATGAAAAACAAAAGAAAAAACCAGTTTTCATCCAAATCCAAAAAACATTTCAAAACCGATAATCCAAAATATCCTCAAAGAAGCATCCCTGATATGAATCAAGATAGATCTAGAAATCAATTTAATATTGAGAAGGTTAAGTGTAGAGTTTGTACTGGTTTGGGCATATGCAAACCAGTGTGCAAATACCTTGCGCGAAATTGCTATGAATCTAAATGTTACATTAAGTGTTAATGAATCTGGCGAGGAGAACTCAGGTCAGAAAGGTGATACTACTACCCTTATAATTATTTTAGACAAAATGATCTTCTTGTTAAACTCATAAAAACTATTATATAAAACTAAACATATACCAAAATTTAATATTTATTTTTATTTTCTTACAATTGCAATTTTGTAAATAATTTTAACATGTTTCTCACTCCATTCGTTTTTTTTTCATTTAAGCATGTAAATATTCATGTAAATGGACACTAGAGCTGGCAAATAGGTCGAATCGGGCTAGTCAGCCGGCCTAAAGGAACAAATTTGGGCCAAGCCATGTTGGACTAAATAGTGACTGGGCTGTTATATTTGGAGCCAAATCCATGAAAATACACATAAAAATTCGGGTCAACCGTGCCGAATGGACCCTAAAAATTATTCCATTTGATTTGGAATGTAATGCCATCAAATGCAATGATTCTTTATTCACTCGAATATTTTACTTTATTTCTATATTTACTTTGTGAATTGTGTGTTGGGAAATTTATGTAATAGATTTTAATGATACCATGTAAAACTTAGATTAGGAAGTTGGCACCCCAGTTCTGCTGTAAAATCAACTAAATAATATATAGGGTTCTATTAGCTGAGTCGAAGCAGCCAAGTTGAAGATTGCAGAAATTGACTGCAGATTGAAGAGAACACTCTATTGTGTGTCAGCTGAGTGTTGCAGTGAAGTATTAGTCAAGTGGAAAAAAAGATGTCTCAGTCAGCAGACTGACAGCTGAGTTACTCCCAGATAAGTGGAATTGTCTGTCTAAGGGATTATGCAGCAAAAAGAACTCAGAAAAGCTGAAGAGATCCGTTATCAAGAAAAGTCAAATATTTGCTGAAAGTAAGAATGTGTCGGACTGCAGCAGTAAAGTAGTTTTGCTGAAAGAGTACAAAAAGCAAGGAACCAATGATATGCTCCTGGAAATCTGCAGAGATTCAGAAAAGGCTGCAGAGTATTAAATCAAGGATCAGTCTACATCTATGCTGCAAGACAAGACAAGCCAAGAACCTAAAAGTGCAGTTTGAAAAATACATCTATCTCTTCAACGGATATATTTTTCAAACAGGCACTATAAAAGGCTGAGGAATTCAAGAGAGAACGCCTATGCAATTTGAGACACACAAGAGAATTAAGCAATCTGAGCATAATACTCTCGAGCATTCTATTAATTCCTCAAGCCTAAAACTCGAAGAAAATCAATCAAACACACTCAGTGAAGAAAAGACAACTTCACACTGTTGAAGAGGAAATCTTTGTTGAAAGACAAGGGGTCTGCACATCCAAGGTTGAAGAAAATGTAGTGAGGTTCAAGTTTGAACCAGAAGCTTTGGACTTATTGCAGGTCTACGTGATCAAATCCAAAAATCTGAAGGAGTTGAAGTAGCACGACAGATGTCTTGTGATGAAGCTGAGTCCTAGGAGAAGCCAGATGTGTGATCAAGGCTGTCTCGGACTGTCGCCATTTTGTAATAAATTCACCGTTACTTAGTGGATTACCTCCAGAGGTTGGAGAAGAGTGGATTAGTGGAATTACCCCATCCTCGAACCACTATAAAAATATTTTTGTGTCTTTTATCAGCATTTTAATTCTTGCATATCTTTATTGTTGTTTGTTATATTTGCTAAGTCAATTGATAATAACTAAGCCTTAAAACAAGTGTTAAAAATATATTTCAATCAAAGGGTGAAAGTCTTCCACTGTAAAACCCAAGTTTACTGAATTTCCAAACTAGTTAACTGAATCAGCTGAATTATCTTATCAACAGCTCAGTCGAGTCTGTTGAGTGGTTAACTCTATTGTGAAAGTAAACTAAGTTATCCATCAAGGACCCAGTTGACTTGTGACTAAACTCTGATTTAAATGAATAAAATTAAAAATTTAGTAAAGTCTATTCAACCCTCCTCCTTCTAGACTTTACTTTATCACCCCTTTGGACCTACATTATGATTAATGTAGACAGAGAATGACCAATTATATGATAAATACAAGAATTGCCATGTTTTTTCTTTTTCATTTGTTGTGTTTAACCTCTTGCTTTGACCATTTGGTAACACACTCACACGCAGTGGACCTGTCTTTGTTTTTGCACATGAAAACCTGCTATGGATTTAATTATCAATCAGGTGGATGAGCAGAAATATGATATAGTCTTTTTCCATGAAATGCATACTTTCACCTAATTTTTACAGAAAAAGTAAAAGGAAAAGTAAAAGTAAAAAGTAGGGGCTGATTTTTATATTTTATCCCCATAAGCATCTATGGCTTGAAAACCAATTGGGATATGATTGAGACAGGATGCCGAATTTATTTTTATCGTCCTACATATTGATCACTTTATATTCCTGAGATTAATGAAATTATTTCCACACAAACTCGGCTGCCCAATCCTTTTCTTTTTCTCTCTCTCTCTCTCTCTCTTTTTTTAAAAAATAAGACTAGGTGAAAATTAACATGCATTCTATGGAAAAAGTACATTGATAATGTGCTAAATCATTTTTCTGCTCACCAATGTATACTTGTAGTGGCAACTTCAGGCTAAATTGTAATTTTGATTGTGGGACCATATACAGGGTGTGACAAAATTAGTGATCCCTTTAAAAATATATTTTGCAAAAACACCCTAAGTAAACTCGTAGATTAAGTCATTTCATCACCTAAAATTGTAAATTAGCCAAAGCATTTAGGAATTCACGCGACAATTTCCTGCAAAATGTCGATGAAAAAAAAAAAAGGCAAGTCTCCTGTCAGAACGTCTAACGGATCCAAATACTCTATCCACAGTTAATCCGCCCGTTGACCCGCATAATCACTAACACCACAACAACAACGTATGTTGCCGCTGCTAATGATGACACCCGAGCCGAGCTGGAAGAAATTAATCAACGTCATCAGTCCAACACACGTCCGAGTAGGCGACCTGCGGGTGACGCCAAGAATCGGTCTTGCGGCGACACGTCACGAATTAGGCTCGCCCGCTTATCGAGCCCAACCGCAACACACCGCCGAGCCCCGAGCCCCGAGCCCAAATTTCGACGGGAAACGCATGCGCGACAGACTCATAAAAATAATCATACGCCCATGCTTAACGCTTTATTGGTATCAGAAACTGCCACATGTCAGAGAATTATAAAGAGAAGTCGACAAGTGGCAAGTTTTGACTGACATGCATAGTTAGAGAGGGACATGTGTCTTTCTTTAATTATTTTACTAATTAATGACTAGTTAGTGCAAAGATGACTATTGTAAACCCACTTACTCGAAGGGGTATAAAAAGTCTGATAGAGAGAAAACATGAAAAAAAAGAAAAAAGGAGAGAGAAAAGAGGACGATTGTAATAAAGACCGACCCCAATAATCCGGCTCGGCATTATGCAAAAAAGGCAGAATTAGCCAGGAATAAACACACGTTACGCACGTTTACATTTCCACGTGTTAAATCTTTTACATATTTCTGCTTGTTGACCAAAACGCACGTCAACAGCTAATAATTTTTAAGAGGGCTACTAATGCTTTTTGGTAGGACTACTAATACCTTTTAGGAAAAATACTAAAATACCTTTAATCAAAAAACTTAATATTTTTCGATAGGATTATTAATACATTTTAGGGGGAATACTACTAGTTTTGTGAGAAAAAAAACTAATACTTTTCATAATAATTACTTAAGAAATTGCTCAAGGGGTTACGTACAAATATTTTTCCAGTTGATTACTAATACTTTTCGATGGATTGCTAATACTTTTTACGGGAAAAACTAATACTTTTAAGGGTTGTCTAGCTGTACGTACACCACTATTTAATATTTTTCAAGAGGACAGACAATTAATACATTTTAGGTGGGTTACTAATACTTTTGAGGGAAAAAATCAATACATTTCATGGTAGCTACTGAAATATTTTTCAAGAGGATGACTAATACTTTTCAGATATACTACTAGTACTTTTCAAATGTACTAATAATACTTTTCAGGGAGAAAACTAATACTTTTAACAACCCCTAATATTACAAAATACCATCGGTCCAGAGATCTTATGATACCGTCCCATAATATTACAATATTATCACCGGTGTATGAAATTACGATAAAACCCGGATCGGGTTAGGTCCATCTAATCGAAAAAATCTGTTAGACGGTCTAACCCAAATTTTTATAAAAAAAAATGGTCAAGTTTTTCCTAAATGGGAAAGTTTTTATTAGTAATATTTTATTTTTTTGCAAAAGGTGATTTCAAAACCAATGAGGCAAAAGAAATGTATTTGATTCACAGAATCGTTGAAATGACGTTGAAAATAGTATTTTAATTATTTTTTTTTTATTTTTTTAGTACGATTCTTAGGATGGGAGGGGTGATGAATCGAACTTCAAACTTCTGGTCCAGGCCTGAGAGTTTTTAACCACCAGGCCACTATTGAATTCCCGAATAGTATTGTAATTATTATTTGATGTTTCTTTTCCGCAGATCACTCGCAGTCAAGGATGATCCAACTTCTCCATATTGGTAGAATCTTCGAATGGGAACGAGCCTGCAATACACATAATAAGGTTAGATGGTCCCTGGGGTGGTCCCAGGGAGACTCATCCGACGCTCAAGTCTGCGATTGTAAAAGAAAAATCCAGAGAACCGAAATATAATTTGCAGTAATTAATTGAATTTCCTTACAAATGAGTTGGAGTGATCTTTATATACCTGGATTAAAGGATCTCATGGGCGTCATAGGAGAAAGTGGCGCATGGGCGGGATACGAGCATCGTGGACCGGAAAATTTTATTTGTAGCCAACAATTAATGAATAATATTGGGTAATTAGGGAGATAATAATAATAATAATAATAATAATAATAATAATAATAATAATAATAATAATAATAATAATAATAATAATAATAATAATAATAATAATAATAATAATAATAATATGAAAGGACTTTTTTGCCCACAACATTATTAATTTTGAAAGGACCACTATTCTAATTATAATCCATCAAAATTACACGACTCAATGAAACTGAATTATACTTATGATCAGTTGGTAAGTTGACATTTTCAAACCTTTATCTCGCAATCAACAATTTCTATTCTCAAAAATTTGTTAGCCGTCAATTGTTAATATAATTAGCCAAAATCGCAACAATTAAAAGTCAATCAGTATTCAATTGATATGGAAAATTAGTATCTATAAATTAAATTTATAGGTATTCTATATAATTAGCAAATATTAAAATAATAATAAATTGATATATGCGTATAAATATCTCAGAAATTAATGCTTTCATTTTCACAAAACCAAAATGGCTCCAAAGAATCAAAGATCCCTCCCACTTGTGAAAGCGTTCCATGCATGCACCAAAACATTTAATGCTGATGCCCATTCCTAAGACCAATTTGTTAAAAGATATGTAAAAAAAATTGAAATGCATGCTCAAACACAAATACGATAGAAGACAAAGGGAATACATAAAAGGCCTAATCCCTGATTTATAGCTGAGGGGACCTGTGAAAAAGAAATGGAAAAACAGATTTTATTGGTGAAATGCCTATTTAGATGTACATTTAAAATATAATAAAGGAAGAGTTTCTAATGCTTATCTTTCTATTATAAAATGCGTTTTGTTGTTTGGAATTGCCACACGTTAGGAAAGTTTTTGTCTTGGAAGTAATTCTCACAAATAAATGGTTAAATTCGTCACGAACATGCTTGTATGAGACGGTCTCATGGATAAAATACATGGGACGGATTCTTTATTTAAATTGAATTTATTAATTTAACCCAAACCCAAACAGCCAAATCCATAAAAAAATCCACATTTTGGTGTTTTTTAGGATCCATCTCATGAACTTTGATACATGAGACGGTCTCATTTAATATTTGGTTGTTGTCAAGTGTTTTTTTTCCATTGCCCCTTTAGGCTATAACTGGTTTAAATGCAATTTATTCACTCGATTATTTTCCTTTATTCATATATTTGGTTGTGCTATAAATTGTTTTTTTTCAAATTCTCACAAATAAATGGTTTTTAAATTTATTTTCCAGAATTAAAACAGAGCTGCCATAAATGGTTTTAGTTAAACTGGTCTCGCCTATCAACCCGGCAGTATTTATCACATAATTTTTTGAGTACAAATTTTGGGGGTAAAATTATTTTTTTAGTCCTCTAAGTGGACCAATTCGAAGATTTATTAGTCCTCACTTGTTTTAATTTTGATATTTATTCTTTTAAGTGAGTTTTTTTTTTCAGTTTTTTAGTTATGGATCCTGCTATAGCAGATAAAAAAATCACTTGTTGGGCTTATGTGGAATTAAAAAAAAACTTATTTTTCATTCATATTTGGCTGACTAAGCATCATATGTGGAATTACAGTTGTAAGGAGTAAAAATTGTTGGAAAAATTTATGTATAGATTTTGATGATAACATGTAAAACTTAGATTAGTAAGTTTGCACCACATTTCAAATGTAATTCAACTTATAATAGATAGGGTTGTATGAGCTAAGTTGAAGTCAGCCAAGTTGAAGATTACAAAACTCAACTGAATATTGAAGTGAAGACCCAACTGTGTGGCAGTTGGGTGAAGTGAAGAGAAGAATCAGTCAAGTCATAGAAAATCAAGTTTGATCACCGATGACAAAGAAAGTCATTGGATTCAAATGTCAAAGAGGTATGCAGCAGACAGGACTCGAGAAAGCTGAAAGATATCCGTTATCAAGACAAGTCAAAGTTTTGTTGAAAATAGGCAAGTATCAGTCTGCCAGCAATAAAGTTGTTTTACTGAAAGAGTGCAAAAAGCAATGAACCAATGAGATGTACCTGAAATCCTGCAGAGATTAAGGAAAGGATGCAAATCATTTAATACGAGGCACAATCTACATCAAGCTGCAGAAAAGACAAGCCAACAACCTATAAAGTGTTGTTTGAAAATTGTGTCTATCTCTTCAACGGACATATTTTCAAATGTGCACTATAAAAAGCTGAGAAGTCATTTGAGAGAAGGTTATGAACTTAACAGACTGTCAAGATACAAGCATTCAAGCGATAACTTGCCAGTATCTCTCAAGCTTTAACATAAATCCTCAAGCCTAAACTCGAGGGAAATCGATCCAACACACTCAGTGAAGGAAAGACAACTTCATCAGTTGAAGAGGAAATATTGTTTTCAAGAACAAGGGGTCTACTCTCCGAGGTTAAAGGAGGTGTATTAAGGTTCCAGATAGAACCAATGCTTCGAACCTGTTGGAGGGCTATGTGATCAAGTCCAAAGGTTTGAATGAAGTTGAAGTAGCAGGACAACTGTCTTATGAAGAAGCTGATTCTCAGGACCAGCAGGTTGTATGATCAAAGCTGACTCAGTTTGTTAACTACTTTGTAACAAAATCAAGTTACCTAGTGGATTCCTCCAGGAGTTGGTGAAGAGTGGACTAGAGGAATTACCCCATCCTCGAACCACTATAAAAACTGCTTGTGACTATTTACTTTTCAGCGCACTTTATTTCTTGCATTATTTTCATATATGCAGATAAGGTAAATTGCTTAAATCTGTTGATAATAACATTGCTAAAACAAGTGTTGAAAAATGCACTAAAAACTCTAAGGGTGAAAGTCTTCCATTGGTAAAACTAAGTCCTGCATTTCTAAGTGTTAGCTGAAAACAGAGTTTGTCTAGAATGTGGCCCCGGATGTGGTTCCGGATGTTGGCCACATTCCCGCTCCCATTTTCTCTAACATCCCCTCTGACTGCTTTCTATTGCTTTCTTACACGTTCACCGGCTTTTTTTTTCAAATGCATTGCTCACTTCACTGCTCTCTGGTCTCAATTGCAACATATCATTGGCTCTATTTCTGGCCAAAAAAGGGGAGAGAATATAGCTGGACCAAGCACTGCTCAAAGGGGAGTTATGCAGACTGAGACGCCCAGAACTGATGCTCCAATTCCTGAAAATGCTTTGGCTGGACAGGGTGAAGGCGATGAGGGTCTTGAATTTGACTTTGAAGGACAGATGGATGCAAATGTGTCCACTGATGAACTTTATAATCTTTGATTCTGGGATGTACTAAATAATACTCTCTAGCTAGGTTTATTTGTTTTTGATTGTTGATAACTTGCTAAAACTCTCTTATGGTATTTTTGCTGCAGTCATGAATGTGACTTAAAATGTGATTACATTTGCTTCAGTTTTTTTTACTCAGCATAATATTCAGGGGGAGTTGTTATGTTTAGGGGGAGTTTTGCTTACTCTGTTCTTGATAAGTGTTTTGTCCAGAAAGGCAAAAAGGGGGGAGATTGTTAGAGCGATTTTTTCGCCTAAAATAATTTCCAAAATTATAAAGATTGAATTTATATTTGTTTTGCCTTTCTAGACTTATGGTATGTTTAGGACTTTTTAGATTTGGAAAGAAATCATATTGATATGGTATTGATATATTAGGACTATTGGATAATTATCTTGTTTCCTAACATAAGTGATTTACTTGTCATATATTTGTATATATCTTCTTTCCTTGTGTATTAGGTCTCTTGAAGGGTTTGGACGGCTATATAAAGGGAAGAGAACGTGCATAATCTGCACACAAGAAATACACCTGAGATACAAGAGTCTTGATAGAATTAAGAGTCATTCAAGCACAAGGAGTCTGAACTGCCCTGGATGCGATCTCGAATGTGACTACATCTGAGATCACATTCAGCCCTGCAGATTGTGTTTGTTAGCTTTTCATCCATTGTTTTTAGTATTGTGATTACAAAGTCCACACATGTCTATTGTTGGATGAGTTGAATTACATAGATCAGATATACTCTAGATAGGAGTTTTTCGTTGAGTTTCTACTAGTTGGATTTTAGTATTTTTGTATACGGAATCAAACAATTTTTACTAGTGGAAAGTTTTGCCATATTGGCACGTCTACAAGCTTGTTGGCTTGTAGACAATTTTTATTTTGTGTGTCTTGTTATTGTTTTCAAAATTCCACTGCATGTGATTGTGAATGTGACCACATCTGCAATCACATCCTTACTCTGCAAAACTTTTGGTAAATATTCGTGCTACAATTCTTTCATGTTTAAAAGGACTAAAATCGAAAGGTTGGTAAGGTTTATTCAACCTTCCCTTCTAAACCTTACACATCACCCCTTGGGACCTACAAGTCGTATCAGAGCGGTTGGTTCGTTGAGCCTTCTGCACTGGTTACTGAATTAGATCTCATTCTCTTTCAAAGGATCAACAGTTGAGTTATTAAAGCTTTTATTTCAAAAGCAAAGTTATTATCATGGAAGCAAATCTAACTCGCATTCCAATGTTCACTGTGGTAGAATTTGATGATTGGAAAATATGTATGTAGGCTCATCTATCAGCTCTACATGATGAGATGTGGCTCGTGATAGAGGATGGGCCACTACGGATCCTAAAGGTTAATATAGCTGTAAGAAGGGTTGCCTTGCTGAAGGAGAAGATGTTGCACCGGCAGTTCCTAGACCTGCTATGGTGGACAAACCATATATGGTGGACAAACCATATTGTGAATGGACAAATGATGATCGAAAAGATATAACTTGGACAATGTTGCCAAGAATATAATTTATAAAATTCTTGATAAGGTCATATTTAATAAAGTTAAATCTTGTAAAATGGCCAAAGAGATTTGGGAAAAACTTACCTTAATTTGTGAAGGGTCTGATCAAATTAAGGAAAATAAGTTAATTGTTGCTGTTCAAAAATTTGAAAATTTTAAAATGCTTGTAGGTGAAATTCTGGATCAGCTGGATGCCAGATTCACAAAGATCAACAATGATCTCTCAGCTCTAAGGAAAGAATATACACAAAAGGAAATGTCTATGAATATTCTAAGGTCTCTCCCAGCTGAGTGGAAAATGAAGTTTATGGCTTTGAGACACTCCATGGATATCACAAGAACATCCAACCATGAATTATTCTCTGATCTAAAAGCCTATGAGTTTGAGCTGAGAAGGAAAGAACAAGAAGATACAGCTGCACTCATGGTTGGTGAAGCAAAGAGAGTTGAATCCAAGGAAGCCGTAGACCAGGAGGAGATTGCCCTGATGGTAAAAAGATTCCACAAGTTCTTCAATAAGAACTACAAGAGAAACAAGGGTAAATCATCTAGAAGACACTCAGCACCTTCCAAAGCAAGGGAGGACAGACCACCCAAAAGAGCTGAACATCAAAGAACTGAGTATCAGAGAGCTGATAATCAGAGAACTGAAAGAACTGACTTGAAGAGAGCTGAGAACCTGTGTTGGAATTGCAGACAACATTATATTTTGTTGTTGATTGTCCTTATCCGTCATTCAACAAATACAAAAATGAAGAAGAAAGAAAAGTCTTTAGACAAAGAAGACAAAAAAGAAGAAAGCCATGTTGGCTGCGGAGACTGCTGACACAGCTAAGTGTAATGAACCAACAGAATCAGACAGCAGTGAAGCTGACTACTCTAGTGACACAGAAGAACAGGTTTCGATATGCCTCATGGCCAAAGAACAAGACTCCAAAGATCAAGAAGATTAGGTACACTCTAACTCATCTCATTCAGATTCTAGTGATAGTGATAGTGACACAAACACTTCATCACCCACAGATCTTTATGATTCTATTAGAAAAATGATAAAAGATTTTGAGCACATAAAAACCTTAAACACATTTCTAAATGAGGAAAACAGCCATCTTAAATGCCAAAACTCACAGCTGACTAAGGAGCTGAGTACTCTAAGTCACATAGCTGATGAGAATACAAAGTTGAAGGCTGAAATATCTAAGATCCAAGCAGACTTACCTGCTAAAGAAAAGAGGAAAAAAGATCTTATAAATGTGATTGCATCATTTACTAAGGCATCTAAATCAATGTATGAACTTATAATGATTTAAAAAGAAAGTGGTGACAAGACAGGCATTGGATTTAATTCCTTTGTGCATGCCCAAGTCCCAAGAGTGGTTATAGAAAAAGGATACTCAAGCAACGAGGTAGTCCAAAAATCCAAAGCACCATATGTTGCACTAACACCCACTCAAAAACACAATCACAACCATGTTGGCCTTAGATAGAAGGGAAAAGGCAAGAAGGCAGCTGAGTATGCTGACAGGACAGCTGAAACTAAATTCAGCAGAGTCCATCAGCAGACACCAAACAGGAAATACTCTGTAAAATCCAAACAGAGCTACCAAAAGCCCCTGAGATTTCAGCACAAGCTAGGCTGATTGGAATAACCAAATGAGATATGAACCAAGACAAATAGGATACAAACCTAAGTGGCAAAGACCTCAGAATCATCATAGGTCATTCCCAAGGCAAAAGCATTATAATCAGCACACATATGCACCCAAGCACAAAGTCCAATATGCACAAAAGTTCCATTATTATCCCAAGAAAGCAAATGCTCAAACACACACAGACATACAGACAAACGAGACATCTGTATGAGCCTAAAGTCCCCCAAGCAATTTGCCAATGTTCATTATGATTATGGAACTGATAGGTGGCAACCTCTTAGAGTCAAATCATCTAGCTATAGGTTGGTTGGATCACCTTATAGTGCTAACCCCTCAGGACCCAGGCAAGTATGGGTACCTAAAAACTAATATCCCTGATTACAGGTTCAAGGAGCAGCTGAGTGCCAAGAAACCTAGTACATGGATAGTAGTTGTTCCAGACATATGAAAGGAAACAAGAAAAATTTGTCAAAATTCAAGGAAATCAAAGATGCTAAAGTTATATTTATAGGAAATGAAGCTCCAGGGGAAATCAGAGGCACTGGGTCCATCAAGAATAATGGACTAGAGATCACAGATGTAGCATATGTTGAAGGTCTCAACTTCAATCTACTAAGCTCCAGCCAATTCTGCGACAAAGGCTACAATGTGGGATTCAACATGGGTGTTTGCCAAATCAAGGATGCTGAATCAAATGAAATTGTGCTACAAGGATCAAGGTAGAAAAACATGTATGTAGTAGATTGGTCAACTGCTACACCAAGCACATGTTTGCTAGCAAAGAGTACAGCTGAATCAAGTTGGTTGTGGCACAAGAAGCTGAGTTACCTGAATTTCAAGACAATCAACAAGCTTGCAAGGAGTCATCTTGTGGAAGGATTGTTTGACTTGGTATACAAGAAAGAAAGCATTCGTGATACATGTAGATGGGAAAGCAAATTAAGTCTTCTTTCAAGGACAAGCCAAGTCCTTCTTCAACTAGGATATTGCATTTATTGCATATGGATTTATTTGGTCCTGTTGAACCAGCCAGCATCAATGGAAAGAAATACACTGTAGGTCCCAAGGGATATGGTGTAAGGTTTAGAAGGGGGGTTGAATAAACATTACCAAATTTTTTATTTTAGTCCTTGTAAATAGTTCAACAGAGTTGACTCAAATCACCGTGTCCTGGGGGACAAAATAAGTTATTATTCAAATTTGAGTTACCCACTCAATAGACTCGATAGAGTTGTTGATGGTATAACTCGGCTGCTTAAGACAAATACTTAACTTGGCTGATTTGGTTTTTAACATCGGAATACTTAACACCCTTTGATTGATTTAAAGCTTGTTTTTAACACTTGATTTTAGCACTTAGTTATTTATCAGTTGGATAGCAAATATTAACTAACAAATGGATATAAGTAAGTGTGCAGAATAAAAATGTTGAAAGTAAATTGACACAAGTATTTTTATAGAGGTTCGAAAATAGGGTAATTCTTCTAATCCTCTCTTCTCCAACTCCCGGAGGAATCCACTAAGTAATGATCGCTTTAAAAAGCGGTTATCAGTATGGAGATAGCCTTGATCACACAGTTGGCTTCTCTTGCGACTCAGCTTCTTCACGAGGCAGTTGCCTGACTACTACAGCTCACTTCTCAAGTTCTTGGATTTGATCACAAAGCCTTCCAACAAACTTGACACTTGGTTCGACCTTGAACCTTTCTACAATCCTTCAACTTGGAAAGTAGACCCCTTTTGTTTCTTCAAATGTTTTCTCTTCAACTCGGTTGAAGTCATCTCTCTTTCACATCGTGTGTTGGATCGAATTTCTTCGAGTTTTAGGCTTGAGGAATATCTAGATATGCTTTGAGAATATTGCGTAATAATTGCTCGAATGATGCTTGCTCTTGCTAGGTTTAGGTGACCTTTTCTCAATAGCTTCCTCGGCCTTTTTATAGTGCACATTTGAAATTTGCCCGTTCAAGAGATAGGCTAGTTTCAAATGTCACTTGTGTTCGTTGGCTTATCTTATCTTGGTCTGCACTTTTTGTGATGTTGACCTTTCCTCGTATTAAATGGCGGTTCAAACTTGCGAGTTTCGGCGACGAAGGTGCGATGTTTCCCATTGGCTAATTCCTTTTGTACAATTTTGGGCGACACTTTAAGACTTAAAAAATGACATATTACTATATCGAGTAATATTCTTGACTTTATTCAATGGATCTAAGTCAGTTTGTTTTCACTTTATCAAGCCTTTACCCCGGGTGACTTGAGTCAGCTCCAATCATAGGATTGACTCAATTGTCACTTCAACTGATAAACTTGGCTCTTTGTGTTGACTTGAGTGACACTTCACACAGTTGTTCCTCAGTTGACTCTCCTTCAGTCGAGTCCTTGACTTCCTTTATGGCCATACTCAGCTGACACACAACAGAGTCTTCATCCCAGTCCACAGTTGACTTCTTATAGTCTTGACTTGGCTGACTTCACTCAGCTCTTCCAGTCATATCTATTACAATACAGAATTACAAGGAAAATGGGGTGCCAACTTCCTAGTTTAAGTTTTACACGGTATATCAAAATCTAACAAAATAAATTTCCTAACATACACCTTGGCGGTGGTGGATGATTATTCAAGATACACATGGACAATATTTATGTATAAAAAGAAGGAAACCTTGCAGAAGCTACCTCAGCTGATGAGAAGAATTCAAAATAAGAAAAGTCAAACCATTATAAAGATAAGGTCTGATAGAGGAACTGAGTTTGTCAATGGGATAATAACTTAGTATTGTATTGAAAATGGTATAGCTCATGAGTTATCAGCTGCAAGAACTCCACAACAAAATGAATTAGCCGAAAGAAGGAACAGATCTCTCAAGGAAGATGCAAGAACAATATTAGCTGAAGCTGGATTGCCCAAGAGATTTTGGGCTGAAGCCATTAATACTGCTTGCTACACTCAGAATAAATGTATGATCAACAGGCAGTTGTCCAAAATCCCTTATAAAATTTGGACAGGGAGGAAGCCAAATGTTGGATATTTTCATATCTTTGGATGTGAGTGCCTAATTCACAACAATGGCAAGGACAACTTGAAAGCTTTTGATGATAAAGCTGATGAAGGTATCTTTTTGGGATACTCAGCTGAGAGTAAATCTTTCAGAGTGTTGAACAAGAGGACAATGGTCATAGAAGAGTCTATCCATGTGTTTTTTATGAACCTAACGTTAATGGAGAAGACATAGATGAGTTAGCTAACAAAAGAAATCAACTTATTGTTCAGAAGAGTCCTTATGTTGAAGTTGATATAAGAGGACTCAACCCTGATGAAGATGAGATAGCTAAATCTCGAGACACCGGAAGGTCTCACTGAATAATAATGATGAGGAAGCTTTTCAAGACAACTTAGTCAGGAGACGACTAAATCCAAGAACCTTACTCCAACCGGATATAAGATCGCCGAGAGACCATCCTCCAAAGCTTATTATTAGATATGTTAGAGAATGAGTAAGAACCAGATCTATAACTCAACATGAAGTTATGTTCACTTGTTTCATTTCCCAAATTGAACCTAAAGATGTGTTAGAAGCATTGGATGACACACATTGGATTCTAGCCATGCAGGAAGAGCTTAATCAGTTTGAGAGAAACAACGTTTGGGAATTAGTTCAAAGCCCTAACCACCAAAATATAATTGGTACTAGGTGGGTATTTAGAAACAGGATGAATGAAGAAGGATATGTAGTGAGAAACAAAGCAAGATTGGTAGCTAAAGGGTATTGCCAAGGGGAAGGCATAGATTTTGATGAACCTTTTGCACCTGTTGCTAGATTAGAAGCAATTAGGATGTTTCTTGCTTATGCTGCACACATGAACTTCACTCTGTATCAAATGAATATGAAGAGTGCATTTTTTAATAGACTCTTGGAAGAAGAAGTCTATGTGGAGCAATCTCCAGGTTTTGAGCAGAAAACTATTGGAGATAAAGTCTACAAGTTCAAGAAAGCATTGTATGGATTGAAATAAGCACCAAGAGCCTAGTATGATACATTATCCCAGTTTCTTATTCACAATGAATTCACTAAAGGAAAGGTTGATAGAACACTCTTCAGGATTCAGGGAGAGTCTATTGCTTGTTCAAATTTATATGGATGACATCATCCCCGGATTCACAAAAAAGAGCTAGTGTGACAAATTTTCAAACCTTATGCAAGGAAGTTTGAAATGAGTATGATGGGAGTCTTGACTTTCTTCCTAGCTCTTCAAGTCAAGCAAATGTAAGGATGGAACCTTCATAAGTAAAACCAAATATACCGAGATTTAATAAAAAAAAAATGGTATGGAAGAGAAGTCATCTGTGAAGATTCCCATGAATACATCACAAGATGGATATGGATGCGATGGCAAAGTCAGAGATCAAACAAGATACTGAGCCCTTATTGGATCTTTGCTCTATTTGACAAGTAAGAGGCTATCCTATCACCTTTGTTGTAGGTGTATGTGCCGATTTCAATCTGCACCATAAGAGAGTCACATGATCTGCAGCCAAGAGAATCCTAAGGTATTTGAAGGGATGCGAAGAAATAGCTTATGGTATCCAAAGGATGGAGGATTCAAGCTAGTTGGCTACTCAGACTCAGACTATGTTGGATGTAAAGTGGATAGGAAGAGTACATCAGTACCTCTCAAATGCTTGGAAATAGATTAGTTTTTGTTTCAAAGAAGAAATGGAATTCAATAGCTACATCCACAAACAAACAAAGTACATAGATGTGGGGAGTTGTTGTGCCCAAGTCTTATGGATGAGACAACAAAGAGAGACTATGATATAGAAAAAAAAAAAGAGATTCCAATTATGTGTGATAACAAGTGCTATTGCAATTACTCGAACCCAATACTACATTCAAGAACCAAACACATTGATGTCGATATCATTTTATAAGAGATCATTTTAAAAAGAAAGACGTCACCTTGGAATATATATCAATTGATAAGCGAAAGGTGTCTTTGATATATTCACTAAGCCATTATGTGAATCAAGATTTGAAGAGCTTAAAAATGAACTTGGTTAGATTGAGCTGAGTTAGAAGGCTCAAGACTCAATCACCAGAGTCAAAGAAGTGAGTATTGGAAATCAAAGAAAGTTTCTTTTTTTCAAGAAAGTGAAATAGTCAAGATGGCTAGTGAGTTGTATCGAGTTAGATGGACAAAATGAGTGCTTGTTATGTGAAGAGAGAAGCAAAGTTAAGTCACTTTTGGAAGATAGCTGAGTTATTTAAGAGCTAAGTGATAAAATGCAGTCGTTTTCTGAACGGGAATATTTTAGGCTTGACGTCAGCAGTAATTATGATGTCAGAATAAAGCCTGTACCCATTTTACCTATGATTGGATATAAATACTACGGCATTTAATGCGGGGAAATTAATGCGATTTCAAAACTTAAGCTCAACCGTTGATCTTTTTTAAACTTTTTGAATCCAAAAAGCCGTCCCCTCACATCCCATATATACTCAAATCCATTTTCTCTATCCTCACACTATACTCATCTCTCTCAAGAAAAATTTAGAAATTTTCTCCGCAAACCAAAGTGAAACCCTAGTTTCTTTTCTCGTTCAAGTTCAAGTTCCAATTTTAGAAATGGCTCCTACCTATGATTTCAAGAAGATGGCTGAGAAAATCCACACTGGTTCTACGGTGGATTTTGAAGGGTTGGTTAAGCAAGGAGTTGACAAAGCTCTTGCTTGAAAGATCGCTGAGAAGTTAGAGAAATCCAGTTTGAAGGAGTTTCTCTCTATGGAGTTCTCGCACACATAGTCGGAGGAGGTGGCAATGTTTTATGTGAACGCTGAGGTTCACGATGGTGAAATCCATTCATCGGTCCACAACAAGGACATCAAAATAACTACTGTGGACTTAGTTGAAGCCTACATCTACCTTCATCTGGGATGAAGGAGATTACTGAGAAAGATATTAACATGGCGGCGGCATGGAAGGAGATTGCTAAGACAGAGTCTGCTGCAAAGGTTGTCTATACAGCCAAGAAGTCTCTCATCAAAGAGGACTACCACAAACTCATGGACATGTTAGTCAAGTGTATCGATATGAAGTTTGGCAGTTTCAATCACCGTCAAGACTAAGTGACAAATGATGCCTGGTATTATGGAGGAGAAAAAGGTTAACTTGGTTGAATCATCTTCAAATGAACTTGCCGAAATGTAATGAACAAGATCATAAGTGACGCTGGTTTGTTCGTGAGTTCAATGGGATATGGCCTGGTGATTGGTCATCTGATGGAGGTGAAGGGCATTCCTCTCAAGAATGGGAAACTCTTCCATGTGAATAAGAAAATGTTCAAGGCCAAACTATCAGCTACTCAGAGGCAAGTCCATGCAAGAAGAGCTGATACAAGTGAAGGGGAGTCAATCGACCTCGTCACTAAGGACACAATGGCGATCGCTAAGGCTCCATCTCCAAAGCGTGTGCGAGAAGAAGAAGGAGGCCCCAAAGAATGAGACTAAGAAGGTGTCCCCCGCACCTTCTCCAAACCATGAAGAAAAACGCTCGGATGTGCCGAGAAAGCCACCGCAGCAAGAAGGCAAGATGGGAGAATCAACTTTCATAGTTGAAGAACCAGAGGAAATGGAACCCTAAGTTCCACTGGTTAAGACCGAGAGACGATGTTTGATGAGACAATCCGAATTATCTAAGCCAGTTGAATCTGGCACGGCTGTTGAGAAGAAAGCTGCTGGTGATGAGCAGCAGAGACCGAAAGAAAAGAGTGGTGTAGAAACCACTGAAGGAAAGTAGACTGCTGTTGGCGAACAATAGAGGATGGAAAAACTGCTGGTAGGGATCAGCAGAGTCCGGATGAGACAGTTGTCCGGGAGACAGCTGAAGAAAAGGAAATTGAAATAGTTGACCAAGGCAAGGAGTCGGTTGTTCACTCATCTCGCATGGATGCCGCGAACATCTGAGGAGGAAAGGGCTCCTCTTGTACCAGTAAATGAAGATGAAGAGGTTGATGAACTCGGTTATACTTTCTCCAGTGTACCTGTATGTATAGGAGAGGCTTTATGTCCGGAGGAATTGGATGTTGACTTATACCAGGCATCAATTCCAATGATCGGAGTTCATTGGCGAGGAAGAAGAACACCGAGCTTTCTAGAAACATTCCGGTCCTCTTCGGCATTGGATCGAGATTTCTGTTCCACCATCTTATTCCGAGAAGAAAGAAGGAGAGAAGCGTAAAGGCGGAAGCCAAAGGCAATTGAGGAATGAAAGCTACCTCAACCCTACCCAATTGAAGGAGTGCCCGAAAGTGCCTTTTCCGTTAGCCAAAGAGTGATGATGATGACATTGACCTTGCCGATGCGGTAGAGAAGGCTGAACTGAGGCAAGCCATCCAAGAATCCAAAGAGTTGCACGAGAAGCAATTGCGAACGGGCCTAGAAGAGTCTTCCTTAATTATGATCTCTCCTAGCCCAAATATTATAGAAATGGTGAGGGCGATTGATGTCAGCACTTCACCAGTGCACTCAGAAGACCAAGAAACCAGGAGAATTGGTGGCTAAGGAAGGAGTAGTATAGGGCACCTTAGCCAAGCCTATCCCTGAAGAAAGTGTTGAGACACCTTCCCTATCGGCTGCTCACTCAACTGGAAAAAAAGTTGAGTCTCAGGTGTTGAGTGACCCCTGATTGAGACTCAGCTAGTATGCCAGCTGAAGGGGAAACTCAAACCACCATAGCCGGGATGGAGGAGGTTATGGGAGACAACAACAAAAGAAGTTTACAATAGAAGGTGAGACTATCAACGTATAGTAGAGTGGGGTGTTTTATATGTTTTTGTGTGTGAATTTTTGCGTCATTTCTATATTTTTGTATGAATGAGTGTTCGTATTTTTGTGTCTTTTCGCCCCATTTTATATTGTCATATGTTACGTATGGTATTTTTGGTTGTTTAGTAGGTTTTCGTAAAAAGAGAACTTAAAAACGGACAAAAAACGGTCGAAACGGACATTATGGGCGATTGATGGTTGGGGATGCTGAAGTTGTGCGCGTGCGCGCACCTGCGCGCGGCGCGCAACGTCAAGATTGACGTAAATGCGCGCGCCCGCGCAAATGGTGCGCCGGACGCGCACACTTTTCGGCAACACAGACGGACGCAATCGCGCCGAGACGCAGCGCGCGCGTCTGGTGGGCGCGCAAGCCACGCGCAAGACGGGCACGAGGCACCCGCACAGGCAAGCCGCTGCGCGCGCAACAATGCGCGCGAGGTCCTGCGTGGACGCGCGCATGGAGATGTTTCTAGAATTTTAAATCGGATTTTCCCTTTCCTTTTTGGATTCTTCCACCTTGTATAGGCTTAGGCTTATAAATAGCCCTTGGGGGATCCATAATTTCGTACACTCTCATTCATAGCACTTCTATACTTTAGTTTTTTGGTATTTTTCTCTTGCTTTCAACATTGGGATTGATTGGATTCTTCCCCTTGAAGTTATTTTTGCTTCTTAATCAAAGAGTAAGATTTCTTCATCTATTTTGTCTGATTTCAATTGTTGGGTGATTATTATTGTTGCATGATCATGTTTATGATTGTTTTCTTTCCTTCAATTGAGATTATGATCCCATCCCCAAGCATGAACTAATTTCCTTGTTCTAGGATTAGGATGATTTGATTCAAACAAACAAGCATGAGTATTGATTAATTGATCTGCTTTCCTGGATAAATTGCTTTATTTGATAATTGATTGTCTGATCAACTTTTGATTGTTTTGGGGGAATAATTGAGATCGAGAGAAGATATTATTCCCTGGACTAAATTTATTCAGGGGTTAGATATGAATCGAAATGTATTATCTAACCTTAGGTTTAATGAAAATAGCAAATTATGTTGGGATAGCCCTAATCTGTGAATATGAAAGTTATCGGACTTAGCCTAGTTTTTACATGTTTGTTATATTTGTTAACCGCATGATCAATTAATTGGTATTCTCGCTTGCAAGTTTGATGAGATGAATCCATAATCCTGACCTTCTTCCAAATCTTTTTCTCCAAAGTTTAATCCAAAGTTTTAATTTGTCTTTTTAATTGTTTTCTTTTAGTTTAAATAAATCCAACAAATCTGGTTAGAGTGTTTAGGTTTTATTTTCTGTCAATTGTGATACATAATAATTATTTGCAGGCTAAGTCTTCCTTGAGAGACGACTTGTGGTTAACTTGCTACCCTACAATTGATCTCGTTCTCTTACGAGGATTGTTAGACTTTTATAGGTGTTTAGCGGTCGAACAACATTTTGGCGCCGTTGCCGGGGAAGGATTTAGGCGTAATAATTATTGTGTCTATTTTTCGTGTTTTTAGTTTAGGAATTCTTCTTGTTTGCTTTTTGATTTTTACCCTTATTCCACCGTACATTTGATTCGTTTTCCTAAGTTTGTTTATGCAAGGTCGTAGGAATCTCAACTGAGCTTGCACCTTTCGTGAGACGACATTCACCGCGTTCCGAGACTTATAAGGAAAGGGGGGGACAACTCTTCGATTTCTAGCGAGGATTCTCAGGACCGCGTTCCAAAGGAAGAACAAACAGATGAGCCAAAGAATGGGTGACAATCAAGACTAAACAACGCGTAAGCACGCCAGCCTTTTCGATGCGTGAGTTCGCGCACCCGATTATTGGAACCGCGACCTCTTGCATCACTCGGGACAAGCAAAGATGGAACTATGAGCTAAAAATATACACTTCAATCAGCTACCGTCTTTTTATGGAATGCCCAATAAAGATCCTCTCAACTTCATTCGGGAATTCTATTCTTCATTCAAACTTTTCCTCTGCAGATTTGAATGAGGATCACCAAGATGCGCCGCTTTCCATACACTCGAAAGATCGGGCAAAACATGGCTTATGTCTCTACCTCCCAACTCTCTTACTACTTGGGAGGCGGTGTACAATAAGTTCATGGGAAGGTACTACTCTCATCGTAAAAACTTCGGATCTACGAGGTAAGATAGCTACCTTTTGTCAAATGGAAGGTGAACCTTTTCATGAGGCATGGGATCGTTTCAAAGATTTACGACTAAATGCCCACATCATCACTACCCATTGGAATTGTTAAACCAATTTTTCTATGATGGATTATCACATAAGTTTCAATATATGGTTGACAATGTTTGTGGGGTGATATGGTGTGCACACACCAGAAATTTATGATATTCTAGAGATGATGAGTGATAATTCCCAACAAAAAGTGCCCGAGGCAAACGGGCTACCGTGAATGAAATAGCACCAAGTTACGACGTGACAAAATAATTGGCCGAGTTGACTAAACAAGTTCAATTGTTGGCTACACGGGGCATCCATCCAACGCCCCTTCCTTTGCCGAGTCATGCGAATTTGTGGCGAATTCGGTCATGGGGCTAATGTTTGTAATATGGTGGTTGATCAACAAAGTTGAGGACATTAACGCTATCCAGGGTTTTCAAGAATGGCCTCGTAATGATCCCTATGCTCAAACTTATAACCCAGGTTGGCGGAATCATCCAAACTTGGTTGGGGAAATTCGCAAAATCCATCTCAAATCCATCGAGGCCTCCTCCCAAGGTCACCATCAAATCAACCTCGGCCTCCATCAATTGAGGAAAGTTTGAGTTCGTTCATTCAGGTTAGTAAGAAAACTCAAGAGGCCAACATTCAGCGGTTTGAGTCTGTGGAAGCTTCATTCAAACGTCTTGAAACCCAAGTTGGTCTATTAGCCACCCAAATGGGTGAAATTGCTCAACACGTGGTAAATAAAGGAAAGCAACCTAGCCAACCAGAACAAGCCCAAGTCGTCACCGTGTTACGAAGTGGTAAGGTTATTGATAACAAAGTTGAAATTCCATTTTCTACTACTTTGACTAACCCTGTAGGTGACAAGGAGATCGAGAATGCGTCTAATTCAAAAACCTTGCACAAGGAAGAAGAGGGGAGTAAGGAATCTGTCTTGCACAAAACTAACAATCCTTACAAGCCTCCAATTCCTTTTCCAAGTCGCCTTCGGAACGAAAAGCAGGATAAGCAGTTCTTGGATTTCTATAACATGTTATCTAAGGTTAATGTTAATTTACCTCTGCTAGATGTTATAAGAAATGTGCCAGCTTATGTCAAATTTTTCAAAGAACTCTCATCCAACAAAAGGAAGTTTGGCGACAATGAGAAGGTAATAGTTTCTGAAGTGGCAAGTGCGATTCTTCAACACCAATTGCCTCCTAAACAACGAGATCCAGGTAGTTTTGTTATTAAAATTGCAATGGGAAACGGTAAGGAAACTTCCGGGATGCTTGATTTGGGGGCCGGGATTAATCTAATGCCTTATTGTATTTTTAAACAACTTGATCTAGGGGAACTGAAGCCCACTAGAATGTGTCTTCAACTTGCTGATAGGTCCATTCGGTACCCTAAGTGTGTTATTGAAGATATTTTGGTAAAAGTGGGTGGTCTCATTGTCCCTGTTGATTTTGTTGTTTTAGAAGTAGGGGAAGTGCAAAACCAAGCTAATGAGCACACTTCTGTTAGGCCGCCCATTTATGGCCACCACGCACACACTTATTGATGTTAAAAATGGGCGCATGACTATGACTGTTCTCGGGGAAACTGTGACTTTCTCTATTTCTGATACTAAACCTATCCCCTCGCATGCATCACTTGAAAATTGCTCTTTCATTGATTTGATTGATGGGGCAGTTGAAAACACTTTCACATGATTATAGTCTTGATCAAATGCTTGACAAACTTGCAGGACATAGTTTCTATTGTTTTTTGGATGGTTTGTCAGGTTATTATCAAGTGGCCATCGCACCGGAGGATCAAGCAAAAACTACTTTCACATGCCCGGTTGGGACTTTTGCATTTCGACGAATGCCGTTTGGACTTTGCAATGCGCCAGCAACCTTCCAAAGGTGCATGTTTTCAATTTTCTCTGACATGGTTGAAGACTTCATTGAGGTATTTATGGATGATTTTTCTGTATTTGGATCCTCTTATTCTGATTGCCTTAATAAATTGGCTAAGGTTCTTGAACGATGCATTGAATGCAATTTAACTTTAAGTTGGGAAAAAAGCCATTTTATGGTGACAAGCGGAATCGTTTTAGGCCATGTGGTTTCAAAAAGAGGGATCGAGGTTGATAAAGCTAAAATTGATGTTATTGAAAAATTACCTCCTCCCATTAATGCTAAGGGCATTAGGAGTTTTCTTGAGCATCTTTGGATTTTATAGAAGGTTTATTAAGGATTTTTCAAAAATTAGCCAACCTCTTTGTAAATTGCTTGCTCAAGATGCCCCTTTGATTTTGATGAAAAATGTTTGAATGCCTTTAACACATTAAAAGAGAAGTTGATAACTGCTCCTGTTGTTGTTGCTCCTGATTGGTCATTGTCGTTTGAAATATGTGTGATGCGTCTAATCATGCTGTAGGGGCCGTCTTAGGATAAAGAATTAATAAACTACTCCATGTGATTTACTATGCTAGTTTGACTCTTAATGATGCACAAGTAAATTACACTACCACTGAAAAAGAACTATTAGTTGTTGTTTTCTCCTTGGATAAATTCAGATCTTACATTGTTGGGTCTAAGGTAATTATTCATAGCGATCACGCAGCCCTGCGTTACTTGTTGAGTAAGCCACAAGCTAAACCTAGGTTAATTCGGTGGATTTTGATGTTGCAAGAATTTAATGTTGAAACAAAAGATAGAAAAGGGTGCGAGAATGTAGTAGCGAGATCACTTGTCTCGTCTCACTCTTACTGATGATACTCTTGCTTCTCATAAAAATGAGCAGATAATTGATTCTTTCCCCCATGAGCAATTGTTTGAGGTTACTTCAATTCCTTGGTATGCCGACATTGTGAATTATCTTGCATGTGGAATTGTGAGAACTAACCTTTCATTTCAGGAAAAGAAAAGATTTTTGTCTACTTGTAGATTCTACTATTGGGATGACCCATACTTGTTTAAAATCAAAGATGAAATTATCCGAAGATGTATTCCGAAAAACGAAGAATGATGTATTGGCCTTTTGTCATGAAATGCATTGTGGTGGGCACTTTGGAGGCCGTAAAACGACCTTTAAAGTTCTCCAATCAGATTCTATTGGCCATCATTGTTCAAAGACGCACATAATTTTGGTGACATGTGATAGATGCCAAAGGACTGAAATATTAGTAGGAGGAATGAGATGCCTCTGAATAGTACATTGGTCGTTGAAATATTTGAGATGTATGGGGTATTGATTTTATGGGCCCCTTCCCAAGTCTTTTGGTTATGAATATATACTTGTTGTTGTCGATTACGTGTCCCTGGGTTGAGGCAATCCCCACAAGGACTTGTGATGCTAACATTGTCATCAAGTTTGTGCGCAGAAAATATCTTAAGCGGTTTGGATTCCCGAGCTATCATTAGCGATGGGGAAAACATTTTTGCAACAAGTTATTCAAAAAACTGATGAAGAAAAACGGCATCACACATAAGGTAGCTACACCTTATCATCCTCAAACTTCCTGACAAGTGGAGACTACCAATAAGCAAATAAAAGGAATCTTAGAGAAGATCAGAAATCCTACAAGGAAAGATCACGACCAAGTTAAATGATGCGCTTTGGGCATATAGAACAATTTTATAAAACATTTTAGGAATGAGCCCCTATAGACTAGTTTTCGGAAAGCGTGTCATTTACCAGTTGAAGTAGAGCACAAGGCATATTGGGCCATCAAAGCGACAAATTTTGAATTGGATAAAGCAGGAGCCGAAAGGAAGTTGCAACTTTCCGAACTAGACGAACTTCGCAATGACGCTTATGAAAATACGCGGATATATAAAGACAAAGTGAAGCAGTTGCACGATAAGAAAATTGTTCATAAAAATCTCGAACCAGGTATAAAAGTTCTTTTATTCAATTCACGACTGCGTTTATTCCCAGGTAAATTGAAATCGAGATGGAGCGGGCCATTTGAGATCGAAGAGGTATACCCCTATGGAACGGTAAAACTACTTAATCCAAGGACGCATGAATCCTTTAAGGTAAATGGTCAACGGGTTAAGCCATATTTTGAAGGGTATCTCGGGTTGAACGAATTGAGAGTATAGCCCTCGAAGACGTCACATAAGAACCATACTCGGTATCGTCAAGCTAAGGGCGTTAAATAAGCGCTTATTGGGAGGCAACCCATTTTTGTTTCCTTTCTTTTTTTTTTATTTCTCGACTAACCGTATCTAATGGTTTGTTTGAGTTCTTTTCCTCTTCTTATAAGTACAATAGCAAAAATAATAATAATAATAATAATAATAATTATAATAATAATAATAAAAAATAAAAATATATAAAAAAAAAAAGCAGGTTGTGCGCGACGCCCAGCAGCTTTTCTGTGCAACGCAAATGCAGCGGACGGAGAACAACTAGACGCCCAAAGGGGTGTGTGCGGCGTGCACCAACCACGCAAGATCGCTAGCGGACGCGCAAGACTGCAGTGCGCGCACGCCGCACTGGGACAGCACAATGATATCGAACCAAGGGGCGAGTTTTCCCCAATTTCACTTGCAAATCTTCTCTAAACCCTCTCCAAATTCACCCTATACACAAATTCGACCTCAACAACATCAACACACTCCGATTAATCGAGTATCTTCCATCAATGGCATCACATAGAGGCAAAAGGGCACAAGAGGGAACTTTTAGGGCTCACGAGGACACTCCAATGGTCCCGTTGATTTGGCCGAACAATTCGACGCCCCTTCCCAATCTATTCCGAGGAGGAGGGGCAACGGTATACACAGATTAGTCAACGCGAGGTACCCTCTTCTCACCTACTAAATTTACGAATTTTGGATGATTTGGGGTTGAAGGGTGATTTCATGGCTCTTGTTGAAGCTTTGGGTTGGAAGAAATTTATTAAATTGACGAGTGTTGCATACTCGAATTGGTTGTTGAATTTTATACTACACTTGCTTTTCCGACACGCACTTAACGGACTTCACTTGCCGTTTGCTTGGGGTTGAGTATAGGGTGGATTATAGAGTAATGAAATCGATTTTTGGATTTTCTACTAGAGGTGTGCGATCTGTCCCGAACTCGTTTAATGCTAAACAATTTTGGTTGGAATTGACCTGATTTCGATAATTTTTCGAGTAAAGGGGCGCCAAATGGTTCATTCAAGACCAGGCTACTTATTTGTTTCATAAATTTCTCGCACATCGATTATTTGGGAAAGATGAAAGTAATAAGGTGACATGCCCAAATTATTTTTATGTATTGTGCTAAGTCCCGTACCAAAATTTGCACTACCTTTTGTGTTTGATACATTTTATCGGATTCGAAGAAGAAGAGTACATACAAATTGGGAATGGGCCATTTTGTGTCACTTTTTGCCCTACATTTTGGGATTGCTGATGTTGCTAGTCTTAATTATCATGAGGTGGAAAGAACTTTTATTACTAAGGAAAGTATGATTGGTTCAGATTTTTTAACTAAGGCAGGGGAATTCCGGGCTCTACTACTCGCAAATGTTTTAACAACCATAAGTGGAACCCGGATTGCGCCTGCCGACCTCGACCTACTACCTTTGGGGACGATAGTCGAGGCGCCGATGATCTCGATCCGGATGAGCCACGGGATACTCATTTTGCGGTCCCTTCCCGGCCCATCTTGACCTCGGGCCAGGCGACACCACTGCTTTTTTTGAATGCCATCCTATGACGCTTTAATTCTATGCAAGGCAACTTCATCCATTTTCAGAATCAGATGACTGATGTGCAGCGGCAGATGACCGGCCTTAACACCCTCATGAGCGATATGAGCGTCCAGCTAAACTCACTTGGCAGTCGGGTGAAGAATATTGAAGCAAATCGACGCTATCTTTTTCGCCTCTCCACCCCCCCCACCACCTCCCGGGGATGATCGTGATGTTTTTATGTTTCTCTTTTTCTTTCCTCTTGTGTGTTTTTCTCCCTTTGCATGCGAGATATTTTCTATTTTTGCATTTTATTTTTCACTAACTCTCGTTTTTTTTAGTTTTTTGTTTTGGTGTTTTCTTCTACATTTGGCTTTTGCGAAATCATAGGCCGATGTACTTTTGATATTACTTAACAATCTCCGAAATTTTCGGGGCGTATTTCATCTCTCCTTCATTTGTTTTACACATTGAGGTCATTGCGTGTTTTAAGTGTGGGGGGGCTAATTCGTCATTAATTATATAAATTGATTGCTTGTAATAAAAATTTTACTTTGCCTATTAATTGTCCCTAGTTTAATAATAATGCTATTTAGTTAACTTGAAATCGATGCATTACGTTGCGACTCAATTAGGAAATGACATTACGGACTTGATGCATAGGATTTGACTAACTTGTGAATTAACCCTTATGGTAAACGAGTTAGGCGATGGGTAAACAATACTCAAGGTTGTGGGGTATGAATTACGGGATTTTATTGATGTAAATTGAGTTAAAACTCTTATTTTTATTGTATGGATTACAAAATTGCTAGCCTTGCGAAAAAAAAAATGCAGTATAAGCGCCGAAAAAAAAAATGCAATAAAGAGCGCTAAAAAAAAAAGGGAACAATCGAGATTATACTCCGCTGGGTAAACTGCTTAGTAACTAGGAGCATTCATGTGCCCCATGTTTGACTTTTTACGTAAAATGGCGATTTACACATGAGTATGGGAAACCACCCTAGAGTCTTTGGAAAACATCCGAAGTTTACACCTAGTGGATTAATATCTCGGGAAGTCCAAGCAAAAAAAAAATTGTTAAGAAAAAAAACAAAAAAAAGGGCTAGTACTTAACGTAATTTATACATGAATATAAGGGTTGCGACTTTTGATACAAATTTGAAATTTTGTGAATAAAGCCAAACACTTTGAGTAATTACTTAACTTTAGCTAAGTGAGTTTATTACGAAGGTTGAGGATCGATGAGGAATAATCCGAGGTGGATGGAACTTGATGTCATGGAATAATCAATTTTCAAAATAAGCATTATATTTCTTGATTAAATTTATAGGCATTATTATTTGCTTGAGGACAAGCAAAAGGCTAAGTGTGGGGAGTTGTTTCATATGTTTTTGTGTGTGAATTTTTGCGTGATTTCTATATTTTTGTATGAATGAGTGTTCGTATTTTTGTGTCTTTTCGCCCCATTTTATATTGTCATATATTACGTATGGTATTTTTGGTTGTTTAGTAGGTTTTCGTAAAAAGAGAACTTAAAAACGGACAAAAACGGTCGAAACGGACATTATGGGCGATTGATGGTTGGGGATGCTTTGAAGTTGTGCGCGCTGCCGCGCCGAACGCCAAGATTAACGTAAATGCGCGCGCAAGTGGTGCAGCGCGACGCCGCACTCGGTTGGTGCAGCAGACGGACGCAATGCAAAAAGCGACGCTGCTGCGAGAGGCGGGCGCGCAAGCCACGCAAAGACGGCGCCCGAGCACCCGCACAAGGCAAGCTGCGCGCGCGCAACAATGCGTGAGTCCTGCGCGCGCGCAACACTGCAGGGACGCGCACTGAGATGTTTCTAGAATTTTAAATCCGATTTTCCCTTTCCTTTTGGATTCTTCCACCTTGTATAGGCTTAGGCTTATAAATAGCCCTTGGGGATCCATAATTTCGTACACTCTCATTCATAGCACTTCTATACTTTAGTTTTTTGGTATTTTTCTCTTGCTTTCAACATTGGGATTGCTTGGATTCTTCCCCTTGAAGTTATTTTTGCTTCTTAATCAAAGAGTAAGATTTCTTCATCTATTTTGTCTGATTTCAATTGTTGGGTGATTATTATTGTTGCATGATCATGTTTATGATTGTTTTTTTCCTTCAATTGAGATTATGATCCCATCCCCAAGCATGAACTAATTTCCTTGTTCTAGGATTAGGATGATTTGATTCAAACAAACAAGCATGAGTATTGATTAATTGATCTGCTTTCCTGGATAAATTGCTTTATTTGATAATTGATTGTCTGATCAACTTTTGATTGTTTTGGGGGAATAATTGAGATCGAGAGAAGATATTATTCTGGACTAAATTTATTCAGGGGTTAGATATGAATCGAAATGTATTATCTAACCTTAGTTTAATGAAAATAGCAAATTATGTTGGGATAGCCCTAACTGCGTGAATACGAAAAGTTATCGGACCTCGCCTAGTTTTTACATGTTTGTTATATTTGTTAACGCGTGATCAATTAATTGGTATTCTCGCTTGCAAGTTTGATGAGATGAATCCATAATCCTAGACCTTCTTCCAAATCTTTTTCTCCAAAGTTTAATCCACCTTTAGTTTTCATTTGTCTTTTGGTTTAATTGTTTTCTTTTGGTTTAAATAAATCCAACAAATCGTTTAGAGTGTTTAGGTTTTATTTTCTCACACCAATTGTGATACATAATAATTATTTGCTTACTAAGTCTTCCTTGAGAGACGACTTGTGGTTAACTTGCTACCCTACAATTGATCTCGTTCTCTTACGAGGATTGTTAGACTTTATAGGTGTTTAGCGGTCGAACATGGGGTTGACGAGGCTCGATTTACGGTTTATTTGTCCAACAAATCCTAGCTGCATTGCAGGCCAATGAAGCTCCTGATGCAGCCAAGGCAAATGATAGAGGTGAGGCCATGGGAGTTGAGACTCTTGGCTATGACAGTGCAACCCTAGGGGTTCAGATTCCAAAGGTTGCCATCGAAGACTCTAAAGAAGCTTAGTAATTGAAGGGATTACGAGAGACCCCATTGCACTTGAGACTACAAAAGAGAATGTCTAAGGCCCATCAGTGGTTAAGACTTCCGAAGTGCTCAAGGCCCAATGGAGGTTGAGACTTCCTTGGGTAATAAAGGCAATGTCGCCCCTTAGGAAGAGTCGAGTGGAAGAAGAAGAGATAAGTGCCTTCCATGACTCTCAAGAACATATCGATGTAGATTTCTTGGAAAGCAGACGATGAAGTGAGTTCGGTCCTAAAGAAAAATTACAAGAGGACCGGTGGCGAGGAGGTATTGGCACAAAGGAAAGGGTAAAGCTAGTGACAAAACTGCCCCCATAAATTTTACACTGGTGGATGGCCCACCTCCCATGGTGCGATCACCTTCCCATGATGCTGATAAGTCAATTGAGGAAAAGTTTACTCAACAGAAGAATCAATCGACGCCAATGAAGTTGTTAAGACAATTGAGGGTTAATCATCTCAAAGAAAGCTAACACAACTACGAAATTGCCGATGACGGCCGAGACAAAGAAAAGGCCCAAAGAGTCAAGAACTTTTGAAGGAAAATGGTAAGGCTCCCAAAGCGGAAAGGATAGATTCCCATTTTTCCCGAGGATTTATTTGCTTGATTATTTCCCGTTTGACGCAAATGTCCCCTTGAAGCAGTCGTTCACCGAGAGTGCTAAGTATCATGTCCAAGTACCAACAAGAAATTGGAACTCTTGATCATTATTTGATGGTACCATTTGGTTTCAACTTCGATGTTGTGTGGCTCAAGAGTAGTCCGCCGATGCAGTGACTTGAAAAGCTTTCAAGGCCATTTGCAATGAAATAGAAAATATAGAAAGAGGATTCACAAGACTCAACCAACGGTTAGACAATAGAGATGCTACCATCACGAGACATCCGAGGCACGATTAAAGAATAAGGCAACGGATGCAAATGTGACGAAAGCATTGAGGCATGAGCGAAAACATACTTCAAATCTCTATTTGCCAAAATGGTAATGTTGAGTCGCGAGAAACGCCCAATTCCAGCAGAGACAGAGGGATCACATCTTCCTCGATGGACAGACAAGTCGAGACATGGAGTTGCTAAAGGCACAACATAAAGCGGACCTTCTAAAAACAGAGGCCAACATGCGTACATAAATCATGATGCTCCAAATCGAGATGAAGTTGATGGCGGCCGAGGCGAGAAGGTCTGCTGTCCGATTTAGAGCAACACACTCTGCGAATCATGATAAAATGGACATGACTAATTAGAAGTCGGATCTAATCCTAGGAGGAGTATCTACTTAGTCGACTCTACCCCTTGGTGATGATGCCAAAAAGGGGAAGATGAAAGCAAAGGTAAATGAAGTAAGGGGAAAGCAAGTAACAAGGGAGAAGGAAGTGAGATGAAGAAGCCACCCTTGAAAATTATGCTTGCCCAAACCCCTCAACAAGGAAATGTTACGACCTCTATCCATAGTTAGTTGCCTCAAGAACTCACAATTGAAGAGAAAGTTGCTTTGGCATTCAAGAAGTCTCAAGAAGCCATAGAAGTGATATTGAGAAGGTAGGTGAGAAACAACATGGAAGGATTGAAAATCTTAAAGCAAAGTTCAAGGCCCCCACTGGACTTTTGAAAGTTTACCCCGTCGTGAAGCCCCCTATGAGTTAGTTGTACCGATCACCGGATCCGAGGCAAGATCCTTGAGGAATTTCAAACTCTAGCATTTGAAGAATTTTTCGGAATATGACTCTACCTCGGGCGTGGGGTCTATATCGGGAGAAGGGATTAGAATTATGCCAATCACCGAGAGGCAACAGACTACTAAGACGGCCATTAAGTACACTCTAAGAGAGGAGGAGTCGTGGGAAAGGGAAGGGGAAGGCATGGTAGTGGTGGAATAGGAGAGAGGTACTCCACCACAACCAAGGCCTAAATATGTTCGGTATTGATATGAACCGCAAAGAACAATTGTGCATACGACCCAACAACAATATGTTGTTAACCCAAGATCTTCACTAGTTTGGTTAATTTGGTGGAAACCTCGACCCGTTGCTTAGCAAAGCAAGAACCCGGTATCTAAGACGCCACAAACAAATGCGGAAGTTTGTTTGATAAGTCAGAATTCACAACAAGATGAACAATCTTGAAGCTCTTCGAAAAACCCAAAGGGTTGGAGAGAATAATCTCAATTCAATAATCAATAATCAAAGTTGTTGTGAAAAATAAGCAAGTGTTTGCCTTATATAGGCGACTCAAAACAAACCCTAAACCAACTAGGAAACAACTTAAAAATAAAAAAGCAAACGAAAAATCGAACAGGACTCAAAAACGCGGCAAAAAGCACGGTGGTGCTTGGAAAATACCAGGCCGTGTTCGTCACGTCTTCAAAGAAACACGGCCGTGCAAATAAGCATGGCCAGGCCATGTTCTTCACGTAATTAGCCCCTGACGTCTTCATGAAAGTTGTAGCCCTTTCTCTTAGCTTTCCATATCAACTTGAATCAGCTCAATATCAATTTTGTAGAGAAAGTTATGGCCAAAATATTAAACCCTGCCCATCTTTAAAAACTGTGACGCGCTTGGATGTTTTTGAACGCACTCTTGTTCTTCGATCGTCAATGCTTCCTTTTGACCCATGATTAACTAACATGACTCTAGACTCAATATACTTGGCCTCTAACATCAACTTGGCCACTCAAATGACTCAAAACAATAGAAATTAACACTTAATCTATGATAAACAAATACAAAAACTCAAGAACTCAATTATATAGTCTTCAAGAACTCGAGATAGCTTGCATTTGGTGTTGCCCGGATCCTTCGTGACTGGATTCTCATCCTTCCCCTCCTCTTGAAAGGGATTCGTCCTCGAATCCAAACGTTCGACTCCAAAGATTGAGCAATTATATTAATCCACCCGGATCAAATGTGAAATGACACATACATTCATCCGTTGCCCAAATCCTGCACATGAGAAACAATAGAACTAGGCAAAATATTATCAAATATGTTAGCATTCAAACACTCTCGCCTAATGTCTCTCATTTTAATCATAAGCACAAATTTTCTCTCTTGTTTTACCTCATTGGCCTTTCCCCCCATATTTTTGGCCCACTCAAATTTTGTGCTATCCTTTTTCTTGGCCATCTCTCGAACCTCACAACTACCATTGGCCAAACTCTCAAGCTCTCTATTTTTATTTTCACTCAAGCTCTCATTTTTCTCGGCTTTTATTTCTTTCTTTTGCTCACTTGCCGAATACTTTTTCTTTTGACTCACAAACTCTCATCCTCACATGATCATCATAAATTTCTCAGTGTAAGAGATGAAAGTATGAACTTTCTCCGCTCATGCTCAAAAGTATAGCAATTAGTATATCCATCATGCACAACTCGCCTATCAAACTTCCATGGCCTACCCAACAAGATATGACAAGCCCCCATTGGCACCACATCACATAATATATCATCCTCATAACCCCGATTTGAAAAGACATCAACACTCTTTTATTAACTCGCACCTCGCCACAATCATTGAACCATTGTAGTGTATACGGTTCTGGATGTTCAAGTGTAGGAATCTCCAACTTCTCCACCAATTTCGCACTAGCCACGTTTGTACAACTACCTCCATCAATGATCGTACTACACACATTATCCTTAACTAAGCATCTAGTGTGAAAAATATTTTCTCACGCTTCATGATTAATTAATTTTGGTTGCATATTCAAAACTCTACGTGGCACTAGTGATAACACATCGCCCTTCATCGGCTTAACTACCTCTAGAACCTCCTCCAATTCTGGATTATCATGATCATCCTCACTTTCGGACTCTACATCACCATTAGCCCGAGTCACCATCACTCTTCTATTCGGACATTCACTAGCTCTATGACCCTCCCATGACATTTAAAACACTCAATGTCCCTAGTGCGTGAAGTAGAAGGATCAAATTTACCTCGATGGTTTTGCTTTGTCCGAGTCCGTCTTTGTTCTCCACAACTTTGGCTTGTTGTGAAAAACGCGCGTCATCCATCGTAGGAGTATTCAAACCCCAAGTACTGGTGCTAGTGTTGGGATTTTGCCGTATAAGACCCTTCCTCTTGAGCTGCTGCTCAATTTTCACCGCCATGTGCACCATCTCCTCAAGATCGACACAATGATGTAAGTCGACGACATCTGCTATAGGAGTATTTAATCCAGCAATGAACCTCGCCATCGTAACCTGCTGGTCCTCCTCTATGTTAGCCCTTGCCATCAACATCTCCACCTGCTTATGATAATCCTCGACGCTTCTCGACCCTTGTGTCAACCTCTGCAACCTTTGATAGACGCCTCTGTAATAATAATTTGGTACAAAACGACGTCGCATCAAACTTCTCATCTCCTCCCATGTAGAAACGGGCCGCTTGTCGCTTCTCTTCCTTGAGACCATTAATTGATCCCCACCACACATTTGCATAATCCGAGAATTCGATTGATGTCAATTTTACCTTTTTCAACTCGAATAGTTATGGCAATCAAACACATTCTCGATTTTCCTCTCCCAATCCAAGTAGGCGTCCGGATCACTTTTTCCTTGAACGAGGGGATTTGCATTTTGATGTTACTCAAATTGCTATCCTCACGCCCGATCACCCCTATCTCCATGCCGACCTCTTGCTCGGATTGTAATTTTGCTCCCTTCGAATCAAAATCATCAATCTCATCCGCCCACTCCTCTAATTCGAATCTCCTCGGCCTTCGCGCCCTAGTAGCTAGCTCCTCTATTATCGGCGCCTCCGGGATCCCCGTATGTTTCGATCATTACTTTCTTCATGAGGCTTGCAAGTGCCTCCATATCAAACTTCTCCAATGGTTGTCGGTTTTCTTCGGCCATGCTTAAATCACTCCCTCACGTGTATACGCCGTGTATCACTCAACTCACAATATCACGCTCCCAACAAATCACAAAATCAACTCCTCGTTTGTTTTTTTGAATTAAGAATTTTTTTTTTTGGGTAACCTTTGAAGAACTAATGTTTATAAGAAAATCTGAAAAATAACAAAAATTAAAGAACAAGTATAGACTTAACCTTGCTAGATGGCTCGACGATTACCAATTGATGTGAATCGGAACAATTGTGCATACGACCCAACAACAACATATGTTGTTAACCCAAGATCTTCACTAGTTTGGTTAATTTGGTGGAAACCTCGACCGTTGCTTAGCAAAAGTAAGAACCTCGGTATGCGAAGACGCCACAAACAAATGCGGAAGTTTGTTTGATAAGTCAAATTCACAACAAGATGAACAATCTTGAAGCTCTTCAAAAACCCAAAGGGTTGGAGAGAATAATCTCCATTCAATAATCAATAATCAAAGTTGTTGTGAAAAATAAATAAATGTTTGCCTTATATAGGCGACTCAAAACAAACCCTAAACCAAAACAAACCCTAAACCAACTAGAAACAACTTAAAAATAAAAAAGGGAAATGAAAATCGAAACGGACTCAAAAATGCGGCAAAAAGCACGGCCGTGTTCACACGTCTTAAAAGAACATGGCCGTGCAAATAAGCACGGCCAGGCCGTGTTCTTCACGTAATTAGCCTCTCGACGTCTTCATGAAATTTGTAGCCCTTTCTCTTAGCTTTCCATATCAACCTGAATCAGCTCAATATCAATTTTGTAGAGAAAGTTATGGCCAAAATACTAAACCACGCCATCTTTAAAAAACTCCGACGCTTTTTGACGTTTTTTGAACGCAATCTCTTGTTCTTCGATCGTCAATGCTTCCTTTCGACCCATGATTAACTAACATGACTCTAGACTCAATATACTTGGCCTCTAACATCAACTTGGCCACTCAAATGACTCAAAACAATGGAAATTAACACCTAATCTATGATAAACGAATACAAGAACTCAAGAACTCAATTACATAGTCTTCAAGAACTCGAGATAGCTTGCATTTGGTGTTGCCCGGATCCTTCATGACTGGATTCTCATCAGGTATGTAGAGCCTCAGAATAAAGGGATAATCTAGTGGGTTGGGCTGGATGAGCTATCCAATAGAGAGGTGGAGAGAAAGAATAAAGAGGGTATGAGGAGACAAGAAGAGGAAAATGCTTTAGGCTCAACCGTGAATGGGAGGAAAGACAGAGAAGGGATGACCCTTTGCAAAAATAGCTTACAAAAAGAAGAAAATGAAAGAAGAAGATAGAAAGAGAAGGATAGCGGAGGAAGATCGAGAAGAAGAGCAGAGGAGGATTGCGGGAGAGTCAAGAGGATCTTTGAAAGAAGAAAGAAGTAGACGTTGAAGACGCCGAACCCTTTCATGTTGTATTTTACTTAACTCGTAAATGCACATACTTGTAAGTACATTGTATATGTCTTGTTATACATATAATGCGCTAATACTAGTTGTTGATGCTCGATACAATTGTATAGCTATGATTCCTTATATAGGTTTACACATTGTAAAAGCTTTGTAAAGTGCGATTATAAAGTGCAAGAATAATATGTTCAATAAAATGATATATTCTATACATTCATTCTTTATTCTTCGCACTATTTACTTTGCTCCCGATTATTTAAGTTTTGGCATCATCAAAAAGGAAAAAATTGTTAGGAAAATTTATGTATAGATTTTGATGATGCCATATAAAACTTAGATTAGGAAGTTAGTACCCCCATTTCAAATATAATTCAACTTGTAACAGATAAGGTTGTATGAGCTAAGTTGAAGTCAGCCAAGTCAAGATTACGAGACTGACGAACAGAGTGTAGACCCAAGTTGTGTGGCACTGAGTGAAGAGAAGAGAAGAATCACAAGTGATAGAAAAGCTTTTTCATCGGGACTGATCAAAGAAAGTCATTAAAATCGAATGTCAAAGAGGTATGCATCGTATATGACTCGAGAAAGTCAAAGAGATCCATTGTCAAAATAAGTCAAAGTTTTGTTGAAAATATGCAAGTGTCATACTTCCAGCAATAAAGCTATTTTACTGAAAGAGTGCAAAAAGTAAGGAACCAATGAGATATACCTGAATCCTGCAGAGATTAAGGAAAGGATGTAGAGCATTTAATACAAGGTATAGTTTACATCAAGCTGGAGAAAAGACAAGCTAACAACCTACAAAGTGTTGTTTGAAAATTGTTTCTATCTCTTCAATGGACATATTTTCAGATATGCACTATGAAAGGCTGAGGAGTCATTTGAGAGAAGATTATGAACTTAACAGACTATCAAGCATATAAGCATTCAAGCAATAACCTGCAAGTATCTCTCAAGCTTTAACAGAAATCCTCAAGTCTAAACTCGAAGGAAATCAATCCAACACACTCAGTGAAGGAAAGACAACTTCATCAGTTGAAGAGAAAAATTTGTTTTCAAGAATAAGGGTTCTATTCTCCGAGGTTAAAGGAGGTGTACTATGGTTCCAGGTCGAACCAGTGCTTTGTTGTTGGAGGGCTATGTGATCAAGTCCAAAGGTTTGAAGGAAGCTGAAGTAGCAGAACAACTGTTTTATCAAGAAGCTGAGTCCCAGGAGCAGCAGGCTGTATGATCAAAGCTGACTCGGACTGTTAACTACTTTGTAATCAAGTCAAGTTACCTAGTGGATTCCTCCAGGAGTTGGAGAAGAGTGGACTAGAGGAATTACCTCATCCTCGAACCACTATAAAAACTGCTTGTGTCTATTTACTTTTCAGCATACTTTATTTCTTGCATTATTTTCATATCTGTTGATAAGTTAAATTGCTTAAGTCTGTTGATAATAACATTGCTAAAACAAGTGTTGAAAAACGTACTAAAAACTCTAAGGGTGAAAGTCTTCCGCTAGTAAAACTAAGTCAATCGCATTTCTAAGTTGTTAGCTAAAAAACAAATAAGTTATACTATCAACAAAAATGAAGTGAAAGGAGAGGGTAGCTTTGTTGTGTAAGCCAACCTAGTTGTCCATCAATGACTTAGCCGACTTAAGTTAACCTCGAAATAGTTTAAGAGACTAAAATCAAAAGTTGGTAAGGTTTATTCAACCCCCTTCTAAACCTTACACATCACCCCCCTTGGGACCTACAAAAATGAAGGAAAATGTAAGTACTTAAAAATAATATTTAAATATAAAAAATATATTTAATGTATAAACAAAACAAATTGTTAGAAATTGGAAAAATAATGTTTAAAGTTAAATTTATAAGTAAATATAATATAAATCAGTTTCGAAAATAAAGAAATATTTATAGAAAAGCTATTTATCATAAGAATAATTTTTTAAATATCTTTATTTTCAAAAGGTACAATTTTTTATAATGAATTTAAATAAGATCAAGATAATATTATATTCAAAATTTAAACATTCAAATTATAAATAAAATAAATATAATTCAAACATATAAATAAAATTTTGAAAAAACTATAGTTTCAAGCAACCCCCATCCTCATATATATTAGATTTTGTTCTATTCCTAAAACGTTAATTTGGTTATGATTTAAAACAAATTACCAAATTATTCTATTAATAATTTATTCCTTTCGAAAATAATTTAAGTTACATTTGCTTATAAATATATTTTTAACATTGTTTTTTCCAACTATCATAAATAATTTAGTTTTTCGAGAGTACCAAATTATTAAATTTGTAAAACAAATTGTTTAATTTATATACTAAATATTTTTTATATTTAAATATGGTTTTTTAAAAACTTATATTTCCCTCGTAATTTTCATCTCTTACAACTATAATGCCACATATGATGCCTAGCCATTCAAAAATAATGAAAAAATGAGTTTTTTTTTTTAAAATCCAGATAAGCACAACATGTGACTTTTTACATGTCAGAAGAAAATATGACTAAAAAGCAAAAAAACTCACTTGAAGGACTAAATGTCAAAACCGAAACAAGCGACTAAATCTTCAAGTGGTCCACTTAGAGAACTAAAAAAATAATTTTACCTTCGGGAGGATAGAGATAGGATCGAACCCCTACACATATATGAGTTTCACACATGCCTTATCACTAGAATACCGACCGATTCCCAATTTATATAATATTTTTGAGAAGACCCATTCATTTATCAAATATTAATTGGTCACACTGTCTATATCAGTCACAAAGTAAATATAGGAATTAAGTAAAATAACCGAGTGAATAATTGCGTTTGATGGCATTACATTCCAAATCACATGCAATTATTTGTACCTAAAACCTAACGAGTAAATTAGTGGAAAGCTGGAGTTTCTAATTTGTGCAAGTTATTTTTTCGTGCATTTATACTTTCCATTTCCATTTTTTGATCATCATGCTATATGTGATTTTCCATGTTCCCCTATTCTGCATTATGATTCTCTTTTTGTTCAACATTATTGAGGGGTGATCTTTGCACTTTTACCTCTTCTGTAATGTAAAAATTAGGTGAAAATATGCATTCCATGGAATAAGTAGAGTCATAGCGTGCTACATCATATTTCTGTTCATCCATGTATACTTAGCCCATCTCCAACCCATAACACCAAATTTGGTATTTTGATATAATTTTGTCAAAAATATCTCCCACCCATTACACCAAATAAATATTTTATTTTCTCTTTTTCATTTTGTACTAAACAAATTTATGTATTTATACAATTATTTCATTTATTTATAGATTAACTAAAAACATATCTGTAATTAATATTAATTTATTTTAACTATATTACAATTAATATTAGCATCTCTTTTAGTTCAAATTATAATTATTAGAACCATATTATATAAATTAATTATATATAAAACAAGGATATGATTGAAATTTAAATTTGAAATAGAAGAGAATTGGAGGACAAATAGGGAATATTGTATTTCACTAAATTTGGTAAATGAATAATGTTACACCAAATTTGTTATAGTGAATGTAACACTATTCACTACACCAAATTTTGTGTAATATTTAGAGTTGCTTAGAGTGTTTTTGCACATTTAGTGTAATAGTGTGATTTAAATTTTTGGTTGGAGATGCCCTCACTACTCACTAGTGCCTGAAATTGATAATGAAATCCGTAGCAGGTTTTAATGTGCAAAAAACAAAGAGGTCTCGTCCTTTATCCGCTATATATATCAACACTTGGTTAAGATTGAAAGCACAAATTACCCCATTTGGTTGCCAAAAAAAAAAAAAACAAAAAAAGAAATAAATAAAAGCATGGCAGTTCTTCTATTTATCATATAATTGGACACTCGGTCAACATCAAGCACAATTCAAGTAATTAAATATAGGAATAAAGTAAAATAATAGAGTCAATAATTGAATTGATGGCATTACATTCCAAATCAAATGCAATGATTTTTACCAAAACCCTAAGGATCGAGTTAATTTAGTGGATGGCTGGAATTTCTAATTTGTGCAAGTTTTTCTCTCGTGCATTTAGACTTTCCATTTCCATTTTTGTGACCTTGATGCTATATATTATTTTTCGATTCCCAATTTTGCATTTTGATTCTCTTTTCTCCACCATTATTGAGGGGTGATTTTTTTTTCGTTTTACTTTTTCTGTAAAAATTAGGTGAAAGTATGCATTTCATGGAAAAAGACTATATCATATTTCTGCTAGTCTATGTATACTTAGTAATGCCTGATTTATAATCAATCCATAGCAGGTTTTCATGTGCAAAAACAAAGACAGGTCCACTGCGTGTGAGCATGTTACCAAATGGCCAAAGCAAGAGGTTAAACACAGCAAATGAAAAAGAAAAAATAAAAAAAAAACATGGCAATTCTTGTATTTATCATATAATTGGTCACTTCTCTCTACATTAATCACAATTCACAAAGTAAATATAAAAATAAAGTAAAATAATCGAGTGAATAAAGAATAATATATAAAGCATTCGATGGCATTACATTCTCGATGATATCCGAGCCGAGCCGTGAGAAATTAATCCAAGTCATCATCGACACATATCCGAGTAGGCGACTGCGTGTTACGTCAACAATGATGTACGACGACATCGCCAATTAGGCTCGCCCGCTACATCGAGCCCAACCGCTACCGAGCCCAACCGCACACGACCGCGAGCCCCGAGCCCAAATTTCAATATGAAACGCACGCGCTGATGTAGCCGTAAAAATAATCACACGCCCATGCTTAACGCTTTATTGGTATCGGAACCGCCACATGTCAAAGAATTATGAAGAGAAGTCGACAAGTGGTAAGTTTTTTGACAAGGTGCACAACTATAGAGGACATGTATCTTTCTTTAATTATTTTACTAATTAATGAATAGTTAGTGCAAAGATGACTATTGTAAACCCACTTACTCAAAGGGGTATAAAAAGTCCGAAAAGGAGAAAAGAGAAGTGCAATGGTAACAAATTATAAGAAAGACCGACCCCAATAATCCGCCTCGTTAATACAAAAAGGCATAATTAGCCAGAAATAAACATACGTTACGCACGTTTTCATTTCCACGTGTTAAACCTTTTACATATTCGCTTGTTGACCAAAACGCACGTCAACAAATCAAGGCCAGGAGGGCCCGTATTGGTCGATCAGGAGTTCCAAATAAAAGCAAGTGAAATAAAACCAGTAAAGTTTAACGCTTAACCTTTTCATAATAGACAAAATGAGTCGAAGCTGGCGAAATGCCCGCTTGATCAAGAGCAACATTTGAACAACCAACCTGGCCGGGACGAATGGCCAAAATATGCTAAACTAGTTAGGAGTACTACTTTATTTCCTTTTGCTCGGCCTAATTGCCAACCCAACTTTTGTACAAAGAAATGAACCAACTTATATCACAAACTTTCGCTACCACAAACTCTCAAGCACCTCCTCCACTCCTTGCAAATACTAACCCACTCAACCCACAACTAAATGTTAACATTAATCCTCAAAATTCCCGGACTTCCTCATCACGGCCCAAGAAGCGCCTCGAGGTAATGAACAACATGTCCGTCGAGATAAGGCGGCAAAATGGTGAAGACGAGGAGGAGCAAAGTGGTATAAGCGAGTCATTTCCTGAGCAAACGCGACATCGCCATGCCCACTCGTTTCACGGACGACCAGAGTTGATCCTTTCGTCCACTGATCGATAAGTTCCCTACCAGGTTTCCTGGATGAACGGAAACAACTCAGGGTCAATCGTGTCCCAAGGCCCTAGCTTATGGCAAGAACGGGATGTAGAAATACACCGCTGCGTCGTAAATGAACGAATTGGAAGGCGGTCCCGGATGGCGACCGCCTCGAAGACCGCCCCAAGTAATGAGCCCCACTGTTCCGGCCGCCATTTTCCCGGTTCGCGACCCTGTTACCGCCAAAGTTGAATCCCCCGTGCCTGCCTCCTATAATGGGGAAACCGGCCCGACCACCACGTTCACAAAGATTCATGGATGGAACTATACGATCCAAGCGATGCCATCCTCCCCGGGCCTTCCCCGACTTTGGGCGACCGAGCCCACCGGGTGGTTCAGACCTCGCCACAGGGGATCCATTCGTGCATGGGGATCCGGCCTCCGCCTTTACGACACATTTCTTAACGTCCAAAGTCCGAGCCGCACCTAAAGATTCCCGTAAACATCAAAAAGGAAGGACGAGCCCCGAAAATTATATTTCTCGCCCAATAAACAAGTTCGAGAGATGGAACAGGTGTCGGATGACGCCTATTTTGATCGCACCACGGCCGGGACTAGCCCAAGACTTGGTTCACTTACTCCATCCACGAATCGGGGCGTCATACCAAGAATTTACAGTTCGCGCGAACGCCATATTTGTCTTGGAAGAAGCCTGGCAAAATCGTCCCGAGCACCGCAAGGGGGCGTAAAAGACTGCGGAAGGAAAGAATCAGTAGTTGGCGGGTGGTCGATTCCTGACCCGTTCTCAGAAAACCCGACCCAATCGGTTTGGGAGCTCGCAAGATAGCGAGAGCCAAGTCGCCGCAATGTAGGAGTAATCTTTGACCCACACTCCATCACCATATGGAATGAAGCACAGATCTGAATTTGTTACCTCCCGGCTACCTTGAAAATTAGCCGTCAAAAAATTAGATTCGTCGATTCTGTGCCTATCATAAATCGATAGGTCACGATCTTGGACGAGTCCGAGATCTAATTAGGGAAATTATGCGGGTTGTTCGGCAGGGCGGTCTTAAAAGGTACGCTCATGAGCTACCGCCCACCAAGATCGGCTCAAGGTGTCAACCCGAGCGCGTAATCAATCCAGCCTCTCTCGCGCCACCCCCTAATAAAACTGGGAGTGGAGATCCTCATGATGTCGAGTGTCACGAATCAATACCAACACAATAGAGGATGTGACGCTCCAACGGGAAAAGAAAAAGCCGATGTTAGGCGACAGAACCAATGCCGAAAGACAAGTTCGGGTGGCGGAAATCAAGGAAGGCCAACCCACCGCCACTTTCAGTGTTCTCGGATGCGGATGCCGACCAGGTGGTCCATCCTCATTCTCGACCCTCCTCCTCGTCATTATCGCACCCGATTTTGGGGTATTCCTTCCACGAACTTTGATCGACACCCCAAGTATTCGTCGTCATCATTTATGTCCGAGCATTTCAAGATTAAACGTGGATGATAGTTATATCCGTCCATGCAACGATAGCATTCTCGGTTTGGAGGAGGAAGGATAGTCCGGCTCGGGAAGTTGATTTGCCCATCCAAACGGGACAAGGTTTGCATAACCGGACCGTCATGACAACATTCAAAATAATCAATGCCGATTAGAGTGAATGCTATCATTGGGAGGCCATTGCTTTATCATATAAAAGCACCGTTTCAATATATCATTTTTGTATAAAATTCCCAACATCCGATGGGCGAAGCTATACATAAAGGGAATCAGGAATCACGAGAGTGCTCTCTTAAACTCCGACCAGAGATTAACATGGCGGAACAAGACAAACCAGTGAACCACACAAGACAATCCCCGCCCCAAGAGAGGAGTCCGAGCGGAAAGTGGTGATCGTCGGAGGATAATCCGTGTCGTCCGGAAGGAGCCAATGATGGAAGAAGCGGCCGCACCCGAGAACGAGCCGGCGGACGAATTGCCCTTGCAAATCAAGGAGGGGCAAAGCAAGAAAAGAAACGGAACCAAAAGAGAAGGTTGATACAATCAATGCTCGGAAGGCGCTTAGAGCGCCAACTACGTATTGGTCATGATCTCCCGAGAACCATATCGGCGGGGCGTGATCGAGTTTTTGAAATAATCTTGACGCGTCTTCGCATGGACTCATGCAGACATGCCCTAATTGACCCTAAGTATGCATGCCACCGCCTCAATATTGATCTAACATTCCGCCCCACCATCCGTCAGGCGCAACTCTACCCGATAGACAAAGTGAAGACTCGAGATCGAGTTAATGCTACTAGACAATCAATTCATCCGGGAAGCCCTATATCCTCGATGGGTCGCCAACTGTTTTGCAAAGAAAAGCAATGGCCATTGCGCCTGTGCGTGATTTTACCGACCTCAACAAAGCATGCCCTAAGGACGCTTATCCATTGCCAAATATCGATTACATGGTGGATGCCACGGTAGGATTACGGTGATGAGCTTCATGGATGCATACCGGGTTACAACCAAATACGGATGCACCAGGAAGATGAAGAAAATATCTCATTCTTCTCTCGAGGAATTCATCATTAAAGATGATGCCCTTCGATTGAAGAACGTTTGATGCGACCTATCAAAGGTTAGTAAATAAGATGTTTGAGAAAATGATAGGTCACACTATGGAAGTCTATGTAGATGATATGTTGGTAAAATCATCAGTACATGTCCGATCATCTTAACGATCTTAATAAAATGTTTGCTTTGTTTTGAGAGAGTACAAGATGATGTTAAACCCGAAAATGCACATTTGGGGTCGGCTCGGGTAAATTCTTAGGGGTATATGGTCACCCAAAGGGAATCGAAGCTAACCTGCACAAAATAAAAGCCATCACCGACCTAGAATCCCCAAATTTTCGAAAAAAGGTACAAAGCCCTAACAGTGATTGGCAGCCTTAACCGATTTGTTTAAGTCCACGGGCAAGTGCAAACCTTTCTTTGAAATTATAAAGAAAAGCAAAAATTTCGAGTGGACCGAGCAAAGACAGATTGCTTTCAATCCTCAAACAAGACTCTCTCTTCAATCCCTATATTCCAAAACCGACCTAAGGAGGACTTGTATTTGTATTTGGCGGTATCCGACGCCATCAAATGTGTTAACCAAAGCTAGATGGTTCTATTCAACATCCGATTTATTACACCACTCGAGGCGTTACATGATGCCGAGCTCCTGGCATCCCGCCAATGGAAAAGTCAAGGCTTATTCATTAATCATCACGCGCTGAAACTCCGTCCATATTTCTAGAACACAAGATTATAGTATTGACGAACTACCCACGAAACAAGTATTACACCGACCGATACTTCTCGGTCGGATGATTAAGTGGGCCGTTTAACTCGGCCACGATTTGACATTATATACGAACCACGACCGCAATAAAAGGATGTGCTTTAGCCGATTTTGTGGCCGAATTCACATCTTCCATACCCACTGGAAGTCATGGAAGACCAAGAATGGAAATTATTCTTGCCGCCTTCCACCGCAGCCGAAAGGGGGGCGGAATCGCGATAATCGATCCAAATGAAAAAAATGCTATCGCTTCTGGGCCGCACGATTTCGCCTTCCGCAACGAACAACGAAGCCGAATATGAGGCGCCCCGGTGACTTAGATATGGCACTTCTATGGCCTAAAACAACTATTGGTCTGCGCAGTGACTCCTCATTGGTCGCTCATCAAATCAACGGGCGAAGACGGCGAAAGAGCAAAAAATTGCACAATATTCGATTTGGTCAAGAGATTATCACACTTTAAAACAAAAGTCTTACATGTGCCCCGAGTCCGAACATGCAAGCAGATGCCTTAGCTCGGCTCGGCTCGATCCGAGGAGCGGATGCCATCACGGGATGTCACCTGCCACACAATTGTCTCCATCCCGTCACTTGGTGCAAAGAAAATATATACAACCGAAACCGTCAACAGACCAGATGACCCAATCATTCATGTTTAGAGAAAGGAGTTCAACTCGAAAACAAAGTTGAGGCCGAACACTACGAACTCAAGCGGCCGGTTTACACTAGTAGATCGCATCCTATACAAACGAGGATACCCATCCCCACTCCTACGCTTTTCCGAGACAGGATGCACATTATGCACTGGAGAGGTTCATGAGGAATATGCAAACCACGCCTGGGCCAAACGCTGGCTATAAATTAATACCAGCAAGGATACCTTACCGCCATCCCTAAAGAAAAGGACGCAACCGACTGTCAAAGATGTGAGAGGTGCGAAGATTTGCACCACAGTCGATATCATCCCCAACAACTTACTTCGTATTTAGCCCATGGCCGTTTGCGAAATGGGAATGGACCTCATCGACCACCGCCGACCGCAAAGGGGGCTGCCAAGTATGCCATCAAGATCGACGGATTATTTCATTAAACGTCGAAAGTGAGCTCGCAAAAATAGATGAAGAAAAGGTTGTGAGCTTTGTATGGAAATCTATT